>OW386286.2:253800186-254197686 GCA_936432065.2 Rutpela maculata
TTTTTTGTTCCTCTTTTTCTTCTTGGCGTGGTCTTTCTTGTTCTTCTTTCTCCTCTTGACGCCTTATTTCCAGGTCTTCCATTATTTCCTTCAATTCGTGCCTTTCTTCTTGACGCCGCCTTTCTTCCTCTTGACGTCTTCTTTCTTGCGCTTCTTTTTCTTCTTGACGTCGCTTTTCTTGTTCTTCTTTTTCTTTGCGATGTCTTATCTGAAGTGAAATTACTAAACATGAATGAATTATATGATTACCTATCTAAATATTAAATAATATACTCGTAATATTGCAAGTTTAGATAATTTTTATTTATTTTTATCCTGTTCCACCGCATTAATAAAACTGTAACTGTTATATGTTATAGTTATAGTTTAAATACATATTATATCAAAATATGGTAATAGTGTCAAACAGGGTAGTCACCCAAAATATATTAATTTTTTTTTAATGCATAAAATCATTGTAGAAGAGTAATATTTTTTAAAATAAACTATCCTAACACTAATATTATTTGTGCCAAATTACAAAAAGATCCGTCAAATAGGAGGTGAGAAAATAAATAAAACATTTAGGGGTAAATTATTTTTTTTCCCACCCCATGCAGAGTCCACGAGCTTAAAACTTTATACACAAGACAGTCAGCATACGAGACATCTTATGGAAGCCATTTTAGTTCGGTAGATGCGGGGGCATTGCTACCCGCCGTGGCCTACGTAAATGATTTATCAGGCCTACGCATTGGATTTCAATGGCGGCCGTCGGAGTCCTAGCATTCCGGTGCATACTGAAACCCTTAACGCTTTCTTGAATATTTCTAATAAAATTATATGAACTAATACAACAAAGAATGCTTAAAAATGATTTACTTTATATAATTAATAATAAAATATATTATAAACACATAAATAGTTTTCTAAAAATAAATAAATAGTATGTAAATGATTAAGAATCAGTATTATTGTACTATTAAATAAAATATATCTATAAAACTAAAATACACACTTGATAGCTTATTGATTCAGAATAAAATAAACACTTCTAATAATAGTTGAAAACAAAACAAAAAATAATTATTTCTTTAATCTCTAATAGCAATAAATTGTGGATAACAAAAATTTAAAATGCCTCTCTAATAATAAGTTACAACAGTTATTGTAATAAATATTAAAAGATCGGTACATACACGAGTATGTACAACATATTTATTTTAAATTTAATTCCTATCACAGAGATTGCAACTTTTCAACTTTTCTTTTACTTCCACATCCAGTGGAAGTATAGTAACGACAAAAAAATTTAAAAAAATTTTTATTGTTCAAATAGGCTTAGAATATCATGAAACGTCGAGATTCTAAGTTTGAGCGAAAAAAAATTTCTGTCTGTCGGTCTGTAACTTTTTTTTTTGCGCAAGTTTACTCTGGAACCATTTAAGATATTGACTTGAAATTTGGTACACATAATATGTACTTTAACGAAATCTGGTACTAGATTATATTTTCATCTTGTTCCGTCAAAGGGTTAAGGGGTAAATTGGGGTAAATTTGGGATAAATCAAGCAGGTAAGAGTCCATAAAATTGGTATTTAGGATATACAAGAGAAGCTAATCTTTCAAATTTTTGGCAATAGCCACCCCATTACCACCCTCACCTCATTATTAAAGGGGATGAAAATAAATTGTGATTTAGTGTGTGTACAAGGACCAGAAACCTCAAAATATTTTTTTACTTCATCCACCCCCACTACCACCCCCTATCACCATCCCCACCCCTCTACCGATGTGGGTTATCGTTTTATGGGTTTTTGGGGTAGATGATTTCAAATATTATATTATTAAAGTTCCATAAACAATTATTTCCACATACAATGTTTTTTCGTTGTGAGTGACTTGGACAAAAAATTTAAATGTGGAAGTAATGATTCCTTGGGCAGCGGCTTCTTTATCAGACTTTATTTTAAACTCTTCATTGCTAGTCATTTTTTTTCTTATTACACCTCATTTTTTTCCTCACTGATACGATTATTTTTCACTTTAGAATAATTGTTCAACAATATATTAGAAAAGTATATCAAGTCTCTCACAACGAAAAAATTTTGTACGTGGAAATAATTGTTTATGGAACTTTAATTAATATTTGAAATCATCTACCTCCAAAAACCCATAAAACGATATCCCACATCGGTAGTGGGGTGGGGGTAGTGAAGGGGGTGGTATTGGGGATGGATGAAGTAAAAAAATATTTTGAGGTCTTTGGTTCTTGTACACACATTAAATAACAATTTCTTTTCACCTCCTTTTATAATGGGGTGGGGGTAGTAAGGAGGGGGTGTGGCTAATGGCAAATTTTTTTTGAGACATTAGCTTCTCTTATATATACTAAATATCAATTTTTTTGGACTCTTACCTGCTTGATTTACCTCTTTACCCCCATTTACTCAAATTTACCCTTCAACGGAATAAGATGAAAATATAATCTAGTTCCAGATCTCGTTAAAATACATACGTGTACCAAATTTTCAGTCAATATCTTAAACGATTGCAGAGTAATTGTGCGCACAAAGAAAGTGACAGACACACAGAATTTTTTTGCTCAAACTTAAAATCTCGACGTTTCATGACATTCTAAATCTAAATGAACAATAATTTTTTTTTTTAAATTTTTTTGTCGTTACAAGACTTGTGATTAACGCAGATTACTGAATTTTTATTCGAGATAAAATGTTTTCGGTGAATGCTGTGAGACCATTTTTTGCCAGGTTCTTGTCCGACGGAAAACGAAACAGTAGTATGTCGTTGTTTATTGTAATTTGATTTGCACTGGCACACAACATCGACGCCATCGACGGGACATTCTTTTAATTGACATTCATTAATTAAGGGCGTTTTCATAATGTTCACAGTATAAAGATACAGTAATAAATCAATATCTAATTTCAGTATTAGGAGGCTGAATCATTTATTTCTAGTATTTCTCACGATCTATTTTGTGAATTATTACTGTGTTAGGCACATTAAATATTTAAGTAATTCCCTTTTCATTCGACTCCAGTACAAATTGAAATCCAATTAGTTGGCACTAATCCATACTCAACTTAATACTAAACAAATTATACGAAGAAATAAAATATTAATCTTGCAAAAGAGCGCTAAATCCACCCGTAGCCGCAGTAACTTTGTAAAGTCGTAGGACTCCTTTCGTGACGTCACACGCGGACTCGAGTGCAATGCGGAGGCCTGATAAAATCATTTACGTAGGCTACGTACCCGCTCATACTCTTTCAGTCGCCAAGTTAATTGAACATTATTATCTAATATCGATATTGAAGTCGGTGTAAAAATGGATAAATAACGATTTCAAACGTATTTTTAACTTTCAATATCTCCTTTCGGTATATGGTCTCATCACTTTTCTAGAAATTAACAGTTAAAATGTATTGAGGGTTGTTTTAGCTGCGAAGGCTATAAAATTTTTAACAGCTTAATGAATGGGGTGCATTTAAATGCTTCACGCTCCTCATCCATCTGGCATTAACGTCTCCTCCTTAAGATTTATGGTTCCATATTTATGTATTTGTGCCTTACCATTTGCTTACGAGATTGATTAAATAAAAAACAAGTAAACATATTATTTAGATTATCATTCCACCACCTATAAGACTACTATTATCATTAATAAATGTATTAGTGGCAAAACCTTCTATCTGGCAACCTGGTTTTTCCGATATCAGTAATAACAAAGATCAAATATTCCTTACGTAACTCGTGCTGTAAAAGTTAAAGATATTTCCTCATTAAGATTTCTACGAAACGTCCTAACTTCTTTTTCGACTTATCTTGTTATTGTTTCGTCTCGAATAAGTATATAAACGTTTTGTCACTACAACTTGTATCACTTAGTTCAGTGAATCAAATACATCCAACTGTTCAGGGGTAAGTTACCTAAATGAAAAATATAATTTCAAGACCTGTTTGTATCAACTTTCATCAAACACAGCACATTTGAAAAAAATGTTTGTTATTTTTTTGACTATTTTGACGAAATATTCCATTAGTATTGGAAGCAATTCATAATTTTTAAATAAATTTACGATTTATATAAAGGCAATTAGTTCTTGGAACAACATTTTCAAATATAAAAATTATTGTGATAAAAATGATCAGTACGAGAGTTTTGATTGAAGCTTTCGATAAAGCAATTTCAGAATGAACACAACACTGAAGCTTGTATTCGACATGGAGTTCTTAAACCAAATTCAGAGGATCTGATGATGCTTGCTTGGCAGTTGATATTAATTCGCCGTTAGTGCAAATGAAATGATTATGTGTGGTTGGTCAGTAATTTAAGAAACGCAACTTACAATACGTAGAACTAGAGTTAAAGGAAAATGTTCCACACCTGGTTATGTAAAAATTACTAAAATGTAGAGGCTTCATTGTTATTTCATTCTATAATTACTTCATCGATATAAGTTTCAGAAAATAGTTACAAAAAAGGTTTCGAAAAAGTTTAATCTACAAAAAAGTTATAAAAAGTAATATATTGTTGGTAAATATTTTGGTATTCTGAGCCGGAGAAGGAATTCTTTGAAATATGCAAAATAAAAGTGGCCTATGACACTTGCGAACAATCAAAAACTGAAGTCCTATTCTTTTGTAAAATGACCTGCCAAATTCAATTATGGAGGTCGCGATTCGATTCGGAATCGCAAGAAGTTGAAAATAATAAAATATTTTCTTCTTAATTTATGCATATGTATAACATAACAAATACTATCACTATCACTATCATTATCACTCGACACAGGTTTCGTGAATCAAGTTGGCATCATCTGGAGATCATTAGAACTCAGTTTTAGTCATATCCAGCGAAGTAATAAGATAATTTAAAAAATAGCTATCTCCAAAAAATGTTCTTATATGCACTATTTCGTTTCAGCCTATTCTCTGCACTCTATACCTCAAATCTTCAAGATGAAATTCTTAAGCATTCTCTTCATCGTCATCTTCGCCATCGTTGCCTTACAAGGGACAGCAATGGCCTGCATCAGAAACCGTGACGGTTGTCAACCAGATGGAAGCCAAGGAAACTGCTGTTCAGGTTACTGCCACAAGGAACCTGGCTGGGTGGCCGGTTATTGCAGATAAATGATTTTTATTCAGGATGAGGATTTTTCGACTTTTGACAACAATAATTATAAAATTGAAAAAAAATAAATGTAAAAAAATAAATGTAAAATTACAGTTTCTGTTTATTAATATTCAGCTTACCCTATGCCTATGCGTACACAAAGAAAAGCTCGTATTTATGAAATACTAGTTATAATATTTTCGTTTTAAACTATAGAATTTACAAAACTACAAAATTGTTGTGATAAAAATTTATCAAAACGTGTTGTTATATTTGATTTGTGTGTTTAAAAGAAAGTTGGTTTAATCAATCACCACTCAGAAATATTTTATCAAATAAATAGCTACACATGAAAGCAGATAAATAAATACAGAAATGTCACATAATTAATGTCACACAGAATAGTGGAATAAGTTATTAGGAATCAACTGGATTCGAAAACCTGCCCAAAAACTTTTCTAATAGCTTTCCATTACCATAAATGAAGTTTTCCACTACTTTTTTGCCAGCTAACTTTTTTTAAGAACCTTAACAAACCCATTTTGTTATGAAAAATTATTTTAAAAATGTTATAACCTGAATTATTTCGATTATTTTGGCCTGAAAATATCCATATAAAGCTTTTTGTGGTCGCTAGTTCGGAATATGGTATTTTAAAATTTAATAAATAAAATGACGGCTCCAAAACGGCCGAATTTAAAGCCGGAATCATGCAAAGTTCTAAAAGTATTAATAAATATTTTATACAGGGTGTGTACGCACAAATATTTTGCAGGATGACATGTTGGCCCAAAAGAAATAAGAAATTCTTATAATTTGTTTTTTAACACAAACCTATTTTTTGATTTAAAATTAATTAGAAATGGGCAATGTTTTCAGTTTAGATAGTACTAATATAAACAGAAGACGGAAGAGACAAGGTTATTTCGTTCACTTGTCATGTCAATAACATGCAGCGTTGTAACACTGTCATCTAAAAGTAATAAAACAGTTTTACTTTTACCTTGTTTAATCAGCTTTGAAATGAAAACTGAAAAAATATATGTCACGTTATTAATGCTACAAACATAATAAAAAGGGAGATGTACATTTTTTTTTAATGCCGGAGTCTCTCTCAAAAGGAATCCTCTCCTGTCGTCGGCATTCATAGAAAATGTTGATGTGTTTTTCATACTTCGTTGTTCATCCGTACCCAAATAAAAATTTAAATTCCTTTTAGGTTTATTTAGGTTTTTTCAATATTTTCTGATGGTCACCCAATATTTGTAAGTACACACCCTGTATAAAATATTTATTACTACATTTAGAATTTTGCATGATTTTGGCTTTATATTTAGCCGTTTTGGAGCCGCCATTTTATTTATTAAATTTTAAAATACCATATTCCGAATTAGCGACCTCAAAAAGCTTTAGAATGATATTTTCAGGCCAATATAACCGAAATTATTCAAGTTATGGCATTTTCAAAATAACACAGCCACACAAGAAAAATAGTTCTGTACAGCGGACCAAATTATATGGATATGGTGTATTTTTCGACGCTGAATCTGAATCCGTGGTCAAAAAAAAATCTATCGTGTCAATTTTGTTTTTTAGTCAAAAACATCCCTTAAAATGGTTTAAAATCGTAGAAATAATGTAATAACTTTGAATGAAATGTGAAAAATTATACATATTTTGTAGTCGAGAGTAGAGAATATAAATTCGAGCCACAGTAAGCTATTTCTATAAATTATACCGAAATCCGCCTTTATGGGGGGAGTGAAAACTACCGCTAAAACTCAAAAGAAGCAGGTGAGTGTAAATAACATGCACAAAGGACAAATTTTTGTATCTTTTAGTGCAAAATATTTGATTCTGGAGCGACAACCAGCCATTACTCTCAAAGGATAGAGAATCAACCCTATATGGGGGGTTAAAACTACCCCCACCTCTCATAAGTTTCAAAACGGGAAAAAAAATTGAAGCTTTTGTAGTTTTTAGCAGAGTGAATAAATATGGAGTGAATTCGTTCCAACCAACACATGACTAGAGTCTACTCTTAGTAAGAGCTTCCCCTATGCTCAAATGATGCATATAGGTGCTATTGAAATTCGGAAAAGGTCAAATACTAGTAGCTCATCATGCCAAATATACGAATCTGGTACGACAACCACCCAATATTATTAAGGTTGAAAATTACCCCTATTGGGGACGGATTTCATTACTTTTAATATCCTGGAACAAAAATTCAGGCATTTGTAGTTTTAGGCACAGTAGATAAAAATGGAATAAGAATAGAGAAAAAAATGGAATAAATTCATGCATTAAGCATTGACCAGTTGTGTTTTATTTATTATACCATATGTCTGCTAATTCAACTGTTTATCTTAACATTTATCAACTTATCTATCTTTTAATCTATGTAAAGCTATTCTTTTTCCTATTTATATCATACTTTGGATCATCAATCCAAATACTTTCTTTTCTTATGATTTTTCTCTCTTATCTTCAAAATATCTTTTCCGTGTTTTTTTTCCTATTTTTTTAGTCACAGATATAGGATGTTATCCCTTCAGTGACCATTTTTTTCTATCTATGTAAGCTATATACCTAAATTAACTAAATTTCCGTCTATCTATTTCCGTACGTATGTGGATTATCTTTACCCCCACTCCAATAGGGGTGATTTTCAACCTTGTTAAAAAGATTTGGTGGTTGTCGTACCAGATTTATATATTTGTCACAATGAGCTACAAGCATTTGACCCTTTCCGAATTTTAATAGCACCCATATGTAACATTTGAGCATGCGCTCTGAGTCTGGGTAGTCTCTATTCATGTATGGGTGGTTGGGGTTGTTTTAACTCTCCATAGGATTGAGTCTTTACCCTTTGAGAGTAATGGCTGGTTGTCGCGCCAGAGTTAAATATTTTGCACTAAGAGATACAAAAATTTGTCCTTTGTACGTGTTATATACACTCACCTGCGTCTTTTGAGTTTTAGCGGTAGTTTTCACTCCCCCATAAGGGCGGATTTCGGTTTAATTTATAAAAATAGCTTACTGTAGCTCGAATTTATATTCTCCACTCTCGACTACAAACCATCTACCATTTTTCACACTTCTTTAAGGTATTACATTATTTCTATGATTTTACACCATTTTAAGGGATGTTTTTGACTAAAAAACAAAATTGACACGATAGATTTTTTTTTACCACGGATTCGGATTCAGCGTAGAAAAATACACCATATCCATATAATTTGGTCCGCTGCACAGAACTTTTTTTTGTGTGGCTGTGTAATTTGTCGTAATAAAACGGATTTGTTAAGGTTCCTAAAAAAAGTAGCTGGCAGAAAGTGGAGAAAAATCTAATTTATGGTTATAGAAAGCTATTAGAAAAATTTTGGGCAGGTTTTCGGATCCAGTCGATCTCCTAAACTTATTTCACTATTCTGTGTGACTTATTAATTATGTGGCATATGTATTTATTTCTCTATTTGTAGCTACTTATTTGATAAAATATTACTGAGTGGTGATTGATTGGACCAACTTTCTCTTAAACACACAAATCAAATATAACGACAACATGTGTTTAACACGTTTTGATAAATTTTTATCACAACAATTTTGTAGTTTTGTAAATTCTATAGCTTAAAACGAAAATATGATGACTAGTATTTCATAAATACGAGGTTTTCTTTGTGTACGCATGGATATAGGGTAAGCGGTAAGCTGAATATTAATAAACAGAAACTGCAATTTTACATTTATTTTTTTCCAATTTTATAATTATTGTTGTCAAAAGTAAAAAAATCCTCATCCTGAATAAAAGTCATTTATCTGCAATAACCGGCCACCCAGCCAGGTTCCTTATGACAGTAACCTGAACAGCAGTTTCCTTGGCTTCCATCTGGTTGACAACCGTCACGATTTCTGATGCAGGCCATTGCTGTCCCTTGTAAGGCAACGATGGCGAAGATGACGATGAAGAGAATGCTTAAGAATTTCATCTTGAAGATTTGAGGTATAGAGTGCAGAGAATAGGCTGAAACGAAATAGTGCATATAAGAACATTTTTTGGAAATAGCTATTTTTTTAAATTATCTTATTACTTCGCTGGATATGACTAAAACTGAGTTCTAATGATCTCCAGATGATGCCAACTTGATTGATGGAACGCGTGTCGAGTGATAGTGATAGTGATAATGATAATATTTGTTATGTTATGCATATGCATAAATTAAGAAGAAAATATTCTATTATTTTCAACTTCTTGCGATTCTGAATCGAATCGCGACCTCCATAATCGAATTCAGTAGGTCATTTTACAAAAGCATAGGACTTCACTTTTATTTTGCATATTTCAAGGATCTCGCTTTCCGGCTATATCTTGTCACACAATACCAGAATATTTACCAACATATATTTTTTTTTTCTGCGAAAACTTTTCAGTAACTATTTTCTAAAACTTATATAGATGAAGTAATAATAGAATGAAATAGCACTGAAGCCTATATGTTTTAGTAATTTTTACATCACCAGTTGTGGAACATTTTCCTTTAACTCTAGTTCTACGTGTCCTAAGTTGCGTTTCTTAAATTACTGACCAACCACACAGAATCGTTTCAATCGCATTAGCGGCGAAATAATATCGACTACCAAGCAATCATCATCAGACGCTTTTAATTTGGTTTATAAACTGCAAGTCGAATACAAGCCTCAGTGTTTTGTTCATTTTGAAATTGCTTTATCGAAAGCTTCAATCAAAACTCTCGTACTGATCATTTTTATCACAGTAACTTTTATATTTCAAAATGTTGTTCCAAAAACTAATTGCTTATTTAAAAATTATGAACTGCTTCTAATACTAATGTAATATTTCATCAAAATAGTCAAAAAAATAACAAACGTTTTCTTCAAATGTGATGTGTTTGATGAAAGTTGATACAAACAGGTCCAGAAATAATATTTTTTTATTTAGGTAACTTACCCCTGAACAGTTGGATGTATTTGATTCACTCAACTAAGTGATACAAGTTGTAGTGATACAAACGCTTATGTACTTATTCGAGACGAAACAATAAGATAAGTCGAAATAAAAAGTTAGGAGGTTTCGTAGAAATCTTAATGAGGAAATATCACTAGCTTTTACAGCACGAGTTACGCAAGGGCTATTGGATTTTGTTATTATTGATATCGGAAAAACCGGGTTGGCAGATAGAAGGTTTTGTCAGTAACACATTTATTAATGATAATAGTCGTCTTTATATGTAGTGGAATGTTAAATACGGGTGCATTCACTGCGTATACTAAATGTTATACGATTAAATTTACAAAGGAAAATTCTAAATAATATGTTTACCTCTTCTTTATTTAAGTACTCTCGTAATAAAATGGTAACGCACAGATACATAAATATGAAACCATAAATCTTGAGGAGGAAACGTTAATGCCAGATGGATGAGGAGCGTGAAGCATTTAAATGTGCCCCATTCATTAATCTGTTAAAAAACTTAAAACCTTTCGCAGTTACAACTCTCAATACATTTGAATATATCTGAAAATATCCATCTAAAGCTTTTTGAGGTCGCTAATTCGGAACATGGTATTTAAAAATTTAATAAATAAAGTGGCGGCTCCAAAACGGCCGAATTTAAACTCAAAATTATGCAAAATTCTAAAAATATTAATAAATATTTTATACAGGGTGTGTGCGTACAAATATTTTGCAGGATAGCATGTTGGCCCAAAAGAAGTAAGAAATCCTTATACATTTTTTTCTAACTCAAACCTATTTTTTAATTTAAAATTAGTTAGAAATACGCAATGTTTTCAGTTTAGGTAGTACAAATATAAACAGAAGATGGAAGAGACAAGGTTATTTCGCTCACTTGCCGTGTCAGTAACATGGTGTTGCAACACTGTCATTTAAAAATAATAAAACAGTTTTACTTTTACTTCGTTTAATCAGATTTGAAATGAAAACTGACATTTAATATTAATTCACTCATTGCCATCTAGCAATTTTTCATAAACCACAATTATTCCATAGGATTTATTACATAAAGTAGTACGTTCAGCATTTGAAGCTTCTTGGGTCTTCATTGAAAAAATGTCACTGATTTATTGTCTGCAAAAAATGTATGCCAACGATCAGATTAAAAAATTACCATTTTCTGAATTTAATATAGATTATTTCACTCATTAACGCTATAGCCAATGAGAGCCCGTTTTTCCACAACATTGCACCAATCAATCATTATTAGTGGTAATTCAAGCTAGATCGGCTTTTGACAATACCAACATGCAAAATTTATCGCTCTAATTTTTTAGGTCGCTGCAGCGGCAAATATTGCGAAAATTTTTTGACGTTTTGTGTCGTCAAATGTTTTCGGCAAATAGGACAAATCGTGCTTTTAAATGTTATCTATAAATATCTTCTCTAGCATATTACTAATTGTTAACGTAAATTGTAAATTGTAGTATTGTATTAATAACCTAAAAAGCCAATGCTGTGTGGAACTTATATAGGTTCGGGACAAGTTATACCCAGCTTTCAATGGCTTAATACCTAACGTAATTACAAAATAATTTTCACAACCCAAATTAAATATAAATATCTACGAAGCTGACAAATCAGTTATTTCATAATAAATACACAAATGTAGGTAGGTACTTACGTATGGTAATTCATCAATCGTCACAAAGCAGCTAACACTTATTTGGAAAATCAAAACTCTGCAGCATGGGCGCAGCCAGGGGGGGAGCCATGGGGCCCGGCCCCCCCCAAGCCGTCTTCCATGAGCCAAAAAATAAAGAAGCAGTACAAAGCAGTATCTAAATTATCCCTTGAAATAAATATTTTGTAATTAATGCCAATATTATCTATATTATCTAATAGAGGAATCTACATACACATCCGTTTTCAACCATTTTCTGAAAAATTTTCCTCATCCTCTGGGGAGGCCGGTTCTATTGGACCCCCCAGATGAATTTTCTGGCTGCGCCACTGCTCTGCAGTATCACTATATACATTATAATTCGTTGTACTTAAAGTCTCTCTACTTAAACAAGTAAACCTTAACTTAACTATCAAACTTCTCAAATTAGAAACAAGGATTAAATACATAAATATATATTAATAAACACTTTAATATAATAATTCAATTCACTGTTTGGGCCAATTAGCAGTTAAGCTAGCGTTACTAGATGGCGGTACCATACCATCTGAGCCAGCAGCCTTAGAACGTAAAAGCGATAGATTGGTAATATGTAATTTGTGTGATTTTCCCCATAATGTGATTGGTGGAAGCGTGCTTTGTTGCGATGACTACTCTTATAAGTTACAGTACCTATGGTTTAACGTATACTTTTTTTTTTTGATTGTCATAATTTAAACCTACTTTGTTTTTTATTACATGAGTCGCTTTGGAAATGCATTTTTATGTGACGTAAATGATGAAATTGAAGATGAAGGTGTGTAATCTCTAAAAAATAACAAGGAAACGTCTGAAGGCAATTAATTACTGAACATAATATTGAAGATGTACTTAATGAATTATTTATTCGTGAAATATTCTCCGCAAATACCACTCGTGCTTCTAAATTTTATCTATAAATTTTTATTTCAAGCTAAGTTGCCATAAGGTTAATATAACTCGTGCAAATTGACAGTTTATTATCAAAGATTAAATCCCTCCCGCTAAAGCGGTCGGGATTTAATCAGATAATAAACTGTCAATTAGCACTCTTTATATTACCAGGCAACAACGCTTTCGAAAAAAATTTAATTTTTTAATAAACACCTAATTCATCACCGTTTTATTATTATCAACATTTTCTTTGAATGCCGACGCCGACATCAGTGGATTCCTTTTGAAAGAGACACCGGCATTTAAAAAAAAATATATATGTCACATTATCAATACTATAAACATAATAAAAAGGGAAACGTTTCATTAAAAATGCAAAGAGCTTCAAAAAACCGACATGAACGTCCTGTTTTTTCTAACAAATCCTATGGAATAATTGTGGTTTGTGAAAAATTGCTAAAATGGTAATGAGTAAATTAATATCAAATGTCACTTTTCATTTCAAAACTGATTAAACAAGGTATAAGTAAAACTGTTTTATTAGTTTTAAATGATAGTGTTGCAACACTATAAAATTCATGCTAGTGAAATATTCTTGCCTCTTCCGTCTTCTGTTTATAGTAGTACTATCTAAACTGAAAACATTGCCTATTTTTAATTAACTTTAAATAAAAAAATAGGTTTGAGTTAGAAAAAAAAATATAAGGACTTCTTACTTCTTGTGGGCCAACATGTCATCCTGCAAAATATTTGTATGTACACACCCTGTATAAAATATTTATTACTACTTTTAGAATTTTGCATGATTTTAGCTTTAAATTCGGCCGTTTTGGAGCCACCATTTAATTTATTAAATTTTAAAGTAGCATATTCCGAATTATATAGCGACCTCAAAAAGCTTTAGATGGATATTTCCAGGCCAAAATAATCGAAATTATTCAAGTTATGGCATTTTCAAAATAATTTGTCATAACAAAACGGGTTTGTTAAGGTTCTTAAAAAAAGTAGCTGGCAAAAAAGTGGTGAAAAGATTTGGGCAGGTTTTCGGATCCAGTCGATTTCCTATTAACTTATTTCACTATTTTACGTGGCTTATTAATTATGTGGCATGTGTATTTATTTTTCTGTTTTCATGTGTAGCTACTTATTTGATAAAATATTAGTGGCTGGCGATTGATTAGACCAACTTTCTTTTAAACACACAAATCAAATATAACGACAACATGTTTTTAACACGTTTTGATAAATTTTTATCAGAACAGTTTTGTATTGTAAATTCTATAACTTAAAACGAAAATATTATAACTAATATTTCATAAATACGAGCTTTTCTTCGTGTACGCATGGATATAGGGTAAGCTGAATATTAATAAACAGAAATTGAAATTTTACATATATTTTTTTTCAATTTTATAATTATTGTTGTCTAAAGTAAAAAAATCCTCATCCTGAGTAAAAATCATTTATCTGCAATAACCGGCCACCCAGCCAGGTTCCTTGTGGCAGTAACCTGAACAGCAGTTTCCTTGGCTTCCATCTGGTTGACAACCGTCACGGTTTCTGATGCAGGCCATTGCTGTCCCTTGTAAGGCAACGATGGCGAAGATGACGATGAAGAGAATGCTTAAGAATTTCATCTTGAAGATTTGAGGTATAGAGTGCAGAGAATAGGCTGAAACGAAATAGTGCATATAAGAACATTTTTTGGAAATAGCTATTTTTTAAATTATCTTATTACTTCGCTGGATATGACTAAAACTGAGTTCTAATGATCTCCAGATGCTGCGAACTTGATTGACGAAACGCGTATCGAGTGATGATGATAGTGATAGTAGAAAATATTCAATTAGTTTCGACTTGTTGCAATTTCGGATCGAATCGCGACCTCCATAATCGAATTCAGTAGGTTATTTTACAAAAGAACAGGACTTCAGTTTTTGTATGTTCGCAAGTGTCATAGGCCACTTTTCTTTGCATATTTTAAGGATCTCGCTCTCCGGCTATATCTTGTCACATAATACCAGAATATTTACCAACAATATATTACTTTTGATAACTTTTTTGTAGATTAAACTTCTGCGAAACCTTTTCAGTAACTATTTTCTGAAACTTATATCGATGAAGTAATTATAGAATGAAATAACAATGAAGCCTCTCTGTTTTAGTAATTTTTTCATAACCAGTTGTAGAACATTTTCCTTTTTCTACGTATCCTAAGTTGCGTTTCTTAAATTACTGACCAACCACACAAAACCGTTTCATTCACTACCAAGCAAGCATCATCAGATGCTTTCAATTTGGTTTACTAAGTGCATGTCGAATATAAGCCTCAGTGTTGTGTTCATTCTGAAATTGCTTTATCGAAAGGTTCAATCAAAACTCTCGCAGTTTTTATATTTGAAAATGTTCCAAAAACTAATTGACTTTATATAAATCATAAATTTATTTAAAAATTATAAATTGCTTCAAATACTAATGGAATATTTCGTCAAAATAGTCAAAAAAAAATAAACAAACATTTTTTTCAAATGTGATGTGTTTGATGAAAGTTGATACAAACAGGTCCTGAAATAATATTTTTTATTTAGGTGACTTACCCCTGAACAGTTGGATGTATTTGATTCACTGAACTAAGTGATACAAGTTGTAGTGACCCAAACGTTTATATACTTATTCGAGACGAAACAATAAGATAAGTCGAAATAAAAAGTTAGGAGGTTTCGTAGAAATCTTAATGAGGAAATATCACTAGCTTTTACAGCACGAGTTACGCAAGGACTATTGGATTTTGTTATTATTGATATCGGAAAAACCGGGTTGGCAGATAGAAGGTTTTGTCAGTAACACATTTATTAATAATAATAGTCGTCTTTATATGTAGTGGAATGTTAAATACAGGTGCATTCACTGCGTATACTAAATGTCATACGATTAAATTTACAAAAGGAAAAATCTAAATAACATGTTTACATCTTTTTTGTTTAATTACTCTCGTAATGAAATGGTAACGCATAGATACATAAATAAGAAATCGCAAATCTTAAGGAGGAAACATTAATGCCAGATGGATGAGGGCGTGAAGCATTTAAATGTACCCCATTCATTAAGCTGTTAAAAGATTTAAAACCTTTCTCAGTTACAACTCTCAATACATTTTACAGTCAATTTCTAGAAGAGCGATGAGACGATATACCGAAGGGAGATATTGAAGGTTAAAAATACGTTTGAATTTATCCGTTTTTACACTGACTTCAATATCGATATTAGGTAATAAGGTTCAATTAACTTAGCGGCTGTGAAATATTTCACAATTTTAAAAGCCGTACTTGATATCCCAGAACTAATTACCTTTTACTGTGGCCAAATTCAATGTATTTTGAGTTATGATGTCTTTCTTCTTCTGGGGTGGGCATCCAGCAACACATAATTTCTTCGCGACCCAGAAACGAGTCTTACGATGTATAGGTGTACCAGCCACCCACTCTAATGTGAACTTGTTCAAACAGTTTAAAATACCTTTTCCTTGCATTTAGGTACATTATAGAATTATTAAATTTTGTTTGCAAATATAAATCAAACTTTATTAACAATGAATCAATACATATGTATAATACTCCCACTAAGGTTGTTTATCTAAGTGTTAAGGTTGTTTAACTCGTTACCATTAAGGCTACGATTCTGCAGAGTGAGAGGGAAATATGCGTTTATTTTCGGTTTATTATATTTAAAAAATCATAAATGATATAATCTTTAAAATAATTTCAGATATTTCCCATTGCTCTAAGGAATACAACCATATATAGTTTTTATCATTAATTTTGTATATAGTCGAATGCCATACTTTAATAATGAAATTAGGGACTATTTTCATTGATAAACTACGATATTTAAATATAGCAGAAATGTATAATAAAAAATATATATATAGTAGCATTCGTTAGAATAATAGTAAGTATTTAAAGCAGTTTTAAATATTATACTATGTGTAGTTTTTAAATATTTACAATAAATCGAAAATAAACGCATATTTCCCTCTCACTCCGCAAAATCCTAGCCTTAAGTATAGAAACATTGTCTTCGTTCAAGAAGTATATAAATTTGTACTTACTTGATAAATGCTGTTATACACTTTTTATGAATTAAGTTATATACATATTTATATACAACATATTTATTTCGCTTCTGTGCTTTTATTAAAAATATGATAGCCATGGAGTAAGTTAACATGTCATGTACAGGATGCTCAGAAAATTTAAAAATCTGAAAATTATGTAAGAGTAAACTACGTTAAATTTTAACGATATGAAAGACTGTCACTAAGAAAACTTGTTTAGAATTAAAATTTATGTCAGAATTCCAATTTGTGGATAAATCTGTCATATTCGACTTTAAAAAAAAATCATAAGTATTAAGTGGAATCATGCGGTAAAACTTATGGTAAAATAAAAATAATTTTCTTCTTACAAGAATTATTAAATAAGACAGCTAATTATAACCGTAATTCTATTAAATTTTTTTTATTTTTAACAGCATTGAAAAAATATATAAATAACTTCTTTGAGAACTTAACCAATAACACCAAACAAATTTTCTTTAGATTAGACTTCTTGAATTACCGATATTATATAATGTATAGATATTATATAATATTACTCTATTTATTGGCTACATTTACTGGTTATCGTCTCTTTATGTCTATTTAAACCCCTGCATGGGGGTAGAAAAAAGTGGCCGCACTGTCAAAAATGTATATAAAAAATGTGTAAATACATATTCCTAAAAGAAAAAAAAAATTTTTTTCTGAAAAACTTACCTCTACTTGGGGGTATTTTTTTAATGCACTTAATAACTCTTATTTGAAGATATGAAATGTCGTAGAAAGTTTAAATAAAGTAAACAACATTATATTGGTATGTTATCTCGATTTGTACGTAGATACTATTTTTGGCCCTGTAACCCCATTTTAGCCTCCCGAGTGGGGTATTAATTTAAAAAAATGTCAAAATCTAAAAAATGTTTTATCGTTAGGATACTATTAAAATACTTTATAATGTTCTATATTAGGAAATTGTATATGTTGAATATAGGGGAGGAGTGGGGTGGTGATAGCTTTATGCGCATCGCATATCAAATCGTACGTCATCTTACCAACTCATACATACGCCACCTTAGAGTTTACCGAACTTTATGTCATGTTTCAGAAATATTTTAAATTTACGAATTTTCAGACAAAAATAAATCGGTAACCTGCGATTTCAAAAAACTCGATTTTCAGTCGGAAGCGTCCACCCGAAGCGCTCGCCAATGTAAAAGGCAGTTAGCCCCCTTCGTGGCCCCACGTCTATCATACTGACCCACATAACTAAGAAAATACCTTTTTTAGATACTAGTCTATAATACTAGAAAAATCGATATCCCGTCAAAAATTCTAAATTATGTGATCATGAGCAAATAAAGTTAATCAAAATGGTTTTTGGGATAAAACACAATTTTATCAAATGGAACCATATTGGTACCGTGGTACCATTTACTACTGCTATTAATAAGAAATTTATTCATATACTTTATTAAAATGTGCGATAAATACAATCAAAATTACAGCTGAGAGAAAATACAATTTATTTATAATTACCTAGGTATACATAAGGTAGATTTACAATACAAAAAACCGCTGCCCAAGGAATCACTACTTCCACATCCGGATTTTCTATCCAAGTCACTCACAACGAAAAAATTTTGTATGTGGAAATAATTGTTTATGGAACTTTAATAATATAATATTTGAAATCCTCTACCCCAAAAACCCATAAAATGATACCCCACATCGGTAGTGTGGTGGGGGTGGTGATAGGGGGTGGTAGTGGAGGTGGATAAAGTAAAAAAAGTATTTTGACGTTTCTGGTTCCTGTACACACACTAAATCACAATTTTTTTTCATCCCTTTAATAAAGAGGTGGGGGTGGTAATGGGGGTGGCTAATGGGTGGCTAGTTTCTCTTGTATATACTAAATACTAATTTTATGAACTCTTACCTGCTTAATTTACCTATTTACCCTAAATTTACCCCAATTTACCCCCCAACCCTTCGACGGAACAAAATGAAAATGTAATCTAGTTCTAGATCTCGTTAAAGTACATATATGTACCAAGTTTCAAGTCAATATTTCAAACGGTTCTAGAGTAAACGTGCGCACAAAAAAAAGTTACAGACCGACAGACAGACCGACAGACCGACAGACAGACAGACATTTTTTTTTGCTCAAACTTAAAATCTCGACGTTTCATGACATTAAGTCTATTTGAACAATAAAAATTTTTAAAAATTTTTTTGTCGTTACTATACTTCCACTGGATGTGGAAGTAAAAGGAGCACAAAACATTACAACAACTGTTCAAAATGCTGTCAATGCATGCTGTCAATTAACGTCAATGCATTTCTGAACTCGCATAGCTGTATCTCGAAAAACATTCGGCTGTGCCATTATGCTATTAAATGCTCGTCTCACTCGTACGTATATTTTTTAAATAACTTCAAACAAAAAACTCAAGGGGAGTCAAATAATGTGATCTTGGAGTCCACCTGACAAGACCATTTGTCGAAAGAGGATTTGTCTGAATTCCTGTTGAATGTAATTAGTTACTACTCTTGTATTGTGTGGAGGAACGCCATCTTGTTGGAAATATATTTCCTGTCCTAATTACAAAGTTAATTCATCTGAAACGTCCTCAATCTTATTTTGCAGAAATCCCAAGTATCTGGGACCATTCAAGACTTCTTCAAATATTTGTAGGTATGCTTTAGAGGGCAGAATATTTACTAGTGAAATATTTTGTCGAATTCCTCTATACGTTTCCTTATATTTATAAGGGCTGTAACGGTCATTTTTATTCATAGGCATAAAAGCCCTTAAATTACATTATTTCGTATTTTCCGTACATAAATTACCTATTTTGTTACCTCTTAAAAAATAAATTATCGCCGCTACTGTAAGGTTCTAGAAGGTAACGTAACCGTCGCCTAGTTCTCGGATTTACTGGTAAATATTTGAAAATAATGCCTTTCCTCCAATGAGAAACCATAGTTTAAATTCGCGGGTTTAAGGAGTGAGGTATTTCGACTACTAGTGGGGGAAGAGATAAATACCGAGCCAAGCGATAACCATGATACTTCCACGGCCGCTTTAAGCGTGCCCACAGTCATCACATTTTAACTTGAATTTGAGGAACTAAAGTAATAGTTCCAGTATTAAAATGTTTTTCTCAACTTTTATTATAATACGTTTATTGTCTTTAGTCTCGAGAATTTAACCATACCTTGTTAACAAGAATTAGTCAAGTGGTTGGTTATGTTTGTTTTTTTTTCGAGAAATAGAATATAATAATATTCTTGTTTATGTAAAACTACGTAAAAATGATAGTGTTGTAACCCTACGTATACTTTAGTGCCCAATTATAGAGGTGTGCTACAATCCAGTGAAAGTGTTTTCTGTTCATCGGGAGTTTTGTAAGTAGAATGAACAGTTTATTTCCTGTACAACGATTCAACAATTAACTCTTTAGTGCAGTGTTTTCGGTTGCACTTACCTTTTTGCGCGACATTGTGAAAACTACCTTTTACGTCTGTTTCGTTTTCGCATAAATAGACACACTATTCTCGTGTGCTGCAATTTTAACTGCTTGATATAAATATTTGTTATTCATAAAGAAAATATGTAACTAATCACTGGTGTATATACACCATATTTGTCTTTTAGTTAAGTTTTATTGTACTATCTTTAGATTCATCGTTTGATAAATATTTTATTATTCATTCGAAAACGGTTTGTTTTAAATTTTCTTTTAGTAAGCGAGTGAACAATTTTATAACTGTTTTTCCTTTGAATAATTACTGAATTGGCCAATATCCACTAGGTATATTGCTTTAAATATGTATATAATCTATTTGTGTACAGTTATGTCTGTCTCTCCGTACACCTGTGCATTTGTTTGATTATTTGTTTGTACTTCTTTATTCGTTAGCACAAATTTATTCGCCCATACCCTGTAGTGTTATTCTCATTTGCTCTACCACTTTGTTAATAAATTAGTTTATTGTTAATTTCGTATTTTTATTTATTTAGAATTCATTTTAAATAACCCCAAGAGAGACAGGGCGTTATAGGGCTGCAACCAACAGCTATTCTCCGGACTAAAGCCCCGCCGCGTTAAATGCAATAACTATGTATTGCCACAAAATGCTAGAGTTTCGATTGCAACACACACCAGCCGAAATAATTATTCCCACTCAAAGGAGCTCTCGTGCCAGCCACTCTACACCACTTTCAGACTGTATTTTCGAGCTGTTGGCTCTCGTCAGTGCAAGGTAGGTCTGGAATGGCTGGAAAGAGGCTCTTGTTCACTCTTGGTACATGACGAGATTTATAGAACCACGACATGTAACAAAAATGCCAGGCTAATGTCTATTGCAATCGAAGCAGCAGTAGCCCTAACATGGGCACAGTTAACAGGTATGCTTTTAGAGGGCAGAATATTTACTAGTGAAATATTTAGTCGAACTCCTCTATACGTTTCCTTAAATATATAAGGAATAAAAAGCAGACTGCAAGCAACAGCTATTCTCCGAAGTGCCCCACCGAGCACCGTATTGCCATTCTCTAACTACTGTCCAAATATCACGACAAACGGTTTTATTCGAAAGAATTTTGAGCGAAAAACCTTCAAACACTGGACTAAATTAACTGTTTCATGCCAGCGTAATTGGAGTATGTGAAGTACATATACTAACTACCTATGTGGACAGATATCGATAATCATTCGATTTAAAAATAAATGCCCCCCCCCTCCCTATCCCCCCACCATACCAAAAAGTTCCAAAGAGAAAACAAATTGTACTTATATGGTCTCTTCGATTACCAACTGGCAGACGGTAACCACTCGTCGTCGAATTTGCACGCTATTTCCTAGACTATACATAGATAACTATATGTGACCTGTCTATACTTATTTCTCTGTTTTACTAGGCACCTACTTATTTCTTATTTGATCCAATATTACTTTGTAATGATCAATTAGACCAATAATTTCTTTCAACTACACCAATCAAATATTACGGCAACATTTCTTAAAACTTTTTTGATCAGAATAATTGTGTAGTTTTGCAAACTCTATCGCTGAAAACGAAATTATTATAGCTATTATTCCACAAATACGAGCCTTTCTTTTTCCACGCATGGATATAGGACAAACTGAATATTAAAAAACGGAAACTGTAATTTTACATTCATTTATTTTTTATTTTACAGTCATTGATGTCAAAAGTCGGAAAGTCCTCATTCTGAACAAAAGTCATTTATCTGCAATAACCGGCCACCCAGCCAGGTTCCTTGTGGCAGTACCCTGAACAGCAATTTCCTTGGCTTCCATCTGGTTGACAACCATCACCATTGTTGATGCAGGCCATTGCTGTACCTTGCAAGGCAACGATGGCGAAGATGACGACGAATAAAAAGCTTAAGAATTTCATCTTGAAAATTTGAGGTATAGAGTGCTGAAATAAAAAAAATGTGCATAAAAACATTTTTTTAGTCAGGTATATTTGTTTTTTTATCAATGTATTTAAATTAAATTATCCTATTACTTTGCTGGATATGATTAAAACTGAGATCTAATGATCTCCATGTTCCATTAATGTATGTCACTCTGCATGTAAAACTCAAAAATTTCGTAAAATTTATGAAAAACTGCTAAAAGTAATTACTTTTTTCGAATTTATGAAATTATTCAAAAATTAGAGTGAATGATATTAGAGTCTTCTAAGAATAAATATTAGGTAAAAACACATTTTATATACATTTCAATATATTTTTTAAATAGTGAAATTTTTGTTTTATGAATTTTAAATTCCAAGTTGTAAATATTATCCTTGACATCATTAACTAACTACATCGCCTGCCATTTCGCGAATAGTCAAGCTGTGAAATAAAAAGGAAACTTTTTTAACTTTCCAGAATTATATTACACATTCGTATGAAAATCTAATGAGCAGATTTTTTTTTATTTATACCGTTATTTATATTAATTATTACAAATATGAAAATTTGCTATCCTGTCACACGATACCTGAATATTTATTTACAATTAGCTGATGCCCGCGACTTCGTACGCGTGGAACTTCATCCACGTGGAACATTGGAACATTGACATACTAACCCACTGCACATTCATTGCATTTAAGGAAACCCACTGCGTATCCATAGTGCTCGGGAAAATCCACCGCGCATCCATAGTACTCGAGGAAACCCACTGCGCATCCATAGTACTCGAGGAAACCCACTGTGCATTCATAGTATTCGAGGAAGCCCACTTCGTATCCTTAGTACTTGGGGAAACCCACTGCGCATCCATAGTACCCGAGGAAACCCCCCCCCTCCCCGTTCACCCTTTCGGGAGTTTCTTTTTGAAAACTGTCGAGTACGTATCTTCTTATTTCTCCAGAAGAGTCCATCGCTCGAATGATCACGTTTCTGACTTAAGCGATTTCACAAATGCGGTGAAAATCGAAATTTTGTCTTACACGTATCCAATAGATTTCAACAAAAAATATTTTTGCCAAATTCTTCACATTCACATTGCCAAATTCACGCATCTAGATCTTTCCAAAAAGCCTAAAATTTCAACCCCCTTTTTCACCCTCTAGCTGATGCCCGCGACTTCGCCCGCATGGAACTTCATTCGGGTGGAACTTTGTCTGCGTGGAATTAAGAACATTGAGATACTAACCCACTGCACATTCATTGCATTTAAGGAAGTCGTCTTCCCATCGAAAAAAATAATTATTTTAATCGACAATAGAGCGACTATGGGTGGGTAGTGTCTTTCATGGTTAAAAACATCCCTCTCCCTATTCACCCGTTCGGGAGGGGTTCTCTTTTTGAAAGCTGTCGAATACGAGTCTCCTTATTTCCTCAGAAGATCCCGTCACTCTGACTTACGCGATTTCAGAGATCCGGATACCTCAGCTCATGTGGAATTAATTGTCGCCCTCACTGTTATGGGACATAATTAAAAGTTCATTCCAATTGTCTAACACAAAGCTGACTATTTGTTTTCTAACCTTCTTGTTAGCCGTACATTAAGAATGAAAGGGAACGGAATAAACAGGCTCCGTCACCTACAATTGGGACAACAGTATGTTGTACAACTTCTCCATTAATACTTAGATTTTCTTTAGCCATTTCGTTAAAAAAAGTAAAAATTCACAGATTTCCCAATCCTTGCTCTGACGTGTCAAAATGACTTAATTATCATTCTGAGTGTCAAAATGATATACTTTGCCGTTTGCACCATATGTGTTTAAATCATCTACTATCCCCGTATTTGACCCCTTCAAAAAGCGAAAATCGAAATTTCGTCTTACACATATCTAATAGATTTCAACAAAAAATATTTCTGGCAAATTTCACGCATCTAGATATAACCGTTTCCGAAAAAGCCTAAAATTTCAACCCCTCTTGGTCGAATTTCGAAAAATCCCTTCTTAGTGGATGCCTACGCCATTTGAGGAACCTCTATGCAAAATTTGGAGTTTCTAGACCCAGCGGTTTGAGCTGTGCGTTGATAGATCAGTCAGTCAGTCAGTCAGGGTATTCTTTTATATATATAGATATTACTTTTTATAAAAAATTTTGGGTCAAACTACTGCACAGCCTTTTTATTAAATTAAGATTATTTTGCTCAAACTATGTCGATGAAATAATTTTTTAATGAAATAACAACAAAGCTTGTATTTTTTTAGCAACTGTGGAACATTTTTCTTTAACTCTAGTTTTACTTATTCTAAGTTGTGTTTTTTGTATCACTGAGAAATAACACAGAATCGTTTCAATCGCATTAACGGTGACAGGATAGCAAGCATCATCAGACGTTCTCAACTTGGTTTACGAACTGCATGCCAAATACAAGCTTCATTGTGCTGTTCGTTCTGACTCTACTTTGTCGAAAGCTTCAATTAAAACCCTCACGCATTGATAATTTTTATCACAATAATTCTTTTATTTGATAATTTTGCTCCAAAAACTAATGACCTTTATATAAATCACAAATTTATTAAAAAATTATGAATTGTTTCAAACACTAATAGTCTAGTCAATGAAAGTGTTGTAGAGGACATGGAGAAGGGGAGAATTTTTCTCTTCAGGAATGTGTTGGGGATAGCTAGGAGATAAATATACTAAAAGTCTCCGCCCCTAGCCCCGCCACTTCGGAGGGGGGTGGAAGGGTTCCTTTTTTCATTTCTTCGCTTATAACTCGGAAACGACGCGTCATACGGAAAAAGGTAATTTACACAAAATTAAACATAATTAAATTTCCTACAAGAATGTTTATATTCATTTCCTTCCTATGTGTTATAGTTTACGAGATATTCGCCAGCCAAAATAGATAATTAATAAATTAATTAATTAGGTGAGTTGAATATTTCTATCTAAGTGGTTTACCGTGGTCTGCTAATAAATCACAGTCACAAAACAATCTTTATTTTACAACACTCGACGTATTTACTAACGTAATATTTTGTCGAAATCTATTACATTTTCTTGAGTATACAGTGTGACTCACTTAAAATGAAGACACCGTTATAACTTTTTTATTTGGTTTCCGATTTGAATCAGATTTTACTCAAGTATAGAACAAATCAGGATCTACTTATGACCAGAAAATCATTCGCCTGCTACAAAGGCAAAGCCAGCTGCGGTATCAAAATATGCGGAAAAAAAATAAAAAATCATATTAGTGGCTCTTGACGAATTTCACGTATCCACCACAAATTGCGGAAACGAGGGTCCCCTTTGCGAGATGAGCTTATATATGAGAAATGCCCCATCAATAACCAAATGAAATTTTGGTGTGTGTACGTTTGTGGCGTCGATCCGATACATTTTTTAAAATTTTTAACATTCGAAATGTTTTTATTTTTGGCTTTGCCTTTGTAGCAAGCGAATGTGTGGCCATAAGTAGATACTAATTTGTTCTATACTTGAGTAAAATTTGATTCAAATCGGAAACGAAATAAAAGTTATAAGGGTGTCTTCATTTTAAGGTGGGCGGTTTCGTGAACGTAATTCGAGGATTTCTCCTGCATCCCTGAACCGATTGAAAACATTTTTTGATATTCTTTTAGAGACAGCTTTATAGAATGGTCCTAGGCCATTCAATATTTAAAAAAAGAAACAATTTTTTTACTTGTGCGAAAATCAAAAAAAATTTTTTTTTGACTTTACAATAGTCTGGTACCATTCTATAATGGTGTCTCGAAAGGCCTATCAAAAAATTTTTTGAATCGGTTCAGGGATGTAAGAGAAATCCTCGAACTACGAAATCATTTTCTTAAGCACGGCACTGGCACCCTTAAGTGAGGCACACTGTACATTTTAGGAAATGTATAGATTTCGACAAAATATTACAAGCAAATACGTCGAGTGTTGTAAAATAAAGATTGTTTTGTAACTGTGATTTATTAGCAGACCACGGTAAACCGCTTTGATAAAAATATTCAAGGTAACCTCATTTATTTATTTATTAATTATCTGTTTTGGCTGGCGAATTTCTCGTAAACTATAACACATAGGAAGAAAATGAATATAGACATTCTTGTAGAAAATTTAATTATGTTTAATTTTGCATAGATTATCTTTTCCCGTACGACGCATCGTTTCCGAGTTATAAGCGAAGAAATGAAAAAAATTAACCTTTCCACCCCCCTCCCCTTTGAAGCGGCGTGGCTATGGGCGGGGACTTTTAGTATGTTTATCTCCTAACTACCCCCAACTAGGGTGGGCCGAATTTTAACAATTTCGGAATTTCGATTTGGAATAGTGAGGGAAAGTTGCGTTTTGGCAATACAAAGAAAATGTTTATTTTCGATTTTTTTGTCAATTTAGTTTTTTCACCCTCTACCGAGGGTTAAAAAATTTGAACATTTTGAAAAACTGAAATTTGCAAATTTGACTTGGAATAGGGTGGAAAAGCTTCCTCTTGACAAAAGAAAGAAAATATCTATCTTTAATTTTTTCATCAATTTGCGTTTTCCACCCTCTACAGGAGGTTAAAAAATTAAAAACAACGATACAATTCAGATTTCCGAGTTTACCAAAGAATAGCGTGAATTATATTTAGTATTTCTATACATTTGGCTTTATTATCAGTTACCAACCCTTAAAAATGATACTTGTGGGGCAGCTCTTCGCTTTTTTAACATATATTAGGCCAATAATAAATATTAAAAAATCCAAAACTCACCGCGGGGAGGTGGCTGCTTAGCGAGTTCCATCCCACCCTCCCTCTTCCTAAACTCAAGTTATTTATTGGTAAGTCTTGTTTGGTTTGAAACTGTGGCATTGATCTTCGTGAATCTATATTTGCTTTAATAAAACCATCCCTTTTATCTATGCCAACAACTGAACATGAAGCTTCCGTCACTAATTTTACATATTGTTCCACCGCTTGAGTGTGACATGGATATGACTCAAATTCTAAAATTTTCTCAGGATCATTTATGAAATGCTCGATATCTTCAGCGCTCATGAGAACATTTTGTTGTGTATGTTATGCGATTCTCGTCAGTTTGTTAGAGAACTTGCTCTTAGACGGATTATCAATGCGAAAAAAAAAACTAATGAAGATAAATCAACATAATATTCGGATTTTTACAATACCAAAACTTAATTTTGACGCTGATGATTACATCGATTTGATTAACTGGCAGGAAAATGAGATTACCTGTCCTCCGATATTACAAAGCATGAGCGCTGAAGATATCGAGCATTTCATAAATGATCCTAAGAAAATTTAAGAATTTGAGTCATATCCACGTCACACTCAAGCGGTGAACGATATGTAAAATTAGTGACGGAAGCTTCATGTTCAGTTGTTGGCATAGATAAAATTACAGTTTTTCAAAATTTGCAAATTTTTTAACCCTCGGTAGAGGGTGAAAAAACTAAATTGACAAAAAAATCGAAAATAAACATTTTCTTTGTATTGCCAAAACGCAACTTTCCCTCACTATTCCAAATCGAAATTCCGAAATTGTTAAAATTCGGCCCACCCTCAACACATTCCTGAAGAGGAAAATTCTCTCCTCCTCTATGTCCTTTACAATCCCCTTTTGGGCATTCATTGATTGGACTATAATGGTATATTTTGTCTAAAGTAAAAATTAAAAAAAAAATTTTTGTTAAATGTGTCGTGTTTGACGAAAGTTGATATAAATTTTTAGCTCTTGAAATAATATTTTTTTATTAGGTAACTTACCTTTGAACAGTTGGATGTATTTGGTTCACTGAACTAAGTGATACAAATTGTAGTCAAACCTGCGTTTATATACTTGCTGGGGACGAAACAATAACAAGATAAGTCGAAATAAGTAAGGTGGTTTCGTAGAAATTTTAATCAGGGAGTATCATTAGCTTTGTGATACGAGTTGTCCAGGGGCTATTTGACTTTGTTATTATTGAATAAACCGGGTTTGTAGATACAGGGTTTTGCCAGTAGGTAACGCATTCATTAATGGCATTGATGCTAACAGTAATCCTTATACGTGTTGGAATGTTAAAGACTGATGCACTCATTGCATATAATAAATGTCATTATACGATTAGGTTTCCAGAGGACAAATCTAAATGAGATGTTTATTGTTTTTTTTTAATTACTCACGTAATCAAATGGTAATGTACACATAAAAAAAAGGAAGTAAGGAACAATTGCGTTAAAGGGTTTTTATTGTACCATCCATTTGTTGGTCATATAAATATCACAAAGTGCTATTAATTTTAGGGGTGCATTTTTGAGAACGAGGTGAAAGGAATGGTTTTTTTGTTTTTTCAATGTAATTTTTTTTTTACATATTCACTTATCACTTTTTTCTGAGCAGAGATAGGTATGAGAATTACTTCAGAGAAAGGGAGAACGTAGACATTCCAACCGTTAAAATAAGTTGTATAAAAAGGTTCTGCGATGAAAATTGGCTGAGATAATTGCCGTTCAAAGTTGGCTATTTTTTACCGATTTTGCTTTTATACCGTTTTCTTTACAATTATCAATTAAAAAATTTTATTTTCATTGAGTACAATGCAATTTCAAAGTAATAGGATAATAATAAACATGTTTTTTAAGTTGTAAAATTAATTTGTTGTTGCAAAGGAAAATAAATATATAAATAACACATAACTTTCGACCATTTTTTTCAGTTATTGAGATTATTTTCGACTTTGAACAGTCTGTGTTATAGAAATGTTTCAATTTCTACGTTATATCACTGGTTTTCTACGTAAAATGAGTTTGTAAGGTCGCTGTCAAGAAGTGAGAAATTTACTTTGTCGCAATTACCTCCAACAGCTGAAGGGTTGAAAAAAATTTTTAATCATTGTACAATCCCCAGTCATCTAAACTCAAAAAGTGTGGTTTAAGTTCGGATTCTTGTACCGTTGAATACCAAATAAATTTTTGTTGTTGTTGTTAGTTTCGTCACTCGATCAGCGAAGTGCTTCAGCGCTGAGCGAGTCCAGCACTTGGATGGGTGACCTATGATCTCATCTAATAGTCAGTAGGCTGCCAACAGAGACAATCCTAGGGCTAGTGAACCACTTTGAAAGGCGGTGGGTCAAAGTTGGTGGTCGAGGACCGCGTTATACTGTAGATCCCTAGTAGTCTATGTAATAAAGGAAAAAATAGTGTAAATATTTCGTGCAAAGGCGAGATTACCTTCTCCCCCCGTTTTCGAGGATGCTGAATACGATGAAAATGGTGGGAGAAGTTTTTGACTGCCGCAACTCCCTGAAACTGCCAAAGACCACCCCTCTTATGACGATCTCTTTATGTTTTCATATATGAACGGGTCTGGGGGGTGATTTATCGACGGGTTATATATATTTAAAATAACATGGGGGTTATACAGTGAATGGAATCCAGGCAGATGGCCTAGGGGGGATCAAACCCTCTTTAGGGGTGAAAAATCATTTTTTTTCAAATGATTCGGTTCAAACGCGTATTCACCGTTTTCGGGGTTGTTGATTACGGGAAAAATATTCATTTTTAGTTTCAACCCCTCCTCATCCCTGAAACGGGCAGAAAGCATGCTATCCCGGATTTACAGATTTTTCAGCACATCGTTATTCCTGTGCATTTTGAGGAATATGAGGATTGTTATGCTATTTGTAAATAAACGACCTAGATTTTTTTAAATAATTGTAAGCAAATAATTTATTTTGCCATGAAAACATTTTCATATAATTTTTTGAATAAACAACATTGCCATTGACGAGAAAATGTATTATTTATTACTCCCCGATGAAGAAATCGTTATACCCTACTCAGCAATCTACACAATCATCGCCCCAGTGATAACTGGTGGATGAGGGTAAGTTTCCGTCCATTATAGGGGTTGAGGAGAGTCGGAGATGAAGGTGAATATTTTTATCGTGATCAGCGCTTGCGAAAACGGGGGAGGGTGTATTGACGATCCACGTGTAATTAATGAATTTTACATCCTTTGGAAGGGTTGAAGCAACCGCCGAGGTCGCTGCTACCTTCTCTTCCGTGAAAAATGAGGGGATATGCACAGGAATAATGATCATGTGTCGAGAAACCTGTAAATCCTGGATAGTATGCTGTCTGGTGAGTGGGGGATGATTTCTGCCCGTTTGGGGAATGAAGAGAGGTTGGAGCTGAAAATGAATATTTTTCCTGTGATGAGCGACCACGAAAACGGGAGGATACGCGTTTCACCGAATCATTTGAAAAAACATTATTTTCCACCCCTCGGGAGGGGTGTCTGGATTCCACTTACTCTAGAACCCCCTTCCATGTTATCTCAAGTATAACCCGTCGATAAATCACTCTCCAAAATCGTTTATATATGAAAACATAAAGGGAATCCCATAAAAGGTTTGGTTTTTGGCCGTTTCAGGGGGCTGCGGCGGTCAGAAACTTCTCCCACCACTTCCATCGTGTTCAGCATCATCGAAAACGGGGGAGAAGGTAATCTCGTCTTTGCACGAAATATTTACAAAAAAACTCGTCAAATAATGCTTCATTACATAGACTATAGGGAAAATGGGCCCACCCGGCCTGATTGTCTAGTAAAAATAGCAGTAGTACTACTACTATATATCAAAAAGTAAAAAAAATCCATCATTTTTCCATTTTACGTCAACTTAAGGGTACTTTTACTCCCTTTGGTAAACCCTCAGCATAAAATTTGTCCTTATTTTAGATGAACATACTGAACTGGAAAATATCATAACAGTTAGCACATTCCTAACATTATTTTACAGTATTATTCACATTACCGCGAAAAAAAACTCAAAAGGAGTGGTTTCTGGCATTTTTAGGGGTGACGCACTATTTTTAGAGCCGCGGGACTCGCGGATCGTGATCAGCGACCCAAAAAACATAAAATACAAGCGGTCCCGATGAGGGGGGCATTCCGAGCGTCAAACCCGATGCGTTTTGCATGGACTAAGTGGCAAGGAAAGATTTTAAATCCCCTGCAATGGGGTTGGAAGGAAACAAAAAATTGATTGATGCCGATTCCCGCAACACAGCCCAAAAAAAACTCATAATTTAGGTCATTTCCGGAATTTACTAAAAATTGGTGGGTGATAAATCTAAACGGACTCCTGATTCGTATTCAGCATGTCAAAATATATAAGGGTTGTCCAATGGAGTTCCTGAAACAGACCATTTTTTTTCTTGTGTGTGCGTGTATAATACATGAATATCACCGGATCCTCCGCCATTTTCTAGAAAATCGCGTACGAAAATATATTACACATAAAAAAAAGTGAGAGCATTTATAAAAAAATGGTGGGTGTTCAGCACGTCGAAATACATGGAGGTCACCCAGTGGAATTCCGGGAATGGGCCACTTTTTTATTTTGTGTGCTGTGATATTTGACCACAAGGGCGGTCCAAAAATGACTTAATTTTTTATAGAGAGGTCGATCCTCCCAATTTGTTTCCAAAAAAGTAAGTACGTATTTTTTGGGTTTTCAAAATTTTGATTTTAAATGTTGTCTATGAATACCTGAAGTTTCCCATTTAAATCGTATGGGGAATAATTACTTTTTGGAATTTTTTAAATAATTGTTCACTTCCACGGTGCCCCGAAAACTACCCTTAAATAAAAAATGTAAATTCTCCATGCACTTTTTCGTTTTTTCTTAAAAAATTATTACTATTATTCTAGTGGAATATTTGTCAACATTTATTAGTCAATTTTCATTTATTTAAACAAATTTCATTTGGTAGATAAATAACTATTACCTCCGTTGTTAATGGCAACGCACAGCCGTCTAAAAAGTCAAACTTTAATGTCATGAAATGGGTTAAGAAATGTCATGTTTTTCTGACGCTTGAAGAAAAATATTTTTTTTCTCGAAAATTCGTCAAAAATCCTGTTTTCTGAGATCGGACTGGCAATCTGTTATTTTTAAGTGACATCATCTTGAAATAATTTCCATTTAAATAATAAATTAATATTTATTTTCAACTGTTCATCAAATTATGCTAGAAAAGTCAGTTTTTCTTGTAACAGAGTCATAATGAAATTTGTATTTTTATCTTAGGTCTATAATTCAATAAAGTAAATTTGTTTAAACAAATGAGGATTTATTAGATAATATAGGTAAAATATCAAAAACATAAAATGTTGTGGGTCTATTCTGACTTTTCTAGCATAATATGACAAAAAGTTGAAAATAAATAATAATTGATTGTTTAATTGGAAAAGATTTGAAAATAAATTGATGTTATTTAAAAACAAGCTAAAAACGTAGGTACTGTTCGCCACTTTACTGAGCTTTTCATATAATATATATAATTGTTACACATTCTATAGGATACTCTTCGCAGTTTTTTTGTAAATAATGTTAGTTTTTAGACATCCTAAATTTTGTGATACCAAGTTTGTTGTGAAAAAAATATATGAAAAAAAATTTAAAAAAAAACAGCCAACCTGACTAGGATTCGAACCCGGTATCTTTGGATTGCAAAGCAATTAATAATCACTAAAAAATTAAAATACAAGAATGCGCCTAGCCGGAGCCTGGCCCGGAACCAACCAAACAACCACGGCTCTCAGCGCCGCACAGTAGGCCAGAATCCGAAAAAGCTGGCCAAAAGTCGAGAAATAGAGTAATGATTTTGAAAATTTTCACTTGGTGGTTTTTGAGGTCGCTGATTACGAATTTGGTAATAGTTTTTTCAAGAACAAAATGGCGGCTTCAATATGGTGACAAACATTTAAGAAAAGCTAGTCATTTCAATTGGAAATTGGTATTCGAGGGTTTTCGAGGCCGCTGAATACGAATTTGGTAATAGTTTTTTCAAAAGCAAAATGGCGGCTCCAATATGGCGACAAACATTGAGAAAAGTCAATCATTTTAATTGAAAATTGGTATTCGGGGGTTTTCGAGGTCGCTGATTGCGAATTTCAATTCAAATTAAAAAATTATATTAGCTTATTAATTTAAATTCAATTTTACATACTTTTAGGCATTTTATAAATTCCAATCAAAAAATAAATAATTTTTCAATACTTATTTTTGACATAACAAAATGCTTTAATTTTTTTAAAAATTGTTTATAACACGTAAATATTATAAATTGTTACGTTTAAATGGAATTTTTATGCTAAAACAACACTATAAACCAAGGTTAACGCGTCGCTGTATTGGCTCCTAGAGGCAGCCAATTTTTACATTTTTTTACATTTTAAAATTAAAATAGTAATTCGAAGCAGTTACCGAGCGAGGGTCCGTCGTCGTGTCGTACGTATATTTTCAATTTAAGACCTCATACTTGACCAAATTATTACTCATTACTTCCAAACCGGGATGAACCGGGTTCTAAATTTTTTACTATAATTTGAAAAAACTATAAGAAATCGACCAGTAAAAGAATCATGCTTGGAACATGTTGCGCTTTTTTTGTAGCTCAAACAAAAAGTACCCGTTAATTTTTATTTCTTTATCTTTGTAGAACACCGTTTAACACAATTTTATGACCGAATGTATCACATTTCACAAACAATAAATATAGGCAAAGTAAAATACTTACTTCATAGATTATCTTCCTAAAATTTTACTATGTTTTTGTTGAAATTACACAAATTACAGGGATATCGAATAGTACGTTCGAATGTGGCAAGTAACTATTCACAACTGTACGCTAACAGAACGTTGTGTTTCTTAGGGTGTATCAGGTAAAAATGGGCAACAATACGGTTGGAATTTGCGGTACGTAATGAACTGAACATTTCTGACTACAAAAATATTACTTTGAATACAATTAAACCTCTTTCGTATTTTGGAATTTTGGCCAGCTTTTTCGGATTCTGGCCCACTGTGCGCCGTGGTGAATGTGAGTTGGACGGCGCACAGTGGCGAGAAATGCCAGTGTTCCACCCAAATTACTCTAGAGGTCGTAAATTTTAAGTTATTGAGACATTCTTTTTTTTAAAATGTTCGTCTTGAATTTACCTATCGATCCTTCTAGCCAGATTTTGAAATTTCATTTTTCATTTTTTTAAATTTTATATAGAAAATCATATTTTTACAAAAAATACTGCTTTTTTCCATTAAATGTATTCTAACGGGCCGTAAATTTGAGTTTTCGTAACAAATTTTTTTTTAAAATCTTCGTCTTTTAATCAGCTATTGATCTGTCTAGATGAATTTTTGATTTAGTTGTTGACAACTGTCAAAATTACTGTCAAATATAAAAAAATACGATTTTTAGATAAATAATTCATACAATAACAGGTTGGTGTTCAGAAAAATATATATAGTGTTTTCAATGTACCTGGTTCCGAAGTTGACAGGAAAATATGTATTTCTAAATTTGGCAGCTGCCATAATTGTTGTCAAATTTCCAAAGATAGATGGAAGAGCTTATTAATTTTAAAGATACCCTGTAAATGTATAAAAAAATAGATATATATATTGTTTTTGATCTGTTTGATTTAGTAATTGGCAGGAAAATATGAGTTTTAAATTTGGCGGCTGTCATAATTGCTGTCAATTTTCAAAATATAGAGGTAACACCTTATTAATTTTAAAAAATGCACTATAAATGTATATAAAAATAGATATATATATATATATTGTTTTTAAACTGCCAGATTTAGTAGTTGACAGGGAAATATGGTTTTTAAATTTGTCAGCTGCCATAATTGCTGTCAAATTTCAAAAAATAGAAGTTAGAGCTTATTAACTTTAAAAATACCCTATGAATATATAGCAAAACGGATACAAATTGTTTTTAATGTACCTGGTTCCGAAGTTGACAGGAAAATATGATTTCTAAATTTGGCAGCTGTCATAATTGCTGTCTCATTTCAAAATAAGTGCTTATAAATTTTAAAAACACCCTATAAATGTATAGAAAAATAGATATATATTATTTTTGATCTGTCTGATTTCGTAACTGATAGGAAAATATCATTTTTAAATTTGGCAGCTGACATAATTGCTGTCAGTTTTCAAAACATGGAGGTAAGAGCTTATTCATTTTAAAAATACTTTATAAATGTATAGAAAAATTGATGTACATTATTTTTGATCTATCTGATTTCGTAAGTAATAGGAAGATATAATTTTTAAATTTGGTAGCTGCCATAATTGGTGTCAAGTTTTAAGGTGTGCAGATTAGAAGTTATTAATTTCAAAAATACCCTTTGAATGTATAGACAAATAGATATATATATTATTTTTTATTACAGGAAAATATTATTTTTAAATATGGCAGCTGCCAAATTTAGAAATCATATTTTCCTGTCAACTTCGGAACCAGGTACATTAAAAACAATTTGTATCCGTCTTGCTATATATTCACAGGGTATTTTTAAGGTTAATAAGCTCTAACTTCTATTTTTTTAAATTTGACAGCAATTATGGCAGCTGACAAATTTGAAAACCATATTTCCCTGTCAACTACTAAATCTGGCAGTTTAAAAACAATATATATATCTATTTTTATATACATTTATAGTGCATTTTTTAAAATTAATAAGGTGTTACCTCTATATTTTGAAAATTGACAGCAATTACGACAGCTGCCAAATTTAAAACTCATATTTTCCTGCCAATTACTAAATCAAACAGATCAAAAACAATATATATCTATTTTTCTATACATTTACAGGGTATTTTTAAAATTAATAAGCTCTTCCATCTATCTTTGGAAATTTGACAACAATTGTGGTAGCTGCCAAATTTAGAAATACATATTTTCCTGTCAACTTCGGAACCAGGTACATTGAAAACACTATATATATTTTTCTGAACACCAACCTGTTATTGTATGAATTATTTATCTAAAAATCGTATTTTTTTATATTTGACAGTAATTTTGACAGTTGTCAACAACTAAATCAAAAATTCATCTAGACAGATCAATAGCTGATTAAAAGACGAAGATTTAAAAAAAAAATTGTTACGAAAACTCAAATTTACGGCCCGTTAGAATAAATTTAATAGAAAAAAGCAGTATTTTTTGTAAAAATATGATTTTCTATATAAAATTTAAAAAAATGAAAAATGAAATTTCAAAATCCGGCTAGAAGGAACGATAGGTAAATTCAAGACGAACATTTAAAAAAAAGAATGTCTCAATAACTTAAAATTTACGACCTCTAGAGTAATTTGGGTGGATCACTGGCATTTCTCGCCACTGTGCGGCGCAGATCCGGTTCGGCTTGAACAGTTGGGACTCCTATCCACCTGGGGCGGGTTTAAAAACAACAATATCGCTAACTACGCTGCCCACATGGGCCTACAACTAACTAAGGACTAAAACTGTAAATTATCATTGTAGGATTGCAAAGCAAAAATTTAGCCACTGGACCATCAGAGATCACTACAAAAATTGAATGTCTGTAATATATATCTTTCGAGAATCATATTTCAACGCATTAGACATATTATTATAAAATATATATTAGTAAAATGCACAAACAAAAAAATATATATTATAGCAATATTTCTATTTAAGTGCAAGCGACAAAAATTAAGAAAATATATTTTTTTAAATTAAATGATTAATAACTTTCTTATTTACTGATTGATTTTCTTCAAAAACACAAATGGAATTTGTTTAAATGAATGAATATTGGCTAAAAAATGTTGATAAATATTCCACTAGACCATTTTTGAAGAAAAAAACGAGAATAAAGTGCTCAAAAGGGCCAATTCCCTGAAGAATTTACATTTTTTTATTTGAGGGTAGTTTTCAGGGCACCATGGATGTGTGTTAGGGGCGACAAACCCATATGTATATATATCAAATTCTTCGTTAGATAGTTCTCTCCAAGTCCTAAAAGTTGCAAGATTTTCCCTAACACTACACACTTTTTTAGCGTGTAAAAAATTTCGGCGTCTTTGGCGGTGCGGTGCGGTACGGCGTGTTTGATGGTCAAATGCGCCGACATATTTATTACATCCACCGAGGCTTTGGTAACATAAGACGATCGGTAGACTGTATTTTTTCGATGTGTTATTCAGTAAACTATTCAATAGGAAAATTTCAGCCTTGGAGAGAAAGTAAAAAATGTTTAATGTTTAATTAACGGAGAGCTTCAAAGTAGTACATGATATTAATTGAACAAAAATAAATTCCCAACTTCCGCCCCCTCTAATTCTGTAATTTTTGTCGGAATTCAAAAAATTTAAAAAAACTAGGTTTAGCAAATTTAATTCTAAGTAAATTAGCTAGAGCAGTGTTTCGGAGGAGGGGCCAAGATTAAAAAGTTGCTAACTGTAGAAGCTCCACATTTTTACTAAAACTAAAAAAAAAATCAAAATTCTCATTTGACCTTATTTTCTATTTCGAGCTAACTCCCACCGTTTCGAAGTTATCTGCGTAAAATAGCAGAAAACAGCTTGCATTTCGGAACTGAAAAAATTGCAAAAACATGCAGTCTTGACACTTTCATATTTTTCGAAAAACACCATTGTGACGGCCGTACGATGTCGCGACGTTTAGAGGAAGTCTTCCAGATAAACTTGATCGTAAATTGCACGGCGAAATTCGAAGATTCGGCTCGGCACGAACTAATCAGAAGTGCACTTGATCATGTAAATGTTCATCTTCTTGCATTTTCGTCAGTTCATTTATTGCAAAATATAGTTGAATTGTTAGATATTAGGTCACAGAATGTTAGGTTAAAGCAATAAATGAACTGAGATGGTGAAGGTCACAAAAATTGATCAAAAAACATCAAAAGCGGTACGCGAAATTTTTAAACCAGTGTTAGACTTTAATATGGGGTAGTTTAACACCGGGTTAGTTTGGTACAACTCCCCAGTCTGTTTGAACAAAAAAAAATGTCAAATTTGTTTTTACTGTTACTATGTTTCCGCTCCACTACGTGGATGTGGAAGTAATTGAATTATTTTGAGACATCTATTACTTCCACGTCCACTGGAAGTGTAGTAACGACAAAAAAAAATTTAAAATTTTTTATTGTCCAAATAGGCTTAAAATGTCATGAAACGTCGGTCTGTCTGTCTGTCGGTCTGTCTGTCTGTCGGTCTGTCTGTAACTTTTTTTGTGCGCACGTTAACTCTGGAACCGTTTAAGATATTGACTTGAAATTTGGTACACTTATGTACTTTAACGAGATCTAGAACTAGATTATATTTTCATCTTGTTCCGTCGAAGGGGTGTAAATTGGGGTAAATTTGGGGTAAATGGGTAAATCAAGCAGGTAAGAGTCCACGAAATTGGTATTTAGTATATACAAGAGAAGCTAAGGTCTCAAAAAAAAAAATTGGAATTAGCCACCCCCATTACCACCCCCACCCCCTTATTAAAGGGGATGAAAAAAATTTTGATTTAGTGTATGTACAGGAACCAGAAACCTTAAAATATTTTTTACTTCATCTACCCCCCACTACCACCCCCCCATCACCACCCCCACCCCACTACCGATGTGGGGTATCGTTTTATGAGTTTTTGGGATAGAAGATTTCAAATATTATATTATTAAAGTTCCATAAACAATTATTTTCACATACAAAGTTTTTTCGTTGTGAATGACTTGGATAGAGAATCTGGATGTGGAAGTAGTGATTCCTTGGGCAGCGGTTTTTTTTTTCGTTTCGGCGATGAACTCATACTGAATTAACCTTCCCGATTTAAATATAAAATCATTAAAAAAGTTGAAATAAAATTTTAGAAAAAATATGAACCACACCAAAAAAATAAATCACTAAAATCTAGAATACACTTTTAGTTAGTTTTACGTATGCCTATGTACTTATCGATGGAAAGTCAGAAGATCCTATTAGCACATTCATTCAATTTGCAGCGTTCTAGAAAAATTGAGCTCTGCCTTTTCCTACAAACTTTTGAGACTTCGAGCAGATCGAATGTGAATTGTTAACTACAATTAATAATAATTTTTGTCTGTTTCTTTTGGTCCAGGATGTAGTCCTTTTGATATATTACGATTTTGTTTAACACTGTCTAATAAATATTAGTATCATTTACATAATGAGAGAGACTTATGCCTGATTGCATAAATATGGAAACAAAAATATATTTATTAATATGAATTTGATATTTTTAAACTTATTACAGTATCGATTAAAATAAACATAACATAAACATTTCATAATAGATAAACCCATGGGAAAATATTTCACGAAGTAATTCAAGGAAAGCTCTGTTGAGTTGTAGGTTAAGTAAATATAAGCAAGAACTAGAATTAATGAATTAGTATAATTAGTACTATTTTTTATATCATACGTTTAATTGATTTAGGATCCAAACAATTTTGCAGTGCAACGATAACGATTAAAAGAATGGCCTGCTGTTTCCTATCGGGGGGTGATAGGTCGAAAACGCAAAAAAATACATTAATGCAAAGCAAATTATTTAAGAAAAATTGTTTATTGGTATTAATTATTTAATAATAATAACAAATAAGAAAAAGGAAGACTTAAATTAGACTGATTCTTTTAAATAATAAATATAATAAAGGTAAAGGTAAGATAACACAGCTCCACAAAATAAAAAAGAATCGTCCGTTCCTGGAACTCCAATGGGTGACCCCCATGTATTTTGACGTGCTGAACACAAATCAGGTGTCCGTCTATCTCCATCGTCCATAATTTTTTTGTAAATCGCGAAAATAACCTAAAGAAACTCATAATTTAGGTTATTTTCGCGATTTACTAAAAATTGGTGGGTGATGGAGCTAATTCGTATTGAGCATGTCGAAATACATGGGGCTTACCCAATGGAGTCCCAGAAACAGCCCACTTTACACTTTTTTTTGTGTGTGTTTGTGTAATATATTTGCATACGTGGTTTTCTATAAAATGGCGGAGGATCTGGTGATATTCTTATATTACACAGGCACACACAAGAAAAAAGTTGTGTTCTTCTGGGACTCCATTGGGCAACCTCTATTAGTGCGTGGAATAAGCAGCAAATTATGTGAAAATATTTCACTCCTTGATACCAGCGCCAAAATTTAGCTTATGGTGGGTTGTAGACATGTTTTACTTTGTAAATCCGTCGGGAGACACTCTCAGAAGTGATTAAGTTAGCCGTGATGACGTCATCAAAATGGCCGCTGTACTAATTTCTTTAGGTTCAAATAACTCAAGAACCAATCAACTAATTTGAGTGTGCAAAGTCTCATTTTAAAAATAATTAAATATTCTACAAAAAAGGTAATACGCAATTATTTCGTTAAAACAATGGTTTTTATTTCATTTGCAAATTAATAGAGAAGTCAGAAGTTTGGTTCGCTCAGTAAGAATCACCGCAACTCTGTGCTATCCTGTTATTATTAATTTAATTTGGCAACTATGTATTCACTACACTACACACTACACTACAAACTACACTACACATTAATTGTTTTGTTCTTTGTTCCAGATTTAATTTAGGGATATACTCTTAGCAAATACGAAAACGAAGAGTATATTCCATTTGACCGGCATATTTCTAAAACAGTAAATATCGCTCGCAAACAAAAAACTTTCATTACATTGCGTTAGTGAACGAATTCTGAACAACGTATGTCTGTCCATCCGTCCGTCACGTTTTTTGTAATCACGATAACTTAAGAAAGAAAAGTCCAATTGTTTTGAAATTTAGACAGTAAGTTAGTGTTAGCTAGAAGAAGATCAATTATTAAATAAGAAAGTTATTAATCAACAGTAAAATCACAAGAGTTTTTTTTATCGGATAAATTTCTCTTTGTAACGAAATAATTTTGCCGATCAGTGATTTTATGAGAAAAACTGACATGAAAAAATCGCGAGACCGGAGGTCGAGCGATTTTGTCAAATGTCAGTTTTTCGAGCAAAATTACTGATTGGAAAAATTTTGAGTTAAAAAGAAATTTATCCATAAAAGAAAAGCTCGAGTGATTTTTGGCAAGATAAATTAACGACAGAATATGTGAACGAACAACAACAATTAAAAATAATTATAATTTTCTCAAACGACATATCGTACAGTATAGTTTCCACAAGACTTAAAAATTATAGCCGACAGTACAGATTTTAAAATGACGTGCGACTACTAGATATACTCTGCTTTTGAGGAACAGGCATTTTTATCGTGATTATTTCACTCATTAAGGCTATAGCCAATGAGAGCCCGTTTTTCACAACATTGCACCAATCAAACGTCATTATTAGTGGTAATTCAAGCTAGATCTGCTTTCGACAGGACCAACATGCAAAATTTATCGCTCTAATTTTTTAGGTCGCTGCAGCGGCAAATATTGCGAAAATTTTTTGACGTTTTGTGTCGTGACATGTATTCAGCAAATAGGACAAATCGTGCTTTTAAATGTTATCTATAAATATCTTCTCTAGCTTATTACTAATTGTTAACGTAAATTGTAAATTGTAGTATTGTATTAAAAACCTAAAAAGCCAATGCTGTATGGATCTTATTTAGGTTCGGGACAAGTTATGGGTACACAGCTTTCAATGGCTTAATACCTAACATAATTACAAAATAATTTTCACAACTAAAATTAAATATGAATATCTACAAAGCAGACAAATCAGTTATTTCATGATAAATACACAAATGTAGGTACTTACGTATGGTAATTCATCAATCATTACAAAGCAGCTAACATTTATTTGGAAAATCAAAACTCTGCAGTATCACTATATACATTATAATTCGTTGTACTTAAACTCTCTCTACTTAAACAAGTAAACCTTAACTTAACTATCAACCTTCTCAAATTAGAAACAAGGATTAAATACATAAATATATATTAATAAACACTTTAATATAATAATTCAATTCACTGTTTAGGCTAGTAACTAAGTTAAGCTAGCGTTACTAGATGGCGGTACCATACCATCTGAGCCGGCAGCCTTAGAACATAAAAGGGATAGATTGGTAATATGCAATTTGTGTGATTTCACCGGTAATGTGATTGGTCGAAACGTGCTTTGTTGTGATGACTAGTCTTATAAGTTACAGTACCTATGGTTTAACGTATATTGTTTTTCTTGATTGTCATAATTTAAACCTACTTTGTTTTTTATTAGATGAATCGCTTTAGAAATGCATTTTTATGTGACGTAAATGATGAAATTGAAGATAAAGGTGAGTAATCTCTAAAAAGCAACAAGGAAACGTCTGAATGCAATTAATTACTTAACATAATATTGAAGACATACTTAATGAATTATTTATTTGTGAAATATTCTCCACAAATACCACTCGTGCTTTAAATTTTATCTAAAAATTTTTTCTCAAGCTAAGTTGTCCCTAGTTAATATAACTCATGCAAAAAAAATTTCGATAAAATTTTAAGCACTAGTGATATTACATACGATAAAAAACGATGCACCTTTTTTTATCGCTGTCAAAGTGACAAAATGTGACTGTCAAATTGACTTTTTTATATAGGAGTTAATAGTAGCCTTTTATTTACATGAGGATCTGGTCACTTCTGAGTTTGGTCACATAATTCACCAGTTTGTCATATTTTATTTGCAAATGATCTAAAGTCACAAGTAAGCAGGTCAGATCCCCCCTTCTCGATGCTGCTCCACCCCGCACAGGATACTCACTTCTGAACTTTTGGTTAGTTAAGTGGTGGGGTAGAAATACCGACGTTTGACAGTTTTTTTCGTCGAAATTCTAACCTAAAAATATCCAAGAATGAAATGCTGCGTACAATCCTACAAACCAAGAATATTGAATTAACTTTTTAAGTTGTCAAAAGTCAAAACAAAACTGTTTTATTTTATTTGCTTCAAGTCAGGTCAATTTTGACCCGATCAGATGCGACCCAAGTGAACTAATCCTCATGCAAATAAAAGACTACTTATTTATCATTAAAGATAGTGTATTAAAGTATAAGTGGATATTAATCAATCTGTCACATAGGATTAATTATTGTCACTACAGTTGTCACTGATTGTATATTGCTTTAAAATGAGTTCTAACATTGATTACTTAAATAGAAAAGCAGAATCTCGGTTAATACCGCAAAAATCGGAAGGCGCTTATGAAAAAGAATACAAGTTCATCAAATCGATGGAAGAGCAAAAGATAACAGATACAGATGAACGAGTTGTACTTGCTTACCTTTGATGTTGCCATGGTAACTTTAAAACACGCGCGTTTTTAAAACTTGGATTTAAACACTGTGAGGCGTACTTTAAATAAGCAAGGTAGGGTACCAATAAAAAAAATATATTTTTTCTTAATTTTTATCGCTTGTACTTAAATAGAAATCTTGCGAAATGTTATTTCCTCTCACTATTTTTTTTTGTTTATATATTTTACTAATATATATTTCAGAATAATATATCTAATCTTCCAGTGGCTAAAGTTTTGTCTTGCAATCCAACTCTAATCCTTACACCCATTGTCGTTCAAACCAAACCAGACCTGCCTCCGCCCAACCCTATTAACATTGGTTGGCTCCGGGCAATATTTTTCGATTCGATTTTTGAAATCCAAGGGTCATGTGTTCCAGACAGGTTGGATGTAGGTTTTTAACTTTCTTTTTAATATATTTTTTTATACTAAAGAGTGTTTCACCAACATGGTTGGTATCACAAAATTTAGAATGTCCATAAACTAAAATTATTTACAAGAGAACTGCGAAGAGTATCCTATATTATATGTAACAATTAAATAAAAAGTACAGTAAACCGGCGAATAGTATGTTTTTAGCAAGGGATTTAGTTACAATACAAAATCACGAAAAACAAGTATACTGCACATACAAAGACAAGGTAATTTCATCAGGTGACGAAGAGAGCGTGGCCTCCATGTCACCTTCATCGCACGAGGAAGCAGATGCACGTCTTCTTATGCACAACCTGGATGCAGCTAGGTCACAGCAAAGTAATCATTAAGATGGTTGATCATTGTTATAGCACTATTTGCATTTTCACGTATTGCAGAAGTCAAAGAATTTTAGGTTGAGTACGAAACTGGAAAGAATTTGCAGTATCTTCCCATTCATGATTTATGTTCTAATCTTCTACGTGGTGTACCAGATCTGAATTCATTTAAAAATTTGCATTGCGAGTTATAAAGTCTCACTGTGAATTTTAAAGATGCACTTTGAGATTTAAAGTTGCATTGCAAATTTTTTGTTAGATATCTCAGACAATAACGTATGACCATGGTTTGGCCCAGGTTTCAGTAGAATGCAGTGACTCCTATTAATGGTACTAATAAATGGTACCATGGTACCAATATGGTTCCAATGAGTTTTGCCCCAAAAACCATTTTGATGAACTTTATTTGCTCATAAATCATGTAATTTAATATTTTTGACGGGATTTAGATTTTTCTAGCATTGCACGGGTCATTCAGAATAAATCGGAACCATCATGGCACCCTCATGGCAACTGAAAATTATATCATAAAAAAATATTGACGTTTGAAATGTTACTTATTTGGTATCGTTGGACTCAGAAAATTATGCAGAATTCAAAAATGCAACAATATACAGGATGTTCCATTTAAAAATCGAAAGTTAGTGAAACCGGAAGTGAAAAAAAATCATTTGTATGTCAAAAAGTGCCACTTATTATGTATATAGGATATCCCAAATTTCAATCATCTTCAAAACTAAAGGAGAAAAGGGAGGTGTACCATAATCCTGTTACACCCGGTATAAAAGTTGGTTGAAAATAAAGGAAATAATATTTATTGCTTAATGGATTTTCCTTGTCCATCAATCCCGCATCAAATATAAAAAGAAACAGAGGATTTATTTGCAATAAATTTACAATCATTATTTCTAATTTCATAATAATTATAAATAATGAATATATCTATCTCTTAATATTGTTCTCAGTATCTCACCAACGAATTATCGTAATTTATTACACAATCGTTATAGTTTTTCTTACTTTGATTATTGTACCCTAATATTGATTTCTGTTCAATTCGAGGAAAATATTGAAAACAAAAATATTTGACCTTTTAATCGGTGTTGTTGGATTTTACTTATTTCTAAGAAAGCAGTGCAAAAGTAAGAATAAAAAGGATTATATTATGATTTTTTTCAAAGATTATGACATATATGTGTTTAAAGAAGCGTGTTTAAAGCACAATGATCTAGGAAGTTATTGCCTCTAAAAGAGTCACAAAAATTGATTGTATTAAAGTTTTCCTGAACAAAATTGTAAGTACTTTAATTGAATAGTGGGGTATTTTTCTTGTTGGGGCAATAGTTATTGCGAAAAATCAAAGCTTATTGGCAGCAAGATAGCATAATAACAAGCGAACTTGAAAATATTCCTGGTCCTGCAGAATCTCCCATCCAAATTGATGCCACAAACAACAGAAAGTGAAAATCCGATAAAGAGATCAAATAGACTAAGAAAATATTAAACTGTGAAAAATTTTTTTTTTTTAGTACATATACTGTAAAAGTATTTAGATCAGTTGTAAATAAAATATGACAAACTGCTGAATTATGTGATCAGACTCAGAAGTGACCTGATCCTCATGCAAATAAAAGACTACTCATAGTAGCCTTTTATTTGCATGAGGATCTGGTCACTTCTGAGTTTGGTCACATAATTCACCAGTTTGTCATATTTTATTTGCAAATGATCTAAAGTCACAAGTAATCAGGTCAGATCCCCCCTTCTCGATGCTGCTCCACCCCGCACAGGATACTCACTTCTGAACTTTTGGTTAGTTAAGTGGTGGGGTAGAAATACCGACGTTTGACAGTTTTTTTCGTCGAAATTCTAACCTAAAAATATCCAAGAATGAAATGTTGCGTACAATCCTACAAACCAAGAATATTGAATTAACTTTTTAAGTTGTCAAAAGTCAAAACAAAACTGTTTTATTTGAACTAATCCTCATGCAAATAAAAGACTACTTATTTATCATTAAAGATAGTGTATTAAAGTATAAGTGGATATTAATCAATCTGTCACATAGGATTAATTATTGTCACTACAGTTGTCACTGATTGTATATTGCTTTAAAATGAGTTCTAACATTGATTACTTAAATAGAAAAGCAGAATCTCGGTTAATACCGCAAAAATCGGAAGACGCTTATGAAAAAGAATACAAGTTCATCAAATGGATGGAAGAGCAAAAGGTAACAGATACAGATGAACGAGTTGTACTTGCTTACCTTTGATGTTGCCATGGTAACTTTAAAACACGCGCGTTTTTAAAACTTGGATTTAAACACTCTGAGGCGTACAAAGAATTTTAGGTTGAGTACGGAACTGGAAAGAATTTGCAGTATCTTCCCATTCATGACTTATATTCTAATCTTCTACGTGGTGTACCTGATTTCATTTAAAAACTAGCATTGCGAGTTATAAAGTCTCACTGTGAATTTTAAAGATGCACTTTGAGATTTAAAGTTGCATTGCAAATTTTTTGTTAGATATCTCAGACAATAACGTATGACCATGGTTTGGCCCAGGTTTCAGTAGAATGCAGTGACTCCTATTAATGGTATTAATAAATGGTACCATGGTACCAATGAGTTTTGCCCCAAAAACCATTTTGATGAACTTTATTTGCTCATAAATTACGTAATTTAGTATTTTTGACGGGATTTCGATTTTTCTAGCATTGCACGGGTCATTCAGAATAAATCGGAACCATCATGGCACCCTCATGGCAACTGAAAATTATATTATAAAAAATATTGACGTTTGAAATGTCACTTATTTGGTATCGTTGGACTCAGAAAATTATGCAGAATTCAAAAATGCAATAATATACAGGGTGTTCCATTTAAAATTCGAAAGTTAGTGAAACCGGAAGTGAAAAAAATCATTTGTATGTCAAAAAGTGCCGCTTATTATGTATATAGGATATCCCAAATTTCAATCATCTTCAAAACTAAAGGAGAAAAGGGAGGTGTACCATAATCCTGTTACACCCGGTATAAAAGTTGGTTGAAAATAAAGGAAATAATATTTATTGCTTAATGGATTTTCCTTGTCCATCAATCCCGCATCAAATATAATAAGAAACAGAGGATTTATTTCCAATAAATTTCCAATCATTATTTCTAATTTCATAATAATTATAAATAATGAATATATCTATCTCTTAATATTGTTCTCAGTATCTCACCAACGTATTATCGTAATTTAATACACAATCGTTATAGTTTTTCTTACTTTGTTTTTGTACCCTAATATTGATTTCTGTTCAATTCGAGGAAAATATTGAAAACAAAAATATTTGACCTTTTAATCGGTGTTGTTGGATTTTACTTACTTCTAAGAAAGCAGTGCAAAAGTAAGAATAAAAAGGATTATATTATGATTTTTTTCATGGATTATGACATATGATGTCAATAAATTCTTATAGGAGTGTTTAAAGAAGCGTGTTTAAAGCATAATGACCTAGAAAGTTATTGCCTCTAAAAGGGTCACAAAAATTGATTGTATTAAAGTTTTCTTGAACAAAATTGTAAGTACTTTAATTGAATAGTGGGGTATTTTTCTTGTCGGGGCAATAATTACTGCGAAAAAGCAAAATTGGCGGTAAGATAGCATAATAACAAGCGAACTTGAAAATATTCCTGGTCCTGCAGAATCTCCCATACAAATTGATTCCACAAACGGCAGAAAGTGAAAATCCGATAAAGAGATCAAATAGACTAAGAAAATATGAAACTGTGAAATTTTTTTTTTTTTAGTACAAATAATATAAAAGTATTTAGTCCACGCAAATTAGACGTTTTAAAAGAAATAATTTATAAAGTAATAATATTTGAGATGCGTACTCTAGATGGCGTTAGAAATAGATACCCGAAAAGTTCCCTCAATTTAGGGGTGGAACGTCCCTTTTTTTGAAAAAAAAAAACACCCCTAACGGGGACTTAAAGCTGGTTTTTATCTTGTAAACCGTTCGTCGAAAGAGAAAAAAGTATAGGAAATAAAAAATTTGTCGTTAAATTCTACATAAAAAAATGTCCTATTAACCTTAGAGCTTATCCTCACTTATTTTGCGCTAACAGTGTCCGAACAGAGGGATAGTATGGAGTGCACAGGTAAAAATCGGCCCTTTTCGAATATCTTAAAAGAGGTTACTTTAACGAGAGAAATGCACAGGAAAGATTTTTTTTATTTGTTTTTATTTACTTTTTTTATTTATTTTTTTATATGTTGAAAATATCACACAGAGATAAGATATTCGCTGTGAAACTTCGATTAATTGACTTTCACTTGTGCACTCCAAACTACACGTCTACCTCTGTTCAGACGCTGTTAGCGCGATATAGGTGAGGATAAGCTACAAAGTTAATAGGATATTTTTTATGCAGAATTTAACGACAAATTTTTTATTGCCTATACTTTTTTCTCTTCCGACGAACGGTTTACAAGATAAAAGTGAAAAACCAGCTTTAAGTCCCCGTTAGGGGCGGTTTTTTGTAAAAAAAAAGGGACTTTCCACCCCCAAATTGGAGGGGAACTTTTCGGGTATCTATTTCTAACTCTGTCTAGAGTACGCACCTCAAATATTATTATTTTATAAATTATTTCTCCTATCTAGTGTTTTTTAATCTAATTTGCGTGTACTAATTGTTTAGCTTTTAATGATAATTTTCTATACATATAAAAATACGATTGTTTGTTTGTTTATTCATTTATTCATATCAATACAAATTATATTAATAATTATTAAATATTAAGAGGCACTATATATGTACGTGATTATTTCGTGTCACTTTTAGAAAACTATTTTAATCTGTAAAGTGTCATTTGGCAGTTATATTATATTTGTAGGGAATAAAATTATACATAAATTAAAATAGAATGGAAAATTTTGTCAAGAACTTTCAGATTAAATTCATACAAACAACTGTCATTAACGATGCATCTAAGTGTAATGAAATGTATAAAGATAACTGCACAACAACATTAGGAGTATATCCAAGAACTTTAACAGTTTTCAAACAATGTTACATCAAATAAATACATAATACTTAGTGAAACTTGGAGAGTATATGATCCAAGTTTGTTTTATATCGAAGGGTAAGAAACAATTTACAATAAAGTTGATTTTAACCAAAATGTAGGCATAATAGTCCAGTCGCATTAGACATCATAAAAAATTTTGCGTACTGCGGACTTTTTTTGTGGAAGTTGTTTAAGAGGGCATAATAAGCAAGCACGGAAAACTACACCCTGCTACACCATGTGCGTCCCCTATTTTTAGGGGTTGAAACTTTGAAATTTTACTTATGTGTCCATATCTGTTTCCCTATTGCCCGTAGGACTCTTTACCAAGTTACACTTTTTAAAGATTCATCCCTCCTCTACATAATACTTATATTACACATTTGCCGTAGGACAAACGGTTTTGGCTGTACGAGGCCGGAAATGTCGCGCTGTCCGAATTTGGGGGTCTTCTGTACAGGACAAACGGCTATTATTTCCAATCTACAATACTACACATACTAATGCCCTTAAGTAGGGATGATGATTTGTGAAAAAACTTTCATCAAATACAGCGCGGTTTCCATGATACGGGATGTTGAAATTTTCAAAACCCCTTTTTAAAAAAAAAAGTAAACCTGAGAAAATGTGTTTTTGTATTTAAGTAGGATCAACACTTATTGTGCAATAACGATTTATGCCATGTGTTCTCTAGTCTCCTTTTTCACATTTTTTTTGCGGCCTTATGATTCATAGTAGGGCAGAAAGCATTATACACGTGGACAGGGCACATAATAGGGTGTTAAAATGGGTCTCTTGTTAAAATGCGATAGGACGTACCGTTTTCGAGTAAAACGTACTCGTTTGCAAAAAATTATTTCAGATCACACTTTTCATCGACTGACTAGTAAATACTCACCGCTGCCTACGAAAAAATAAAACTATGTGTCGCTTCTTGCTTTTTCTGTTTATGAGGGACATTGCTAATGAAAAAATGAAGGGACTCGGATGGAATGGGGGGTTCTCACTCCCCTATTTGACAAGGGCGGATCTAGAAATTTCAATAATTTTTTTCTCGTCTGTGGCGCATGGGACCCATACGAAATATGGGAAATAACATCTAGAGAAGAACTCCTCTAACGGCCCCTAAAAAGTTTTGAAAAAGTAGTTTGCGAAAAATTTTTTCAAAATTCGAGTGCCCCGCCCCCGAGCCAAGGGACTCCCGTTTAAAATTATTCTTTTTTGTCATATACATTTTACTTTTCATCACAATCCAACAATAGGTTGTGGAGTTTATGAAAATATTTTTATTACTAACTGAGATACAACGAATTGAAATTTTGTAATTTGTTAAATTGTAAATTACAAAATTTCAGTTCATTGTATTTCAGTTAATAATGAAAATATTTTCATAAACTCCAAAACCTATTGTTGGATTTTGATGAAAAGTAAAATGTATATGACAAAAAAGAATAATTTTAAACAGGAGTCCCTTGGCTCGGGAGGGGGGGGGACTTGTTTATTTATTGAATAGTCTTTATTGTCTTTATTGTTGTGAAGAGGTAAGTAATTGATGGCTTTATAAAATACATGTTATGTTCAGTTCATGGATAAATTGTAATTATGCCATGATTTGCTTGAAGGTTATGTTTCCAATTTTTCAATTAATTTAATAAGTATTTTTCATTCATTCTATTTTTAGATCAAACCTTACAAATGTTGTGTTCCAAAGTGTGGTGGCAATTATGACAACATACCCAAAGTCTCGACTTTCTCTTTCCCGAAAGATAAGAATCTTCGACAGAAACTAACCCTGTCTGTCAACCAAATATAAACACAAACACACCACAGATAGTGGACAACCCCCAAATCCAAAGCCAAGGCTGTCCGGAAGGTTACACATTTGGAAAAAGACATACATCCACACCCACCGGTGTTGTCAATACCGAGGCTGGGGGACGAACCCAGAGCACGATAGACAGTCGATCAACATATTCGCCACTCAATAGGCCTTAACCGATTGAGCTACCGCTACAAAAGTTAGTAGAATAATTTTGTTTTATTTTCAAAAAGAAGGTCTGTCAGTTACACTTTCGACAGGATAAAATTTAAATTGAGACAAGCGTGTACACTGGAAGGGAAAAAACTCACGGCTCCATTAGTCTTCCTCGTTTGATAGAAGGTTTGCTATACTATATAATATTTAACTTCTTGTTATCTAATTTTCTTTCTATCAGGTGCTGTAGCTAGTCAATTTTCAAATTGTGTTCAGTATCTTTTTACAATATCAAAAACAACCCCTGTGCCATTGAAAATTAATGACCATATCCCTATATTTTCTTGATATCGATTCCAAAAAGGCAGTGGCGGCTGGTGAAATTTCAATAATTTTTTTCTCGCCTGTGGCGCATGGGACCCATACGAAATATGGCAAATAACATCTAGAGAAGCACTCCTCTAACGACCCGCAGAAAAATTTTGAAAAAGCAGTTTGCGAAAAATTTTTTCAAAATTTGGTTGCCCCCCCCCCCCTAGGTCTAGGGACTCCTATTTAAAATTATTTTTTTTTTGTCATATACATTTTATTTTTCATAAAAATACAACAGGTTTTGGAGTTTATGAAAATATTTTCATTATTAACTGAAATACAATGAACTGAAGTTTTGTAATTTACAATTTAACAAATTATAAAATTTCAATTCGTTGTATTTCAGTTAGTAATGACAATATTTTCATAAACTTCAAAACCTGTTGTTGTATTTTTATGAAAAGTAAAATGTATCTGACAAAAAAAAATAATTTTAAACAGGAGTCCCTAGACCTAGGGGGGGCAACCGAATTTTGAAAAAATTTTTCGCAAACTGCTTTTTCAAAATTTTTTAGGGGTCGCTAGAAGATTGCTTCTCTAGATGTTAGTTCCCATATTTCGTATGGGTCCCATGCGCCACAGACGAGAAAAAAATTATTGAAATTTCACCAGCCGCCACTGCAAAAAGGAGGGTATAATATGCAAGAATATACAAATGTACACTTAATTTAGACCCTCCAAGTGTTGTTTTCAAGGTGTTTTTTTTTACTTTGGATTTTACAAGGGCCGCATCTACACTTTTTGCGTATTGTACATTAAAATAGCAATATGTGATATGCATATTAAACAATTCTTTCTCCCTTGTCTGCAATTTTGTGGTATCACAAATATTCTGAATCGTACTGCCTTGAACCTGTAATATAGACTACCTAAGGTTTAAGTTTTCTTAAATTTTAAGGATTTAAATCCTTGAGAATAAAAATATGGTTTGTTTTCTTAATATTTCATACTATTAGGCCAAAAAATAAATAAATCAGGAAATATTATGTAAGAAAACTCAACCATTTCAACTTTGTTTACAAAGAAAACTTGTTTCAGCTGTAATACGAGGAAAATTCAATCGGGAACCCCATACAGGTTTGGTACGATCTTTTGCTAATCGAGAAGAGGAAGATGATAATTAAAAGCAAAGGAGAACAGAAATAAGACCAGGAAAAGATATATACGTTGGAATATGAAATGTAATTTATTATGTTCACAGAACTGCGTTTTGATGATTTTTAATGTTAACGTATTGAATAAATTTTAATTTTTGCTTATTAACTTGGACTCAGTTTTTAAGAAATAATGTATCAAGACTTCATAGAAATGTACCGGTTTTCATTTTTTTAGAAGGGGCAAATCTAAAAATCAAGATATGGGTATATTTATTTAACCAAACTTTCATTTAGACGTTTCCAAATATGTCAGTTGACAATTCTAATCAAGCAGTATGTGTTACGTGATGCACTCGGTTATTGACATACATGGGTAATATGTAAAAGAAGTTTTGAATATAAACATGCATATGGTGGTAATTTAATTTTCAAACTAGCAAAAAAAAATTTAAACGGCAAATTTTCTCTTAAAGGTAATTGGTTGTTACTTAAGGCCTAATTAAGTTTCAGGTATGTACAAGGTGTCAAATTTTGGAAGCATAAAGTAGACTTAATTGTAAGCCTAAAGAACACAAAAGTGGTAGTGTGATTTTTATTTGTTTCGAAGTTACAGGCTTATTAAATTTATGAAAAAAAAACTTCGTGTGGGAACAATTGATAAAAAAATGAACAATTTTTTTTTCTTAGGTATTTATTCCCACGTGCTTTTTTTAAATGTATTGGTCAAAAATTTTAGAGGCCTGTAAGTTCCAAACATAAAAATTGAGCTACTACTTTTGAGTATTTTAGTCTTGCAATTAAGTCTACTTTACGCTCCCAAAGTTTGAACATAACAATACTGGACATCTTGTATAGGCCATATGTTGGGCTACTGAAGTAAAGTCAAATTTAATTTAACGGCCCGTAGTAGAAGTGTCGACATTGTGATGTTCATGTGATGGCACAATGCCGGCCCAAAGACAGCAAGTGATGGAAAATACTCGGTAAATGATCTGTGCCCGGCTGCCGGCCGTAGTGACCTATACCGTGCGTGTAATTTCCCATTAGGCATGTACATTCACGTAGCGCGAGAGATCTGACAACACCGGCAGCCGTAAATTCGTCCGTCGGTGGACATCCCAGCTCTGTTATTTCATTTCAGCCAGCTGGCACCCGCGATGTTGTAATTCTACTCCCCATGCCTAGCCCGCGACTACACACACGGTATATGCCGGCCCAATGAAGTATGCCTGCAACAAACCATCAATTCATATACCGGGTGTATGGCATAGTGCCAACAAAAACCCAGTATAAATGTTTGCTGGGAAGCATTTAGCTTACAACATAGATAGGTGCACAAAACAAAGAAAGATAAAAACTATTAAGAAAAAACTTGGATATCAAGTGGATTAATGAAATTAATTAAAACAAGCGACGAACTTTATAGAAAATGGAGAAGAAACAAAGAAGATCGCACACCATTTAAGGAGTTTAAAACTTACCGTAATAAACTCAATAATTTAATCAAGCAGACAAAGAACAAATACTACATTAGTAACCCCAATAAAAAAGTTCCAAAACAACTGTGAAATACGTTTAACGAAGTGTATAATAAAGGAAAAAAGAATATAGATATAAAAAAAATAAAAACGGAAAACGGTAGTGTAACAATGGATGAAAAAAGTATTGCTACCTACTTCTTTTGTAATTTTTTTTTTCAAACATCGGCAAGAAATTAGCTAGCAAAATAAATAAACCAGAATAGTATATTGTGTATTTAGGTGTGAAATACATTCCCGGACGACGATGCAAATTGTTGGCCGAGGCGCTAGCCGAGGCCAACAAGCATACTGGAATTGTGCATTTTTCGATCTGCAATCGCGCCGAAAATGTAGACATTGCCGATCAATTTCAGAAAAAGTATTATTGAATATAAAAAGGGAGTAGCAAGTTCTATTTTCCGTAATGAAACCAGTGAACATTAAATAAAAAAGTAATACAAAATTGAATACAACATAAAGCGCCAGGGCCAGGACTAGATAAAATCACCGCAAGTACCTCTGTGCTGGTGCTGTGCTTGAATTCCCTTTAACAACACCGAAAAAAAGGTTATTGCGTGTATTAGCAATAATAAAGCGTCGATTTCTTGCAGTAACGTGGTTAGTATTGACAATTGGAAAAGCCGGGCTACTGACACCAATCATTATGTTTATCATGTGCGATAGCATATATTAATTTTAATCATTTCCCAGATATCATACATTTTTATGATTTATCAGTATCACCTATTATTTAACCTCTTACTCGCCATTGAATGTTTATTTACGTTATATACAAGTATTGAAAACAAAACGGTTTACATGTTTCCTTTTTTAATTATCAATCAAATGAAATTTATGAATAAAAATGTATTATTTATTCAACAGTCGTGTAAATTTAGAATAATTATGTGATACAGAATGTAAATACATTGCAATGACAATAATAAATATTTATAAGCTTGACAAAAAGAGATCTTTTTAATAATACTTATTTGGTTGCCCAGTTTTGAGTCAAAATGACTTCAAGCTATGAACTATTCAGCGGTCAATTTTTAACACTTAATTGCCCTAAATCAAATCATATTAGGGTTTAGTTTCATGGACTACAATATTGATAATTAATTACCACAAAGGAGCAACGAGACAGAGATAATTGCAAAACTGTGCAGCACAAGTTTTCACCATGCTGACGGCTGTAAGTCGGAAAATATTAATAATAGAGAAAAATAAATAAAAGCTGTAGCTTTTTTAATTTACTACAATACTGGTAATAACTAATTTTGAGGTGGAACTAACAGGAAAGGAAATAACTGGGAAAAATCTATTTTGACTGTCACTTTTTCAACATGGCGACCATAACGGACACGACATTTTTGTGAAAAACATCAACTAATAGTAGGAGAGCTGGCAAACATTATGGTGAACGATAATATTCAAAATTTTCACTGATGGCAGTCCATTCTTTGGTCTTTGGGTATATCAAGACCGATCGTCTACCGTTTCAAAGTGGAAGCATTAACTTGGGGGGTGTATTCAAAAAGGGGTGATTTTAGGTTTTAGTGAACCATATTGTTCAAGAAAAAATTTTGTAGGGATGACTAATATAGTTAGTCTAGACGGCATTTCTACTTAGGCAGATGATTTTTCTGGTAGCATTATCATAGCAGACGCAACTCAAAATGGCAAAAAATCACATTTCGGTGAACTATATTGTTCAAAAATAATTTTCGCGTCCTTCGATTTGTCTACTTATGGTTTAATAAATAACGAATCGGCAGACGAAAAATTCGGTAGCATCGCCCTAGCAGACGCTGTCAAAGTGACAGATCCAGTTTTGATGAACGACATTTATCAAGAAAAATTATGTAAGGAATAATAGATACAACAACTCATGATTACATTCTCGCCCGGGCAGACGATTTTTTTCGTAGCTATGTGTATGGCAGACGCCTGTCAAAGTGGCAAAAATCACGTTTCGGTGAACTATAGCGATCGAAAATAATTTTTGCGTTTTTCGAATCGTCTATCTATGGTACAATAAATAACGAATCGGCAGACAAAAAATCGGTAGCATTTTCCTAGCAAATGGTGTATCTGTAACGAGATCTGAAACTAGATTATATTTTAACTTATTTTGTCGAAGGGGCCAATAAGGTTAAATAGGCAAAGCAAAGGAGTAAGAGTTAATAAACTTGGGATTTAGTGTATGTACGAGAAACTAAGGTCTTAAAAATTTGTTGGCATCAGCCATCCCCACCCTAATATTTAAATGGACCAAAGGTCTCAATTTTTTTGTTGACATCAGCCACTGCCGCTAACCCCACCCCATATTAAATGGGCTAAAGAAATAAAATTGTGATCAAGTGTGTGTACGAGAAGCAAAACTATCAAAACATTTTGCCATCGACCACCGCCGCGGCCACCCCGTTACCTTCGTCTCATCATCAAATTACCCTCTTTGATGGTATGTAGAAATAGTGATTCCTTAGACAACAGTTTTCAAACAAAGAATTCCTCTGCATACAAAAAATCGGTGACAGTTCGTTATATGTCCTGTGTGAATAAAACAAAAACAAAAATCCGACTTTAAACAACAGATTTATTACTTCTATACAAATAAAAAAATAACATAACAAAAAGCCTAGAAAACAATATGTTCAGAACATAATAATCTAACAGTAACAAATAATATGTATAGCCATAAGAATATCAATCATATACCGCTATATTGTAAGGAACATGCAAATGACTGATAACAGTAACTTATATTACAAAAAGGAAGATTAAATACGATATCACGAGCAACTTATAACTTAAATATTAATTTAAAAAATCAACATCCTTACTTAACAAAAAACAAACTCTGATACAAAAATGCCTAGATACCTACATGGTAGTATCACAATATGGTAATATCGCAATAAACAAATAAATATTATTTAAAAAGTAATAAAAAGGTGGTCTTTTTTTAACTCGCTACCTATAGATTGCACGGAATATGCTTTTGCTCCTGTACCACAGAAACTAATTATGGGATCCGAGGGGAATTCATCTTTAAAGTGTCCCAAAATCGATGGACCCTTCGGGATATTAAATATATTTCCATCCTGATAGTTTGAAGTATCAAATTTCTCTCGGTTATCTATTATAAAGTCATAACAGTCAACAGTTCCAGAGTAATTGTGCGCACAAAAAAGGTTACAGACAGATTTTTGTTGTTCAAACTTAAAATTTCGTCGCAACATTCTAAACCTATTTCTATAAGAAAAAAAAATTAAAATTTTTCACTTTGACAGCATTTGCTAGGAAAATGCTACCGATTTTTTCGTCTGCCTATTCGTTATTTATTGTACCATAGATAGACGAATCGAAAGACGCAAAAATTATTTTCGATCACTATAGTTCATCGAAACGTGATTTTTTCCACTTTGACAGGCGTCTGCTATACACATAGCTACGAAAAAAATCGTCTGCCCGGGCGAGAATGTAATCTTGAGTTGTTGTATTTATCATTCCTTACATAATTTTTCTTGATAAATGTCGTTCATCAAAACCGGATCTGTCACTTTGACAGCGTCTGCTAGGGTGATGGTACCGATTTTTTCGTCTGTCGATTCGTTATTTAGTAAACCATAAGTAGACAAATCGAAGGACGCGAAAATTATTTTTGAACAATGTAGTTCACCGAAATGTGATTTCTTGCCATTTTGAGTTGCGTCTGTTATGATAATGCTACCAGAAAAATCTTCTGCCTAGGTAGAAATGCCGTCTAGACTAACTATTTTAGTCACCCCTGCAAAAATTTTTCTTGAACAATATGATTCACTAAAAACCTAAAATCCCTTTTTGAATTCACCCCCCAAGTTAATGCTTCCACTTTGAAACGGCAGACGATCGGTTTTGACATACCCAAAGGCCAAAGAATGGACTGCCATCAGTAAAAATTTTGAATACTATCGTTCACCATAATGTTATGTAAGCCCCTCTGTAATATAAAAAAAAGAGAATCTCTTGTAGGAATTATTCGTGGTTACCCCCTGTTTTTTGCTTTACCGGTTCTATTATAGTCACACCTGTCTTGAATGAAAAAAAAAGCTGGTCTCCGATGCCGAAAAAACCACATGCATAATTTGAATCCCTTTGCCTTAAAAGAACGAAATTTAATTTCTGCAAAATCGCATCCAATCCTCCTGGACGGTTTTCTATACATTTCATGTTTCTTGTGTGGGAAGAAATAACAATAACAATTAATATTTTAGATAAAATAAATATATAGAGCATAATGTTTTGTAGTTGATAAAGAAATCGCTTTTTTTAGGTAAATGACCCTTTACAACATTTAAAGACAATTAAGTATAATCACTGGGAAAACCAAAAACATTTATTTTTCAACTGGTTATGAAATTTCCATATATAAATTATTATCGATAATACGACTTAAATTAAGATATCTCCTCCAATTAAAAACGTCTGAAGCCCATTTCCAACTTACATATACATTGAAGATGAATACAAATTTACATCACGATATGTAAATAACCGAAAAGCAAAAAAGTATTAACATCGAAAAACTAAAAAGACGAGTTCACATATACTCATAGAAATTTGCTTGACTTTTGTTACCATTTTACTTAAATATTCATGTAGTAGAGTGGAAACATAGTAATAATAATAAAAAAAATTGAATATTTTTTTTGTACATATATGCTTAGAAAAAAAGTGTCTGTCTGATGGTCGATTATTCTGGAATCGTTTATGATATTAATTTGAAATTTGGTACACTTATGGATTACAATGAGATTTGAAACTAGATTAAATTTTGATCTTTTTCTGAAGAAAAGTAGGCAACTGGGGGTGAATAGGTAATGCAAGTAAGAGTCCATAAAATTGAGATTTAGTGTATGTACTGTCGTGAGCAAAAAAAAATAGGACAACTATTTAATGTAAATCTGTCTCTATTTGCACATTTGCAATGAATTTTGACAAATAACTGACAATGTCACAAAAATTAGAGTTAAATGTTCACAACTAGATTTTAACAAAAATACGTTATAAGACTTGTCCCATTTTTTTTGCGCACGACAGTACGAGAAGCCAAGGTCTCAAAATTTCAAAATATTTTTGGTAACAGCCACCCCCACTATCACCTCCGTTAAATAATAATAATAATTTTTTTAATATTTTTTGAAAATCAAAATAATATTTGAGGGTCAGGTCACATGTATTTTTGCCAGCAGAATCCAAATATGCAAAAATATACAGGTTGTCCCATTTAAAAATTTAATTTTCATGTAAATTGCATCGAAACCGGAAGTCGGCCATTTTGGTTCGTTGCATCATATAATTGGAAATTTCATCCCATATCACTGTATACGAAGTGTAAGTACATATTTAAACATAAATTTTATCGATAAATATATGAATATATGCATATAATTCGCGAATTCGGAGTTTTTTTATTGAAAAATAAAGTTTTTGCCGATATCTTGAGAAAAGCAGCAGCTGGGATTTTCTGCAAAGTTGCATTTGACTATTTTTGACGTACTTGAAAAGATACCATGATTATTTTGAGTCACCATTTTGATGAGACTTAAAATTGTTGAGGTTCTATGAACAATTATTCCCACATAGTGGGGTGCAAATATAGTATCAATTTATTTTTCGTTTAAGAGACTTGGATAAGAAATATGGATGTGGAAGTAGTGATTCCTTAGGCAGAGAACTTTTTGTATATAGATCTAACCAAGACATTGGCTAAAATAAATATTCCCTATATATATCCTATAGCTTTAACAAACCGAGCGAATAAAAGTTGCAGTGGGAAATGGAAGATAAAAAAGGAGGCCTATTTTTTGCAAACTAAGGCAAGGTGATTCTTAATATAGGACTTAACTATTGTTTTGCTTGACCAACATATTGCCCACCAAGTTATTTTATGTCACTTCTGTACAAAGGAGGATATTTATGTTCTGTTTTATTAAATAAATTAAAACCAATGATTTGTTACATATAAAATACAAAAATAAGTATCATGTTTTTTTCATGATTCTTAAAAAATTCTATCGCGTTATAATATTTTTATTTGAGGTGTAGATACAACAATGTGGATAATTATTGATTGAAAATCAAACAAAAATCATACGATGATACACTTCCTGAGTGGATTTTCCGGAGCATAATAATTATTTCCTTACAGTCTTTTATCTTTAATACAACAAAGTATTTTTATTCATGCTTTTCATCATTATTTCTAAATACTTTAATAATGACTCGATTGGTGTTTTTTCATTTAGAACGAGACCAATTAATTTTGGTTATTTTTCTAAATTTATTATTGTTTTCTGGTAAATATTGATAACTGTAAATATTGACTACGTTGTCATTGTTTTCAGACTAGGTTTTATTTTTCTTTTTGGAAATTATTATTTATTAGATACAGTTGTTTTCACTTACATCTGTACACAGTACTGAAGATCAACAAGATGAAATTTATTTTTACTTGACCTTTCACTAATTTGGGCTATAATTAGCCTCAAATTATACAGGGTGATTTATAAGCTCTCTAACAAATTTTGACAGATGGAATATAAAACTATTTAAAAAATAATGTTATATGAACATGGGTTTGAGTTTTCTTGGTTAAGAAGTTTAAAGCCTTTAAAAATTCTACACAGTTTAATCAATAAAATTTGACATACAGGAAAATTGGTTTAAAAGTTATAAAAATTGTTTTCTATGACTGCCTTCGAAAACGACAAATAACTCGCAGTAACCATGATTCATGGTTACTTTGCAAATATCTCAATAAATATCAGTTTTAGCAAAAATATGGTGGGCATCAATAATAAAGCTTGTAAACTGAGAATGAAATATTTTTTATATATTTTTGTGTAGGATTGATAGTTTCGGAGATATTTAATTTTATAGATGGCATCCTGCCGTCTTTAGGATGAAGTATTTAATTTAAATGTTGAATATCTTAGCATCTGTGACACTTCCATCAAAAATTCTAAGAAGCAAAATTAAAGTTAATTAATCAATCTTTAAAATGATTTTTTGTTTGTTTCTACATCACAAAAATAAAGAAGTTATAGCCGATATAGTGTGCGTTTTCACATCTTCTTTAACAAACTATCGCCATTTCGTTATCGTAGTTGCTCAGTAATTTCAAAAATGCAGTTTTTCGTTAATATATAGCATCACCTAGATGCTCAATTTTTTTTGTCCATTAAAAACACTTGTTTTAGAAAAGCAATTTCCATCCACCATATTATAGCTGCCATTTTGAACGTTTTTATTTTGACTTCTGATTCACAAACAGCGATCTCAAAAACATAACTATCCTAAGTTTCAAAAATAAATTATTAATACTTTTTCAAATATTGAATATTTAAATTTAGGGATTTTTTTCATCCCTCGAAGGTAAGAGCAAGTATCCGGACCATATAAAAACTGAAGACGATACCTTTTACTACGATAATAACGCGTAGAGGAAAATTATCATCACATATGAAATTATTCCGAAATTTTGCATATTTTTTTTACCTCTAGGTACTGTACCATAATATATTATTTGAAATCGCCTACTCCAAAAATCCTTAATCCGATATGCCACATCGACAATGGAAGTGGGGGTGGTATTGGGGGTGACGGTGCAAAAAAAATTTTGAGGCCCTTGGTTCTTATACACACTCTAAATCACAGTTTTATTTTCATCCCCTTTAATAATATAATAGGGTGGGGGTGGTAATGGGGATAATACTGGAAGTGGTTGATGCAAAAAAAAAATTGAGACCTTGGTGTCTTGTATATGTACATATACACTAAATCCCATTTTTGTGGACTTTTACTTGTTTGCTTTACCTACTTACCTCCATTTATCCCCCAACCATTCAACGGAAAAAAATCAAAATATAATCTAGTTCCAGTTCTCATTTTAATACAGAGGTGTACCAAACTTTAAGTCAATATCTTAAACCGTTCCAGAGTAATCGTGTCCATCAGAACCGTAACTACAAATTTTGGACCGGCAAGCAATGGGCTTTTTCTCCAAAAAAAATAGTCAGGTTATATTAAAAACATCTTTATTTTACGATTAGTATAACAATAAATAAGTTAACACAAAAAGAAAAAATCTGATGTCCTGCGCGTTTTATATTCAGCAAAATCTTGGGCAATTTTGTTCTGGTCGATATTCTTAATTTCTGCTGACCAATTTTAGCGTACTTTTGAAAAATCGATTTTCGAGCCAAATTTCAAGGTACTTTTGAAAAACTAATCTGCGGGTGAAATTTTGGCGTACTTTTGAAAAATCGATTTTCAAGCCAAATTTCAAGGTAGTTTTGAAAAATTAATCTGCGGGTGAAATTTTGGCGTACTTTTGAAAAGTCGATTTTCAAGCCAAATTTCAAGGTAGTTTTGAAAAATTAATCTGCGGGTGAAATTTTGGCGTACTTTCGATAAATCGATTCTTGAACCAAACTTTTACGCCCTTTCAAAAATATTATTTTTCAAAGTCCAATTTGTGGTACCTTTGAAAAAGTATATTATTCATAAATCTTTGTCATTATATACTTCTGCTCTCATATCCTGAACCAAAAACATTTTTTCTAAGTGAAAATTCGGTGTTTCTTCGAATTTTCACCTGGTCATTTACAACGCCTTATAGAACCCAAAACGGTCCTTATGAACTGATCGGTGCCTCTGCAGACTCTTAAAAATGTCTTTAAATGAAATTTTTGCCTAAGTCGAATTTTGATTATGTCTTCAACTTAGGACGATTTTGGAGAGTTCTACAACAGAACCACCTCATGTACGCAACAATCAGCTTTGACAAATAATGAATTAATGGAATTATTGGAATTTTGTGGCAAAAAAATGTATCATATTTTTATTTTTGATTATCTAAAATAATATTAAGAATTGTTTGTCAAGAGTTGTTTGATTTCATGTATTCGGTAGAACATTGATGTCTCAGTGTCTCACATGTGAAGGTACGTAGCACTAAAAATCCACTAGTAAAACATTTGAATTCCAATCTATCCATTGGAAAAAAAAACGAAACGGATAACGATATTAGTAGAACTGGTAGACAATACCTTTACCACGAAAATTTTTTCCATCTCAGGTAAGAAGCCTCGAAGTCTCTAAGAGTAGGCATCCGTACATATATTAATTATGATCAAGGTTCATAGGGGCTATAATAGTATCTCTTGTCGTTTTTTATCAGATGACAAAGGGATAAACCGACAGAAAAGCCAACATGCATTTTTTTGCTCAACCTTAAAATATCGATGTTTCATGATATTTTAGTTAAAACAAAAAAATAATTAATAAATAAAGGATGTAAAACAGGGAGTACAGTTTTTTAATTAAGTATGCTTAGGTATATTTTTTATAAATAGATTTGAGTCAGAGCTATTGATCATCATATCCTCAAAATAAAGTTAGGAATACACAGGTAAATATTTTAAAATCCATATTTGGGCCATTTATATATTATAAATAGTTCCCTATTTTAAGAAGTTGCCTCCTTCCCAACTTCTTTGATTTATCCGGTATACATTTAGCGTTAAATTTATGAAGTGGAGATCCCAATCATTTGAAAATATTCGCCATCGAATTCATTTTCTGTGGCGAAAGTTCGTAACCAGTACTACACGAATCATGTACATTTGGTTGCCTGGCATGTCCAATAATACAATAAAGCAAATTATGTACGGCAGCCACGAACTTCATAAATTAAACTGGACTTCACAACGCACATATCCCAAACAAAAGCTCGTGACACCACTTACCATGGTCGCCATAATAGGCTGTCAACTTATTTGAGGTTGGCAATACTCTGTAGGAATCTCAACTACTGCTCGTTATTTTGTAGCGCATTGCCAAATGTTTTATATTTTCAATAAACTTGAATACTTTTCCCCCAAAATGCTACTTCATCTTCTCTAATAACAAGAAATTTATTCATAATGTGAGACTACTACAATACTTAGAGTAAGTTATCATCAGAAGTACTCATTAATACTCTCATTTTAATAAAATTATTTCTAAAATCTGGCAATCATTTGCCTATCAACAACCAACGGGATAATACTAGATTAAATCTAACAACACCGCCTTTGTACTTTTGTTTTTGTACTTTGTTTTACGTCGAGAACAGTCCCTGACTGGACAAAAATTCTGAAAGGCGGTTCTGAAAACCTATCATGGCGGCCAGCACGGGGGGTGTTAGCGTTTGGACCTTATGTGAGGTCCAGTTTAATTTATGAAGTTCGTGACGGCAGCCCGTCACCAAAAACCCCCATCATAACCAAGATTGGTTCTACAAATCTTGTATCATAACAGCGAGCTCTATCGCAGGGGAATTCTATAAATTATGAAATTCTAAGATACTTTTTCATACGACAAAAGTTCGAAAAACGATACGGGCGGCTGGCAAACGACTTTCCCTCTCACAGTGGCACGAATCGTGATTTTTTCGTTCAAAATTATCTAAAGCACTTGTTTCGCAACCGATTGGGATAATTTTTTTTTAAAAATACTCGTTATTTAATTTACAAAAAACGTAAGAGAGCCGATTTTTGAATTGTGCTAACCAAAAATATTGAGCTTAGCCAGAACAGATCATTTTTAATTTAAATCTTAATAAAACTTACAAATAAAAATTTTTTTCTTATTCAGTTAACATAAATCTTGGTACTCGAGGGGTTTTTGAGGTCGCTGATTACAAATCTGATATTTAAATTATTTAAATTGTCATAAACCAACCTGCAGGATGGCGGAATCAATGGCGGTTGTACAATGCTAAAAAATTATGAAAAATGAAATATTTTTGTTAAAGTTTATGCCAAAATCGGCTCTCTTACGTTTTTTAGAAATTAAATAACGAGTATTTTAAAAAAAAAGTATCCCAATCGGTTGCGAAATAAGTTCTTTAGATAATTTTGAACGATTCGTGCCACTGTGCGTCTGTCGAAAAAAATGTCGTAATTTTACACCGCGGCGAGGCAGTTCTCGATTAATTCTCGTTAAAAATGATGAACAAGACATGAATTAATGGAGAACTGCCACTTTTCATTGGCCTAAATTTCAATAATATCAATCAAAGTTGTATCAAATTGGAGGCTAAAATAATCAAAGCAGCGAGGCTAAAATTTGTTTTTATTTATAGAGTGGGTTGTATAAAACGGTAAAAAAATGCGAACTGCCGTTTTCTGTTGGCCGTAGCTGCGGGAACTCGATATAAAAATTTAAGAATTTTGGTAGAAATAGATGTGGATCGGGTTCAATGCCAAGATCATTATTAACCAATCCCCGATATTATTTGCCTCTATAATTAACGAATCTCCAACCAAAGCCTTGCTGTCTATCAAACTCTTCAAATGGCATTAAAAATAGCAGATGCATGAATGTGAATCACCATATACGCGAAAGCGATTATCAACGGGAAGGTTCAGGAAATCAGATTAAAATGGAACATTTTTGGAACATTGCTCAGTCTTTCTCAGGTTGACCTGCAGTTTGCTCTTTGTCAATATCCCCCGTTGTATTTTCTTTTTGTCGCCCTAGCGGAGCACATCACAAGACCGAGAAGGCGACTCTTCTTCGGCTGTTGGAAAAAAGAGTGGATTCTGATGGCCCCGATTCTCCGGGCATTATAATCATTGATGGTTTTTTTTGCTATATTCGTTGAAAGATGATGGTAGCACATACGGCGATATTTTAAGAAAGATAACTTCGCCTCTTAGACAGTAATGAAGCGCAAGAAATTCATCAGATGACGATGTATTTAATGTTTAAAACTACAATAATAAACCAGACAATTTGAATCCTTCTTTTATCATTACTGTATGTACAGAACCTTGAAATTCAATTCCAGTTCCATTTAAATACATTCTCTGAGAGCCTGTGCTTACAAACAGCCTTTTGCTTCTTTTTTTTTGTCGCGGCGGAAATCATTTTTCTCAAATGTGAACTGGGAAAAATTTTAGTTCTTATTTTTTTCGTCTTCTTAATGATATTTGGAATAACCTGAAGTGGAGAACTGCCTCGCCGCGATGACTTGATCAGCCCTCAAAATAAAGCAACATGCGAATGTAACCACCCGTAACTGAACACGTAAATCGCGAAGATAACCTTAATTATGAGTTTTCTTTTTACAGGGCCGGCGGAAGGGGTGAAACAGCGAAGCAGATGTTTCAGGCGGAATTTTTTAAGGGCGGCATTTTAAGGCTTGATTATTACCTTTTTATAAATTTCAGTGATTCAAAATTGCACAAAAATCTCAAAAAAATATTTTTTGACCCCGAATGGGTGTTTTATTGCGGAGCATTATATAATTTAATCCGTACTCCGTACTTATTCGTTTACTCGTACTAAACATGTCAACGCCGCACATGTCAACATGCCATTCGTGCTATCGAGAAAGATATAACAAATAATTTGGTTTACGACGATATTACTGAAGACATTGTTAATGAAAAATATAGAAAAGTTGATACCATGTGATATGTGTAAATATCCCGTTTTGACATTATTTAGTTTCTTTTTTGTTTTTATTGAATAGTTTTTATTTTTGGTTTTATAGGCATATCTATCTGTTGTATTTTTTATAGAATATTTCTTATAATTTCTGTTTGTTTTTTTTTGCTAAAATATTTTTTAATTTATTTTTGTCTATTGGAATGTTTCTTTTATTTTTTATAAGTTTTTATTAAAAAATTTGTCCTAACAGTAGTAACTCGTAAATGTTTTTTCTTAGGGCGGCAAGCAAATATTTGCTTTAGGTTCCAAATGCCCTGGCGCCGGCACTGTTCTTTTAGGTTATTTTCGCGATTTACAAAAAAATGGTGGCCAATGGAGCTAAACGGACACGTGTTCAGCACGTCGAGATATTTTGGATTACCCAATGGAGTACCAGAAAAGACCACTTTTTTATTTTGTGTACTTGTGTTATTATTTTCAGTAAAGAGGATAATTTTTGATTGCTTTAAAATTGTTAAAATAACCACCGCATACTGTGATTACTGTTAGTGGATAGTACTACTTTTTACTAGGCAACTAGGCCACAATGACGAACCTTTTGCGTTTAGAGACCTACACATTAGCGTGAACTCCAAACCACAATCCCCGGGCAACCACTTTTAACCCACCCTGAGTCACCTCACCGTCTTTCTGGCGGTTCAAACGACTATTGGTCCGGGGCTGGGTGGTATTACGAGGTCAGACACAGGGATCATCCCCTGCTGTAACTGTTTATTGTCAAAATACCGTATTTTGATGATAAAAACCGAGATTTACTCGAAATCTACGTGGTAGAAAATTTTTTAAATTGACAATTCGGACCCAGCACACAAAAATACTTACGGCATGATAGGTTTAGTCCTTGGAACAGAATTTTTTTTGCATACCTGTTACACAGGTGTGCAAAGGGCCTTAAAAATGGACCGTTACAATTGTCTTAATTGATATCCTGTCAACTGTTAGATCAGATACTTGGTTACTCATCTAAATGTCAAATTTGATCAGCATTGCTTATTCTACTGATCGAGTATCGGAATTTAAACCGATAACCGTACCTCAGCCCCCACATAAAATGATATGTCATACCTGATGTTAACATCAACCAACCAATGAGTTGAATGTAATAGTATCTCATGTTAAAAATGGCTATCAACTGTCAATATGGCTGATAAATTAGAAGAAAATGGTGAAGTTAATGTTTAGGTAGTAAATTAACTAAAACCGACTATTGGTTGGAAGACTTCCACGAAAAGGTAGATACCTCTATTCTTAGTTGGAACTATGCAATTTATTATGTATCTAATAATTCTGATGTGTGTAGCATAGGGTATCCCTTATTTTTCGACTTTCATTTTTTTTTGTCTCACCCCCCAAAAAGGTTATATTTGATGTAAGAATTACACACCCAAAATTTCAGCCTCCTAGATGAACCTCTTCAGTGCCGACGTGGGTGTGAAAAACCCCAAACTGGAATTTTTTCAAATATACTCTTGAATTATTTTTTATAACCCCAAATGACTGTTATTTGGTATAAAAATAAAGTAAAAGCAATATCAATCCCTATGATCCATACCTACCCTTATTATTACAGGTTTAAAAGAAAATAAAAAATATTTTTTTATGCAGTATTTATTATTCAAAATGATTAAAATATTTGCTTTAATGTATCTTCTGTTAAAACATAACCTCTCATGTTTGTTTATGTTGCATGTCAATCAATTACCGGATATTATAAGGGTATTAACAGATAACGTTTCGAAGATTTTATAGAACATTGAATAGCGAATAAAAATAATACAGAATTTAGCCCAAATGACATTCGAACCTCAACAAGTCAATAACATTATGGACAGTTCAGGCGGACTACGTATGCGTCAAATTAAAATCTTCCTGCACGATCAAAAAAGCCCGAGCAAGTCGAGCTTCGTCTGAGTCCTTTATTTTGTAATATTCGAACGTTTCAAATTTAGCTCGATTAGCTCGATTTGCATTAAATGAAAGATTGTGACGCGTCCCATCAATCAGACGTAATATTCGAACACGGCTATAAAAATTATTACCTTTAAAAAACCAACTAAAATGAATCTTGGCATTGTCAAAAATATTTGGGTTGGTTTGTGACCAGTGCAGCATTTTTTCATGCAGTTTTTGCGTTTTAAAGGTTTTTAATGTGAGTTTTTTGTAAAGAATTGTTTAATGTGTCTTATTAGATTTTTTCGTGATAATATTATTGGCTATAATTGGAAAAAATGCCTGATATGTGCATAGTAGTGGGTTGTGGACATCGTGGAAATCATGACAAGGTTAGCTTTTACCGTCGTGAATTCTAAATATTTCCCTCATATAAATGACCTGTCGAGAAAACGACGTCAAAGATGGATAGCCGCGATTAAAAGGGATGATCTAACACCTTCCATCGTTTTTACATCTCGATTTTCCATCACCAACTTCTTAAAATACTCACTTTGCATAATTAAATAAAGTTTATTACTTGAAAACAAGCAAAAATGCCTTGCCACAATCCACAAAAAACACTATATTGTTAAAATTTCAAGATACTTAGCCAGGCCAACGGAAAAACACAAACTGTTTTGACAAACGTTTAACTACTCTCAACAAATGTTTGACCGCAACGCAAAGTTGGAAGTCACGTGATTTGGATTGCCTAATTGTTGATTAATAAAAATAGACAGCTAATTACAGGTTAGATTTCTAACCTACAAAAAGAGTCCTATTTTATTAGTACAAAGTATTTAGAACTTCATATACATTACACTGTACTAGATTTTAGTTGAAAGTACGGGAACCAGGCAGAAATTTTAATAATAGCTACGTAATATTCTTACATCTTAAGAAATATATATTTTTCAGCTTAGCTGTGACGTCACGTATCATAACCTATAAATCAACATTCACAAAGGTTACCAACCCAAATATTTTTGACAGATGGCAAAATACATTTTCCCCTAACAATAACACCAATAATACTTTTTGGATGCTGTCATGTGTGCACATATAACGAATTCTCTTTAATTTTTTTAATGGACACGAAATTGAAAGGGTGCAAGTGTCATATATCGTTGAAATTGGAATTTTTACTGCTTTTCAATGATTCGATTACAAATTGTAAGTAATCATAAAATAAACAACTTGTTGTGCCAAAACGGTACTAAACGTAATCCGATCTCAACCAAAACCTTTTCAGATCTTCTGGAGCACTAAAGAAATCCTCGTGCAAAGTTTCATACAAATCCGTTTAGTAGCTTCGCCGCTATCGTGCTAACATACATACACACACACACACATACACACACAGATATTTTTTAAAAACCACTTTTTTTGGTTCCTGGGACCTCAAAACGTAAAGATTTGATATTATCTCAATTTTCGATTTTGGACTAAATGTAGTAACCTCCCACAATTTTATAGTGGGGAGGTTAAAACATATCCTCTATTTTATACGAACCCGGGTTGACAAACCATATCTCATTCACGTAAGGAAACAAAAGCGCCAAGGTTGACACTGAAACATCCAATTTTAAGTTGGCTACTGACATCAGCTCAACGTCGACCAATTAAGAAAGAGCCCCACCGTATGCGGTTAACTACCGAGGTTTCACCAATGTTTTCTTACCATACCGAATTTGACTAGTAATCAGCCAACGTCTACAACGTTAATTGAAGAGTAAAATTAGATTTGTAAAGTTACAACAACGTCCTTCCGTCGACTTAGCGCTTATTATGTGTTTAAGTCATCGTCCGACCACATTTTGCGCTAATGATAACGTTGCAATTAGTGCAAAAATAATTGTACGTCGGAGAAGTATTATTTAGGCAATGTTGGATTATATCATGTCACGAGATTTCAAAAAGAAACTACGTCAAGTTGTCTACCAAAATTAAAACGTGGCTTTAGACTGGTTTCTACTAAGCTGTCATTTGTGAAATAAACAAGAATATATTATTTCTAAGCACTTTCTTTATTAATTTTTATTTTTCACTTGCTCTATTAACTTGAACTTCTGTATTTTTCCTGATGTTGTCTTGGGAAAATCATCTACTATCGCCAATACTGATGGTATCTTGAAATGGGCTATATTTCCTTTACAGTATTTCTTTACATCATCAAGTGTCAGAGAGCGTCCCTCTTTCAGCCTCACGCAAGCACAAACTTCCTCACCAAGCCTCTCGTTGGGTAGCCCTATGACCTAAAATTATTCGAAATAAGATACACGTAACATCAAACAGCAGTGGCAAATAAAAAAATGCATCGACAAAACATCGATTCTCGAAAAATACGTGGAAAAGTGATTTAAATTGCCAATATCAATAATTATCAAATGAAAAAATTAGATCATGTTAAAAGGACCAAATGGCGATTAAGTTTTCTGATCTTCCAATAGATGGAGTATTTTAGACCGGTACAACTGAACATTAATTACATAATTTTATTCACAAGTCAGTACTTAATATACAGCTTAGGGCAGAAACTAATACTGGTTTGCTATGTAAACTTTTATTTAAAAATGCCTAATTTTTGAGATATACAGGTTCTGAAATGTTTTAAAAATTTCTTCCCTTATTTCTACGCAAGTAATTGAGATATTGTTGTGAAATTCGGAAGGTGAATATTGCGGATGCTAGTACATTAGCGATAGCGGAGACTGATGAGAATATACTTCCAAAAAAAAAAAAGATTTGCCACTCCACTGACTTACTTTCTTTTCGGCATCCACTAACAATTGAAGACCTAAGTGAATAAAGGTGTTATGTCACACTATTAAAGTTTTGAGTAAATTAAACAAAACTGTTTTGAGTTGGAACTTATTTATTTTGTCTTCGATTCAAATGAATAATACCCATAAAATAGATAATTTTGGATTATGTTCTTTTGTTTACACTAATATTAAAGAACAATATCAAGCTGTCCAAAACTGTGTACATCCACTAAAATTACTGGTTGTATGTATGACATGGCGCCTTTATAATTAAAAAGTTTCTATAAAATATTACAAATTTAGAATTCACCGTTTATTGGGTGTTAAATCTATATCAAAGGTGTTCAAAAATTGGATAAAGTAATTTTTTTTAAAAATGCGACATAACACCTTTATCCACTTAGGTCTTCAATTAGAAAAAGATATTCTTATGATTTCGTCAGAGATGAGTAAAAATTTTCCAACGTTTCCAGGAAATTTTTTGATAAAGTTCTGAGATGAGTAAAGGAAACTTTCCATATGATAGTTTCCGGAAAGAAATTTTGATAAGAATGAAAGTTTTCAGTAAAATATAACCTTTGACTGTCTATCACGTTCTGGGTTCGAGACCCAGCCCCTGGTACTGACAACACCGGTGGGTATGGATGTATGTCTGCGTTTTTCCAAATGTGTAACTTCCTTTTAATAAAAAATTTAGAAAATATTTTTAAGTAATTTAGTTTAACTAAGACTTAAATGCACTAAATATATACTTAAAAATGGTGACAAAATTTTTAATTCAGAATTTTGGCAATGGTAACTAGAATAACATTAAAGTAATTGTTCAAAATGCAACCCACTGACTTCAATAAATTTTCGACAAAGTTGCACCAGAGGCGCAGTTTTTAAATTTTGTCGTATTTCGTCACTATACTGTAGAATTATCGTATGTAATATCACTAGTGCTTAAAATTTTATCGAAAATTTTTTCGAAAGCGTGTTGCCTGGTAATATAAAGAGTGCAAATTGGCAGTTTATTATCTGATTAAATCCCGACCGCTTTAGCGGGAGGGATTTAATCTTTGATAATAAACTGCCAATTTGCACGAGTTATATTAACTAGGGGCAACTTAGCTTGAGAAAAAATTTTTAGATAAAATTTAAAGCACGAGTGGTATTTGAGGAGAATATTTCACGAATAAATAATTCAATAAGTACATCTTCAATATTATGTTTTCTCATTAATTGCCTTCAGACGTTTTCTTGTCACTTTTTAGAGTTTACTGACCTTTATTTTCAATTTCCTCATTAATTTGATATGCAGAAATATTTCCAAACCGACTCATATTGTCAAAATAGCAAATCTGAAACAAACGCAGTAGAAACAACGGAAATTCGCTATATTTTAAAATAATCTAGTGACATTTCTATGGCAACTAGTAAATAAATCGAGTTGAAACCTTAGATATTATAATATATGGACTGGCTTAACACCTGTCAGGCGTTTCTGAGGTGCAATTTGATGAGGAACGATAGAGAGAGCACTACTTTATTCCCGATATCCCGCCTATTTATTACTATACACTCATGGTTCCGAGATTGACATAGAGAGCGCCATCTAGCGCTACCGCTACTAGAATTATATTCCATAATAATTGTTCATTGATTCATATTTACGTATTTAATCCTTATTTTTAACTTACGAAGTTTACAAATTATGTTGAGGTTTGCTTCGTTAGGCAGAGTGAATTTTAAATACAACAAATTAAAATATTGCACAGCTTTGATTCAAAGTTACTTTTTGATAGATTACCGTATGTAAGTAGGTACCTAGGTACATTTTTAATGTGTTTCCAGAGCGAATGTGTTTACTTGACATTTATAATAAATGATTTGCTTAACTTTGTAACTACATTATTGAGCTATTGAAAGCTGTGTTTGACTTGTTCCTGTATTATGAGCTAGGTATATTAAGTACAATCTTTGTATATTATTGTTACCTGATTGAAAAGTAGGCAAATTGAAATAGTTACAGATAGGCAAGGGTTATAGCCTATATATTTCAGACAGGCTTCTCTTTGGAACTGACGATTGTTTACTATATATGTGGTGTGTTTATGTTCACTAGTACATAATACAATATTACAATTTACAATGTAAGTTAACAATTAGTAATAAGCTAGAGAAGATATTTATAGATAAAATTTAAAAGCGCGAGTTGTCCTATTTGCGGAAAATATTTCACGAAACGAAACGTCAAAAAAGTACCGCAGTATTTGCCGCTGCAGCGACATAAAAAGTTAGAGCGATACATTTTGCATGTTGATACTGTCAAAAGCCGATCTAGCTTGAATTACCACTAATAATGACATTTGATTGGTGCAATGTTGTGAAAAAACGGGCTCTCATTGGCTATAGCGTTAATGAGTGAAATAATCTTTATTATTTATCACCTCGTGAGAGCTGATGTAGCATGTATGGTGTTTTTTCAAATAACCACATGGATACACATCAGTGGAATTCAAATCCGATGGGTGGCTAAACGATGGTCCTTCTTTGTTAACCCCTTCGAGAATAATTAAAAAACCATCAACCAATATTATTATCTTGAACTATTCTTAAGTAGTGACTTGACTAATCAACCATTGGTACCCAGCTGCATCCTCTCAAACCAGCAGGCACGTCATAATGTACCTTCCGGAAATCGTTGAAATCGTGGAGCAATTCAGAGTTGAATCTAGACGATAGGAAAGACGATCTACAAACACTGTCATGTATAATGCCCATTCAATTTTATGCTTGAATGCACGCATAAAGGTTTTACGGGAATTTTCATAAATCCAAACATGCAGGTTGTGGAAGGTCACTACCATAACTTTTTTAAATGAAGTCTACTCGTTCATGATATCCTCGACAAGAAATCCGAATTTGTGTACATAGATTCCAAAATCCATTGGCACAAAATGAAATATTTTTTTCAAGATCAGTAATATTGAGATCTTGGAACCTTGAATAAAACGTAACAATGACAATTATTGAGGTTGGTGAACAATTCTACAAGTTACTATGGGATTTAAACGTTATTTTTCTATAAATCTTTTTCTTAGTCAACTATGTAATTATTTAAATGTTTCTCAATTCACAGCTAGTTGACAAGTGTGGGATGATAAATTCGGAAATGAGCCTACATGGAGCTATTGTGGCTTATGAGAAAGTTATAACAATAATTTTTCTGCATAGTTGATGCTTGTTGATTTTCGAAAAAGAAAGAAAAGGTGGTATTGGTCAGTGGTAAACTGTTTTTTTTTTCTAGAAAGGTCGCTTTTTCGACAACCAATGGAAGTACACCGAACTTACATATTTTAAGACTTTTAATAACAATAATAAACGAGATAATAAATAAAAATATAATATCTTTTTCTACTACTGCCTTCGAAAATGACAAATAACACACAGTAACTCGAAACTGTCTTTTTCCACGCGATGTGTGCAAAAATCCAAAAAATACAGTACTGTCATGTTTTTCACATAGTCCTGTCGAAAACAGAACTGACACCTTTTATTTGTATTTTTTGAAGTAGGCCAGCCTATTCAGGTTCATAGGAATCGACTTATTTAATAACTAAACATTAGTTTTAAAGTCTTCAAACCACATCACTTTTAAAGAAGTTTATTAAAAATGGTGGAACTGTTTACTTATGAAATTGTTTGTTTTCCTTGCAGTCGTTGAAAAAATATTGTTTTTGTCATACCTCCTTCCTAAGTATACTCTAATCCCATTGTTTTGTGGATGGTAAGTGACGCCTTATGTACCATGTACTTGTTGCCATTGGCAACCGGTCATTTTTTTTCATAACATCCCTAGGGAAGTAAAGTAAATTTGGGAAAATTTTCTCTTTTATATAACAAGTATTAAATGTTTTAACTTTTTTGGAACTAAATCCAGACAAGCCTTACTTGATCTATGTCCGACATTATTTTCAAAAATGTTCAAAGCTATTATAATAATATGATTTAATTTATCTTGACAGTAGTCATTTTAATAGAAGCCGTTATTGACGGTTGCCATGGATATTCCAAGCATCGCTGCCTTTACTATTTGCTTAGCAAATGTGAAATCTGACTCAAATAATTATAGTTTTCCACTAGTTTTCTCATGTTTTTTTTCTAGTTTAATGATTCATGGTTATGACGAAAAATATAATATGCACCGCGGGTCGTACCGTGCGATTTTTTGGTCTCGAATACTTGCAAACGTCGGCCCTACGGGCCTCGGCTTGCAAACTGTGTTCTCGACCAAAAAAAGTGCACTTACGACCCTTGTTACATAATAGTATATTACGTAATGAGTGATGTAAGAAGCATATTACGCACGAATGGAAAAGTTACGCACGATGCCGCGTAGCGAGTGCGTATTTCCATGAGTGCGTAATTGCCTTACAACTCGAATTATGTACTATACTTTACCTACGATCATACTTATTTGGTTATTTAGTAAAATCTGGATTTAGTTTACTAGTCAACAATATTATTCAACAAATATTATGTCAGTTTTGACAGCGTTTGAAAATTAAGTAGTCGCATTTGTTTTTTTAAGCCCCGCGTCAGCGATATAAGCCACCTATAATTGCGTGTCCCGTGCGTTTTGTTTACCGTGCGATTTGTTTACAGTGCGTTTTGTTTACAATATGTAAAATTCAACTTACATAGATGGCAGGTAGTGTGTTTTTTACTATTTACAGGAGTGATCGTAGGTAAAAAACTAAAAGAGCACGTTTGAAAAAATCTTTTCACACTTGTTCGACTGTCTCACTCTTGTGAAAAGATTCGTTTTCGAAACTTGTTTAAAATACCATTACACCCAATTGTAGGGAAAGAAATTACACAAACAATGTAAAAAATGACACCATGCTTATACTTTCTCTAAATTAATTATCAATAATTACATAAATTATTTAATTTTTAATAATAATGAAAAATAGATAATTTGATATGACAACAATAAAGATACTATATGTATGTCTAGGAAATAGCGCGCAAATTCAACGATGAAAGGTTACCGTCTGCTAGTTGGTTATCAAAGAGACCATATAAGTACCAAAGTGTTTTCTCCTTGGAAATATTTGGTATGGTGGGGGGATAGGGAGGGGGACGTTTTTTTAAATCGAATGAGCACAGAAGAAGAAACAATCAGAAGGGAATGTCGGCAAAAAATCCTTTGATCTCGTGTTGTAAATTTCCGCCATTCTTTTGTTGGGCGAGTTCAGGACAGTACTCAATATTTTCTTTTAGGAACGGCCCGGAAGGGAATCAGAAAACCTGTGAAACATTAGATGAAGACAAATAATATTTGTTTCAGATTTTCAATGTTTCTTAACTAATTAGGCGGCATCATGATACAAACTGTATCACGAGGCGAGATCACGCCATTTGTCGCTGACGATCCGGTTACAGAAGAAATCCGTGATCCGGGTCTGGCACGATTTTTTACAATTCCGTCCGAGACTGACAGTGCGCGATGTAGATGCGCGAACTTTTCCCGCCAATGAGAGAGTATATTCTGATTGTTTCTTCTTCTGTGGAATGAGTATCGATATTCGTCCGCATAGGTAGTTAGTATATGTACTTCACATATTCCAATTACGCTGGCAGACGAAATTTCCGGTCGGCGCGCGCGGTAACCAGAAATTGAAAAAAAAATTTTTAATTACCGGATCAAATTTGGCACAAGATGTTTATTTTGGCGTGTACAGTAGTATTGTACTGTGGTGGACATTTCCATTGGTTGATTTTTGAGCAATTTGCCATCAAAGTAGCGAATAATGATCGTATCCTCTTTCGGGAGATAAAGACCTCTATAAACGCTAACAGTGTTAGAAACTTTCTTTGTGTATTTTCTAGAGATTGTCTCTCATAATAAATAAGAATATTAGCAGCACTACTTTCAAAATAAAATTCTAATGTTGTCGGAACCATACAGAGTTCTTTCTCGAAAAGGATGTTCGGTGCGAAACTGCCTACCCAGTTTTAGTAACCTGATGATGTCAACATGGTTAGCTAAACACATATAGAATGTAGCATTTTGGTGCTGATTTGTTAACTTACCTGAGTTTCCAAAATATCCGGATGCACGTTCAAGAAGTCTTCTATTTCTCGTGGAAATATGTTTTCACCACCACGGATTATAATTTCTTTTAATCTTCCAACTACTTTACCATAGCCATTTTCATCTATAACGAACTGGTCCCTTTAATACAAGTTATATATTTATAAGTTCATGGTATTACTGGAGTTTTTTGGTGTTTAGATCTGGGATGTTGATATATTGTCAATATTTAGAAATAGCAGAAAATTATTCTTAATATAAACTGGGAGATTATCCTAGAACATCATAAATAACTACTCAAATAACACAAAATGTCATATGGATATCCATTTTGTCCACAATCTGTCTTAGATCTTCATGGTACCATAATAGTACGGCCAATCTCATTTCACCAGTGATTAATTCTACACATAATTTTTGTTTGTATAAAGTAGCCCCCCCGGGTTGCCACCATCAATAATTAATGTTTTCCACATTTCGTTGCCGCCTTTCGAAAAAAGTCATTCCTCCTCCTTTTGTATTTACATTCACATTTTCTACAACCCAGCGTCATCTATATTGGTAATATTTAATTTTAGGGTAGAACTAACAGGAAAGGAGGTAATTGAGGAAGACCTATTTTGATCGTATTTTTTTTTCAATATGGCGGCCGTAGGGCTAACGATATTTTTGTGGAAAACATTAATTAATGATTGTGGTAACCCCCCCTCTCCTTACGTTATGTAAACAAAAAAATTCCTTGTAGGAATTATTTACAAGTACCCCCATTTTTTTGCTCTACAGACTATATTATAATGGATATCCATGGGAGATCCATTCAATATTACTGAACTGGATATTCCTACTGTACGTTCATCTATAAAATGTTCGTGAATTATTACTCAAGGCCGGATTATCCAAACGGCTAACTAGGCTATAGCATAGGTACGACAATGCGTGAAGAAGCACGCGCTAGAGCATGACGGGCGTCGCGAGCTCTTTGCGCTCTCCGCTTATTAAAAAAAAATTTTTTTCCTTCTCCCTCCTCATCAATTTGGTTAATTTTTTTTAGATTTCTCTCCCTCGCTCATCAATTTTGAATCCCGGGCGAAAAAATGTTTTTTTCATATTTCTCCCTCCCGCTTGTCAATTTTGAATCAAGACAGAAACGTTTTTTCAGATTTCTCCGCCCCCGTTCATAAATTTTGAAACCGGGACAATTTTTTTTGCATAATTCTCCCCCTTGCTCTTAATCTTGAATTTGGACAAAAAATGTTTTTTTCAGATTTTCCTCCATCAATTTTTTTTCCATTATGAATAAGAGGACGCAAATACTCTGTTATTACTGGATATCCATAGGACGTCATATAATGTATATCCATTTGTCAAAATATGGATAGGTATACATTTTAAATTTATTAATGTAAAACGGTGACGGATAGATATATAATAGTTTTAATGCAGCTTATGGTAAATGGTTAAAACATTTTTAGGGTGTTTACTTATGTTATGAAAAAATATATTAGTTGATATGGCTGTGTATAAATTTTATTATTATTAATATAATAATAAAATTTATACCTAGGAAGCAAATGAGACTTTGATATATGCTTCTTTTGGTACAGGTAACTAATTTATTTATGAATGTCGGGTATCTAACATCTCAATAAACGTAGTCATATCACTTTATGAATTAATAAAAGGTGTCTTAACTAAATTTTAACAAATAACATAGCTCAACAATATTTCTGGCAGAGAGCAAAAATCACAATTTTTGAGAAGCCAAAACTTTCGATATTTGTTTAAGTAGGTAGGTGTTGAGGTTTGTTTTTTATTTCTTAAAAATAATAAAATAAATTATTGTTGCAGCAAAACATTTGTATAACAAATCAGAAGATGCAATTCTTAAACAGTTTAAAGATCTCCTGTACAGTTATTTTCACTCTTTTTAAGTATAGTGCAACATGTAATAAGATCTCATTAAAATACTAACCCTGTTTTCAACCAATGGTCAGGCCCTATCATTTCCTTGGTCTTCTCCTCATCTTCCCAGTAGCCCAACATATTAAAATAACCTCGTACACACAATTCTCCTGGAGTGCCGATCGGTACAATATAACCATTAGGATCTATAACTTTTGCCTCTGCGTGTTCGTGTATGTATCCCACTGTAGAAGTGGACTTGTGTTCGTCATCATCATGTAAAGATTGAAAAACTACAGCGGTCGTCTCTGATAAACCATAAACGGACTAAAACGTATGGCTTCAATAAACAACATGTAAGTGCAAAAATTAATTACATACTTTAACTTTTTTTACTTTCAATACGTTCAACATATCCTTGAATAGATGTGTTGAACAAATGGCTCCTCCAGATACAGCTATTTCGGCGCAAATCTCTTCCTTTCTCTTTTTTTGGGCGTTCACTAAGTCTACATACATCGTTGGAGTGCCATGAATGATTGTGCATCTGAAAAATGGAAGTTTTTTAAATAGACGTATATCACTTTTAAATTTCTCAGGTGTTGCGTTGAGCTATATTTTTTATGGTCACTTTAAGTATATCGAAACAAAGCTGGTGTTACAGATATGAGTATGGTGTTGTTTTCAATTTTCCACGAGTGAAAGTTGTAACCAATTTCCATTGCCACCTTGCGGGGTCCTTTCAGTAAAACATAGTTTAAATGGAACATGACAGTTTACACACGTATGACATATGGCCCTATTTCAATAAGAGATATTCTACTGTATTTTACATTTGTACTGAATTCTAAATATATTTTTTGAAATTTAAGAGAAATTGTCGTGTTTAGAAACGTCTAAACATAAACACACACACACACACACATATCTGCACTTACCGTTCTTCTTTCAGAGCGTCGAGAGTTTTGTCTGGATCAAATCCTGGAGATGGAAGCAACAGCGTTGATCCGTAGTTAAGGCTTGCAGAAATCGTAATCACAGTGCCAAATGCATGGAAAAAAGGTACTTGCACGCATATTGTATGATCTTTCTCTCCTAGCTCATTTCTTTTCCCTATGTAAAATCCATTATTGACTATATTAAATTGACTGACGACTCCTGCCTTAGGTTGACCTGTTGTACCCTAAACAAACATATCAAATACATTTTTAAGAGATTTGTGCAACTTAATCTTGTAAAAGATACAAAATCTACATAATATTTCTGAGATTTGTTTTCTCATGAAATTAATTATAGATTGATATTTTAAAATTTCTCAGATTTGACGTCATTCGCTTTAAACATATCATTATTTCTAAATGTAAAGCATCGCTGTAATGTGGTGAAATTGCAGCAACGTCTGGAGTTCCTCAAGGCTCCGTTTTACGACCACTGCTTTTTATCATCTTTATTAATAATCTTTAGCATAAAGCTACGCTGGGTCGAGAATATTAGCGATTATAGTATGCTAGAAAATAATGATATGCACCCAGAGTGAAGCAAACGGATTACAGCATCTTTTTTATAAAGAGGACCTTTGTCAATTTAACAGGAAAGAGAGAAAATGTATCATATATGAACTGTGAGATACTACGTAAGCTCCAAGTCGCGGTAGTATTACTGAAATGGGTGATATATGATACTTTTTTTTGCGCTTTAAATTTATTGACGGACATTTTGTTCTAGTAAACATTTTGTTGTTAATGGTACTGATATTAAGGTACCAACACCAGAGACAGAACTTTAACAATGAATTATAAACTCGAAATACAACGGTGAGGTTAATTTCAGGTAAAATCATACATACTGGTTAGGAAGTGCCCTGCCAGAAATCGGTTGTGAATTATTATCATGTATAAAACGATAAAAACCCACCTACCTCGGAACTATAAATCATAAAAATTGAAAAGGACGAATGTATTCTTTTAGCATGTGGAAGCTAAATAAAAGGCCACTAGAAAAGGTAAAAAAAAATCGAAAAACATTGAACTGTCTTTAAAAAATTATGAAATAAATTTTCACTGTCGCCTGGTTAATTTGACCTTTGGGCTCATTCAACAAATTTAGGGATTGAAAATGTGAAAAAATTAACGATGGAGGTGGGGAGGTCATAGAAAGTGAACGTTCTGTAATTATTTTTTTTTTTGTTGTAAAATATCCTATATCAAGAGACTATTTTTTCAAAAAGCTTAATGGGGAGGGAGTTAGATTACAAAAGAACGTTCATTTAAAAGGGGTTTCACACACAAATGTTGCAAACTTATCGGTTGAATGGCCCCTAATGTTACCAAATATCGATATTATCGTAGAAAACTGCGGCCTAAGGAATTACTATGTATTATGAGTGTTTCATACTTCAATTGAAGCCATCCCCAAACGTTGGACTAATAACCAGGGAGCCGATGAGAAAGAGGTTTGTGCGCTTAGCAGGCAACCGCGACGAAAGGCGTGTTGCTGTTAAACGTGCCATACAGTAGAGGGAAGGTGGCTACTAAATATATCGTGGGTTACATAACGTGTGCCGAGACGCGCAAAGTGCCTCATTGTGGCTCGAGAGAGTGACAACGAAACTTTGCGCTCGAATTACACACAAAATTTTATCTAAAATCCTTTGAATATATCGAATTAAAACAAGCTATTTGAAATAATTAATAGTCCAGTCGCAAAGTAAAAAATACACCAGAACCTCGCAAAAAATGTTATCTGAGATTTTCCTTCAGTAACTGTTGGTTATACACAAAACCACAAAAATCCGTTCTGGGGGTGCCGCGCAACCCCTCCCCCCCAATTGTCGACATATCTAAGAAAATAAGTAAGCAAATGAAAGATATTTTTATAACCTTCAATTTTTCACCATAGCAAATTATAAAAGTAACTAGATTTATAGGGTTTTTAAGGTCGTGTTAGTAAAAATTGATTTTTTCCCGATTTTTTTGAAAGATTTAATAACTTTATATCATAAAAAATTATAAAAGTCACTATCTTTTTACTAATTTTGAGATTATGTCAAAAGTAACAAAATGAAACACTTTAGTAATGAGTTTTGATCTGAGTTTATTTACAAATTTTAAAAAAATATATTTTACAATAGCATTTTTTTTTTCCTGAGAAATATAGTATAATTTTAAATGGTATGATCAATTAATATGAAGTCTTACCTTTATTTTTAGACCGGGCATATTCAAAAATATTAAAATACAAGGACGCTAGATTAATTAAAAAAAAAATCCAAAAAAGGCTGAATATTAAATTTTTTGATGATACTTTTTTTATGCAATTTTTTAACTATTAAATGATTAGAAACAATAGTTATATGATATATAAACTCACAAAACATTTTTTGACCTAAATTTTCGAGATGTTTGGGTCTTTTTTTCATTTTTAGGAAGCAATAAAAAATTGGCCAAAATTTGGCTAACTTCAACATGCTGGTACTAAATGTGAATATTTTTATTCCTAATTTTTTCTGAATTGAAGTACTACCTTGAACTAAAAGATAATGCATTTATAACTTATATTAAAGTCAGTTATTTTTTATGGGCCTGTGAATAGTTAAAGACGCAAAAAATTAAGAGATAACTATTATATTGTTATTCTTATATACTAATAAATATCAATAGTCATCAAAAATGGCAACGCAACACAAGAGAGTATTTTATATCTCCTTTAAAACCCATTTTGATTTTTCTTCCTAGCTTGTATGGTTTTCGAGCAATTCAATTTTTTCTATAGGCCACGCGCAAAAAATTTCGATTAAACGAAAACTCGGGTGCATTAAAAATACAAATTTTTGAATTTTTTTCAATATCAATTTTCTCGAAAACGATGACATATACAACAAAATTACAATAGGACTTTTTTTTGGGAAATTAGTCAAGCTTTCTTTTTTATGATGAGCAATTTTTTTATATCTTCAACGGTTAACGAGTTATCAATAAAATAAGGCTTATTTCACTGAAGGGGTGGTTTTTTGCGAATATATTTTTGTGGTTTTGTGATGTCCACTAACAGTTACTGAAGGAAAATCTCAGATAACATTTTTTGTGACGGAAATTTTTATAATTATTGGACTATAAGGTGAATTTTTTGTTGGAAATCGCGATTCAACAACATTCTATGAGTGTGACGAAAATAAACAAACGAACAAAACACAAACGCTGCCAATTTGTTTAAATCTCAATTGATCCAAAATAAATATTATTAGTGAGAACTTTGGATAGATAATATACTTACAGACGTGAATAGTATATTACATGGATCGTCAATTTTAATGCTCTCTTGATTGTTCTTTATCAGTTTGACAGTACTTTCATCAGCCAGATCTAAGATTTCTTTAAAATTGTGAGTTCCTCTAAAACAAAAGCATATTCATTATGAGGCGTTTATATCAAACAGGCAATAATTAAACTACGGATGAGTGGTATCAAATATAAATATATGAAAAAAATGATCTAAATTTAGAAATATTTATATTTATTTTGATAAAAATATACCGATAATGGGGCTTGCGTACATCACTTACAATGATTAGGCAAGTTATCTAGCGATTAATAGTGTTCTAGAATACTTGTGTGTCAAAAGATACACAATATATCTGAATGGAAACTAATAATTTGAAATTCAGAATTACAGTCCTTACGCAGGAGTGCTTCTTCTGAAATATTGCTCAAGAACTAATAGTTTGAATTTGGTCAGGAAATGGGGAATGCGTCCACAGAAATACTTCGGCACCAAAAATGATGTAAACTATTCGAGTATTTCTTCGGAGCTTTGTTGTAAAGTCTCGATTGCTTTGAGAGTTTCGAATCACCCAGTCAATTGATCTATTTGTATATCTATCTGAAAAGAAATGTAATGCTCCAAAAAATTGTTTATGTGCATTTTCAACGTATCCAGCGTCATTTTCAAGAAATAAGTAATTGCCAAAAATTCTTTGAACATTTTCTTATGATGAGCAGAAAATACCTATGGAGTATTTCTGTCTGTTAATATATGTTTTAATATTTTTTTGGTTTAACATCATGTACAATACGCTTAAATCAAGTACGTATAGTCGTACAGTGTTTGAGTTTCAGTCATGTATTAAATTTGTTAAGACTTATATGAAACAGAACCTTTTAAAATTAATAATAATTATTATTTTGCACTTTCTGTTCTCCCAAAAAAGTTTAGCAAATAAATTACAATGTTCGAAACAATATTCCTTACGTAAATAGAAATTTGCTACTCTATACAAAGTATGCAAATAATTTTTCGTAAATTCATGTAAAATATTTGGTTGTCAGCATTTTTTTCATTCCAAAAAATTAAGCAGAAGTTTTGCCAATTTGAGGGGGAGATTTAAACACTGATTGATATTTAAATCCAAGTTTGCTGTTCTTTATGACTTGCACAACATAGGAATTTCCCAGTTTCCTCACAAACGTTAAGGGCATATACTGTAAGATTTGCGAATGTAGGTATAGTCCGATCCTCGATGAGGAATTATGGTTAAATATTTTTTAATGTATATAGGTCAAAAGCTTCAAAAATGTTGCAGTTTGTCACAAAATGAAGAAAACTTGAAAAAATCGGTTATTTTTTTACCTTTCCGAATTTATACAATCTTCCCTCACTTATGCCATTTTAATATGGGGCCACTCGGCACATACCTCAACAGTTTTTTCACTGCAAAGAAAGGCTGTCAGAATCGTTGCTGGGCTATCATATAGAGATGACTGTAGGGATGCTTTTATAAGCCTTAAGATAATGACTTTACCCTGTAATTATATACTGCAGTGCCTTGTCCATGTTAAAAATAACCTCAATAATTACATAACGTGAAAGTGTACATACGTACTCAACTCGTAATAGGGGCAATATATATTTGGATTTTTTCCGACTTTCAAAAACCAGAAGTGGCACCTGCTATTATGCAGTAAATTTTTTCAACGTGTTACCGATTGCTGTACAATCACTTGACTGTACTCGCTTTAAAAATGTAATTAAAGGATTCCTCCTTGAAAATGCATTCTATGATTTTGACGAATTCTTGTCAACTGATTTTTCTCGTTTAATTTTATAAGCTTGATATGTGCGTGATAATGATTGTTTGTTATTCTATGTGCTTTATTGTTATTTATTCTACTTTGTTATTTATTTGTTTTATTTATTGTGTATTTTTTTCTTATTTAAGACAACCACTTTTTGTTGATTTTTATTGCCATATTTTTTGACGTGTCAAAACATAATTTAATATGACCAATAAAGATCCATCTATCTATCTATACGAACGAATAGATGCACTTTGGAAAAACAAATTTCAAACAATGTTTGTAGTGTTAACGATGAAGATTACAAAAAATTCTTAATGAAACAAGGCACTTCGTCGAGAATATCCATCGTTCTTTTACGAGTTCTTCTATAACAGTCGCTTGAAACGTCTTATTACAAGTTAAATGTCCTCAGTGACTGGACTAAATGATATATTTACGTAGCGTAATTATTTTTTTTCTACGGTTATTAGATATTTAGGTATACCTAAAAATTCTTGAAAATATTCATGTTTCAAACTGATGGAAAAATAACCCATTTAATTTCTACTATTTCTAATGTCTTCTAAGTTCAAATTTGTATCTTGATTTTTAATTAACCACGAATTGTTGGTTTATAAATACCTAATCTACCTGTTTTCTTAAGCATAAGAAAACCAAGAGCTTGAAATTAACCAGACATTGTGAAACAGATTTTTATAGTAAACCTATGGTCAAATCCTAACCATTAGTTAACCAACGATTATGGAACTGTCTGTTAATAGATAAGTTTTAATGCGTTCTATACGACCTGACTATAAAACTAATTTGCTGCTAAGATTATTTGTATCTGTAATGCATTTATCATACCTATGTAAATCTCTCCCATCAGCTTTTTAAATTTCATTCAGATTTAAAGAGGTTTTAAATATTCTTTATGATTTTACCATGTATGCAATCCATACATTTCAAGTTATATTTTTTAAAACATTTAATGCATATTATAGTACTCACTAAAGGTAATTACAAAACTAGACTTGTCCTTGACAAATGTTTTGATGAAACCGTTATGAAGAAGAAAAAATCTCCATAAATCTAAAAGGAAAACCTTCAGTCCATAAAACATTTTCTAAAACCTCGATAAAACAGTTATTATAACAAATAAAAAGGAATTAGTAGGGTCAAAACACATAAGGAAAGAAAATCATGCCATATACCCTAAAGAAGAAACAAAATAATTCCGAAACACGTCTCCTTAGCTGCTTGGTGTTTCTTCTTTAGGGTAGGTATGTGGCGCGATTTTCCTTCCTTTCCACTGCCCGTCATTTTGGTTTTTGCGAACTTTTATACAACTAGTAACTCCTAGGATTAAGAGGAATCGTTTTACACTTGGTTCATGCAAATAGGTCGATCTATTTACGGCCCAACGGGAAATAAAAGAACAAATTAATATGCATACATACAGTACGGGGAACTCAATTAGGAGTATAGGTAAATCCTATCTACTTATGTACATATGCAATATTGGCCACAATGGCGTCGTCCAAAGCGTATTATAGTGGGATGATCCCAAGAACCATACACGCTTATGGTTCTTGGGATGATCCAAGGCATAGTGGGCTCTCTGTCGACTGTCGATGACATCTGTTATTTGCTTTATAGAGCCAGTTAGTTGCAGATCATAGTTATTCAAAAGAAAACTAAGAGCATTTCTGATAGGAGAACTTTTCTATAGGTTGATGAATACATGTCTTATTCACGTGAAAACATACGTATCTGAAATCTGTTTGTTTCAAATTTATATTGTTTGTTTTCTAAACGTTTTCATTTTTTTTTTTATTATGGCGTTGTATTGTTTTGAATATTTTATGCTTTTATTTTATATTATTTATATATTATATGTATATATTATCTTTATTAATATATGTGACTTTCACATAATTTACTTTTTATATTTTATTTTGACCTGTGGATACATTTCTTGTAAATGTCTTAACACCAATAAATATCTATCTATCTAGTTATCCTTATTAATGTGTTGTTCTCACAAATATATTAATCTATGATGATAAGTAATTATCAAACAGCGGAGAAAGTATTGTTTTGTAAACACCCTGTATCGTGGATCCAAAAATTATAACACCAGGGTAACACTAAACACTAATTTATTAACTTAAGTACTAATTACAACAAATAATTACTTTACTAATATTACACTAAGTACTATAATTCAGTATTTCAGTCACTTTATCACTTTGTTTACTCCTTGACCTGTTCTCACTAACTGAACTCCTTCTGAACTCAAACTGTCCTCGCGTCCACTCTCTCTCTGCTTTTATAGTCTTGGGCCATTGATTCTGAAAAATTCTAGCAGTCCTCTAGACGTGTGTCTCGGACAATTGCCGAACTAGCCAATAACTAACTTAACTGTTCACTCATCCATATTACTTGTAGGAAACTCACATAGATGTCTCTGGGGGTATAACATGTCCCAGTACAAATAATTAAATGGTTCCTCAGTGGGCACCTCAATGTGCGATACAATAGTAGATAGAATTTCCCTATGCATTTATTTTGGTTCCCCTTGTAGATTGTAGATTGTTTAAGGGGTCAATTGGCCCTGGGTTGGCCTTTCTTCACCTCGACCTGAAAGGTCTTTTGTGAATTACCCTGGAACTAGTTGTTGCCCAGGATTCCAAGACTTTTTGCAAAGCTTGCGATTTTCCTGGGCGCTAATTTCCCTGTCTTCAGGCGTTAATTCCGCCTGTTCTAGGTACTTTAGCCTAATGCGGATTAGTATATGTTAAGCAGTTTCAGTTGCAGCTTCACAGTATCTGCATTTGTCATCTTCTGCCATGCCCATGTTCTTGAGATGATATCTCAAGGAGCAATGGCCAGTTAGAAGGCCTGTGAGCAGCCTTAGGTTATGATCTCAAACAAGTTCGAGAAGCCTTGTGGCATTCTTTGTTGAATAGGCTTTAAACCTTTTCGCTTATCTTTGGCCTGGAGTATTCCTCCAGTAGGACTTCTTTTCTTCCTTTTCCCATTTTAGGACCTCCTCCTTTATGTGTCCCTTAGATAAGCCACAGAACGGTTCGAGTCCAAAAAATGGGGCTTCAGCTCCTTTCCTTGGGAGGCTATCAGCCAATTAGTTGCCTTCTATTCCCTCATGATCTGGCACACACATCAAGGTAACCTTGTTGTTTTTTGCCAGTTGCTGAGGGATTTCCTGCATTCCCAGGCAATTTTTAACTCGAAGGTATAGGACCTGAGAGCCTTTAACGCTGCCTGGCTATCTGAAAGTATATAGATCTTTGCCCTTCGATTGCCCTTATTTAGACATTCCCGAGCACATTGATAGATTTCTGCCTGGAAGATGGTTGAGGTGTTACCAAGGGCTTTAGATAGCCTGCATTTAGGCCCTGCTACGCCCACACCAACACCTTCGTCCATCTTGGATCCATCTGTGTACCAGATGTGTGACTCTTTCTCCAACAGCAGTACTTCGACTCTGCGCGCCTGACAGCTTTCAATCAGCACATCAAACGGGCAGTCAAAGTCATGCTTGATTGGCATTGAGTCAGTGTGTTTGATATTGGATTCGAATTGGATTAGCTCCAGAATTCTTAAGTGATCGACCAGGTCGCCTGGTCTGAAGTTAAGTGCCTGATCCAGCCTTAAGGCACTAAGTGCTGCCTCCTTCCTTAGACGCATATACAGAGGAAGTAAGTCCAGCATTGCCCTAGCTGCTGTGAGACAAGAGCGCATTACTCCTGTAGTCTCTGAACAGGCAAGGCGTTGCATTTTCTGCAACTTTCCTTGTGCTGTTTTCTCTTCTATTTTTGGCCACCATACACATGATGCGTAGGTAACCATGGGTGTGATAACCGAAAAGTAGGACCAATGTATCATGTTTGGCTTCAGACCTTAAATCTTACCAAACAGCCTACGACACGTCCAAATAGCCGTCGTTGCTTTGGTAAAGGTCCTTTCTAAGTGTGAGTTCCAGGTAAGTTTTTGGTCCATGATTACTCCTAGATATTTGACTTAGTTGGAAAAATTCAGTACTGTTCCATTTAACATAGGAGTTCTCAAATTTAGTTTTCTCCTTTTGGTGAATAGAACAATAACGATTTTGCTGGGATTGACACTAAGGCCCTTTGACGAGTACCATTTAGATATTATGTTTAAGGAAATTTGCATAGCCCTGAACGTTGAAGCCACAATTACTTAGCTGATGGAGGAGATCGTCGACCACCATTGACCACAGCAAGGGCGATAAGACTCCACCTTGTGGACAGCCCTTAACTGCAGTCATGGTGGCCGAGTCGTTCCCCATATCTGTGGTAATTATTCTGCTTCTTAGCATGGATTGTATCCATTTGATTATTGGGGACTGTATTCCCCCTTTTTCCGCGGCTCTTTGTATGGATGTATAGGAGATGTTATCAAAAGCACCCTCTATATCTATGAAAGCACGCAGAGCCAGTTTATTTGCTGTCTTTTCGATGCCTTTGACCAGGCCATGTAGAGCATTTATTGTTGATTTGACCGGTTGATAGGCAAATTGTTTCAAGTGAAGCGGTTTCTCTCTAATGATTTAGCTTCTAATTGTTGATTTAGTATTTTCTCCATTGTTTTAAGGAAAAAAGATGTTAAGCTTATAGGGCGATAAGATTTAGGCTCGTCTGGTGGACGTCTGCCTATTTTTGGGATAAACGCCACCTTAACTTCCCTCCAAGCTTAAGGAATATACCTAAGAGTATAGCTTGCTATGAATATGCTTTTCAGGCTTGGGATGAGTTCCTCAATTCCATGTTGAAGCGGGGCAGGAAGAATACCATTCCTGCCTGGTGATTTAAAGGGCTTGAAGGGCCCTATTTAATTCTGCTATTTTTTCCAGCTAGGTTTTTTCCTTCCCTGATAGGATGGCGTGCATCCTCTTCCAGGTAGGCCTATGGAAGGTCACCTTCGATTACATGGGAGCCAGGGACCAGGGACCAGGTTCCCCTTACATACATATCTACATGCAACATTATTATGAAACACATCTTACTTTGAGGGTCAAATCGGAAAAATAATTAGTTTTGCTTTTGCTATTAATAAAGTACGTTTAAAACTTAAGGCTTTAATTGCAACTTACCGCAAAGTTTCATCCGTGATAACTACGACACTCTTCAGCGAAGGTAAGCGTGTGCTGTTCAGTTTTCCTGGCTCGCTTTCGGCTAGCTCTGGACAAATTGATTTTAAAAATTCATAATAATTTTGCGACTTAAACTTGTGTCCGCATATAACACCTTGCATTCCTACTTTTTTTATACAATACTCCATTTCCCTGGGTTGATACGCTGGATTAATAGCTACCTTAAATAATTTTTTTTAACTGGTGATTGTTTTTAACACGTATATTATAAAATACCATAACGAAACCTCCTCTGGCACAAGTCATGTTTGCAATGTACCATTCGACCAAATTTGGGGCCCAAATGCCGACTCGGTCTCCGGCTTTGAGACCGATGTTGATCAATCCAGCTGCCAAACGATCTGCCTGATCTAGGACCTCAGAAAAGGTAAGCTTTTGGTTTTGGTGCCTAGATATAATAGCATATTTATCTCCATGTTTTTGGACAGTATCTTCCAGTAATAATCCGAATGTTAGTGGTCTCAAGGGTTCCTCTCCTACATTGTGCAAATAACTGAGTCTGCTTTTTTTTCTTACCCTAAAAACATAATTTACATAATATAATAATAATAATATTTATTTATACCAACAACATATAATATAGTATTACAGTAATTTATTAAAATCTAAATATCTTATATGTACAATAGTTTGGTATTGAACTGAGAAAATTATGGATATAAATAAGGAAATTCACGTAAGTTTTTAATAAACTTGAGTGCGAATCGCTGTTAGTCATAGCCATGCATTTCTAAGTGAATTTTATGTTATTATGTGAACTATATGTTAATAAATTTTTTTCTCTCTGATTTAGGTAATTGAAGTATAAACAATAAAATTTAAAATTTAAAATAACTAACACAACACATACGATAAAATGAGTTAAAATAAAATTTCTAAACCCCCTGATACCTAATATGTATCTTATCGGCTAACCAATAGGAATAGCCACATAATACCCCTGCATACGTATTATGTACCAGAAGTACGCCCATAGTCATTTAAATAATGTAGAATATAGATTTATACCTTGTGATTTAATCCGTTTCTTTATGTGCTAACATGTTACAGTTATTTAAAATTTATTCGAGTTCGAGTATTTTTATAGTCAACAAATATATAGTCAATAAATATGTAAAGATAATAACAAAAAAATTATATTCACATTTTAATTTTTTACTGCAATATTTCGCAATAGGTTACTTACAGCCTCAATGTCTTGTTTCTAGATAAAAATCTGAGGTTTACTCTGGAGATCATTACTGAACAATAAATAACTGCTTCCTCTGCTTATCTTTCCAATTATGATAAATTTTATCTTTGTGCGATAGTATTTATTTACTTTATGTATCTAATTTAATATTTATTTATCCGTATTGGGTGGAAAACTAAAATAGACTATTATTTATTTCAATAGAAGACAGTACTCTTATTCATTCAGCGGCAGTTTGTTGTTTATCATGAAATGAAAGTAAAAATAAAAAACTAATTCCTACTTATTAATTTGCTACAAATAATTCACTGTAAATATAAACAATAATGTACTCGACAACATATACGTTCTTGAATGACAATTTTGCTGAGTAATAAGTATGTGTATTCACGATCTACTTACGTCATATGACTCTCGTACAGGAAAACTTTCCATGTTGTAACTGTAAACACGAAAATTAAATTATAAAAATAGGTACCATAGACATAAAAATACACACTGCAACTAAACAACTTTCCCGTGGTACATTGAACTAAACTGCTAGCATCAGTGTTGGCACCTTATGATAATGAAATAAACATTCCCACAAGGAGGCGTGAAATATAACATTCACTTTAAATATCTCGTCGATTTTAAACCTGTTTTTTTTACATAATTTAATTTGAGATAATTTAAATCAATTATTGTTATGTTCATTAAAAAAAAAAAAAAAAAAAACGGAAAGTAGCACAATTTTGTACAAAAGTACTAATTTTTATTGCAAACAGGTACATACCAAATAGGTAGATAATTAAAATACGCTAAATTTTAATTAACAGAAACGTAATATCAGTGACGTAGCCAGGATTTTTATTCGGGAGGGATCCGAACATTTTTTTGTAAGTATATTATGTATTGTTAGCTTTCGCACAATTCTTATGTAAATTGGCGTACAGTCAAATTGGCTGAATTTTTAATATGTTGTAGATTTCGACTTTCTGATCAAAAACTCTGATGGGCCCAACTCGATCCTATGTCTAGTTTCCGAGATACTGCTCAAGAAATGTACAAGAATGACCTTTTGTAGAATTTAAATAATTTCGAATTCATGATTTTTTTCATACATTTTATATTGTGATTCGTTCTAATAGCCCTTTATAATATTTTGCACTAAAAGCATTTGTTGTTTTAATAAAAATAGCGTAGAAAAAATTAAAGTTTGAAAAATGTTGGCGAAGGTGCCGGGAAATCCGTAGAAAAATAACAAGTGAAAATAATATTTGGTCATATTGGCTAAAACATTTTTTACATAAAGTATGTGTCTTCCTGATCAAAAAACTTTAATTGAAAAATTTTCGGAAATTGCTTCTTTGACCTCTAACAACACCCCATCAATAAATTAAAAGTTCGACAAGATACAGAATTTTACAAGAATTTATAGTTGTATCTCGAATACTAGACGAGACTAGACTAGATCGAGATGGGTCCATGAGAGTTTTTGATCAGAAAGTCACATACATATACAACATGTTAACAACATATTAGAAATCCAGCCAATTTGACTGTACGCCAATTTGCATAAGAATTGTGCGGTGTCCTTTAGTTGAACTATTCAACAACTTATATTCCAAGTAACTGGCGACTATGCAATTTAACGTGGATTTCGCTTGGCTAGTAATAAAAAATAAATTGAATTTACTTATGATTCCACAAGATTTTATACATTTGACTGAATTAAGGCTCCGCCCTGTCAATATTGCTGGAATAAATTGCAAGAAATTACGATTTGCAACGGGACTGGTTGGAATCAAGATTTGTAATCGGCCAAAAAAATTTTTTGACTAAAACCGAAAATAAAATCTATATAATAATTTTAAATATCATGTCTATCAATTATACAAATGTCAATAAATTTCGGGGTCCGAACCCCCAGGACCCCCCCTGGCTACGTCACTGGTAATATCCACTTATAATAAAAGCTAAAACCTGTAAATACAATATAAAAATACTAAATATTTAGTATTCTGATTATAAGATGGACAGAATTTGCAAATAGTTAACAAATAATAATTTAAAAGTAAATATTGGGAAACTAAATTGTCAAATTGTCAATTGTGTTGTCAAATCTCTCGCGCTACGTGAATGTACATGCCTAATGGGAAATTACACGCACGGTATAACCTAAACAGACGAAAACTTTGGAATCACTATTGAAACAAATAACATTGAATTTAAGTTTTTCAAATCATGCGATCTACATTTCAAATAAAGTGGCAGAAAGTAAATTTGTTAGGCAGAATCGGCTGAGTTTAATCTGCTTAACTTCCTGCTAATTAATTCATGTGAAGGCAGTGGCGTAGCCAGCTTTTTGAGGCGAAGGGGGCAGTCGTTTAAAAGACGGAATAAAAAAGTTGCAAATAAAAATGAAATAAGAAATTTTATCTACAGGAGGGGCGCCAAATCACGAGAGCGGGGGAGGCAGAGTGCCCCCTCTAGCTACGCCGCTGTGTGTAGGCTTATTGGACCGATTATTTTTTATTTTATTAGTTTTACGAAAAGGAAATCTTTCAATCTCTCCAGCTGGTGGTTCCAAAGATTCCTACACCAATACTTGCCTTAAAATATGCGCCGTTCCCAATTGAGCGATCTTCTGCACTTTCTTGTGCTTTCGGTTAACCAAGCAGCAGTGTTGTGTGAAATTTCACTAAATCTGGTGATTTTTTTTCAATCTGGTGATTTCGTGAAAGCTTTTATGAAAATACTTATTTCTAATTATTTCTATTTCGTCTTTGTTGCCCTCTAGCAGTAGATAGACAAACATTAAATTCAAGTTGCGAACCATTTAATACCAAATTATTTACGTTAATCGTTACAATTGAATAGCCAAGTGCCTGTTGCCTTCTAGCGGTTCCTAGACAAACATTACTTTCTACTTACTAACCATTTAATACACGTAAACTAAGTCTGAGAATGATATAATTAGATAAAGTACGCTAATGCCGTATGTGAGTCATTACATAGAACAGTAAACTCTAGAGTTCACTGGCATAGATGGGGAAAGGAAAAGATAATAAGTAAACAAATGTGCAGATGCCATGCTGCTAATTGTTAATATAACAGTCTCAAGAAATTACATGTCCTACAGAATATAAGTTTAAGTTTTGAAAAAGATATTCTTTTTTCACACAATAAAAATCTTTATCCAGCAAAGAGAATTTTAAAACACCCTCCTCTTTAATTTCAAATCTAGGAAAATTTTAGTCAGATCTAGTAACTTTCAAAGCGTCGTGTAATAACTTTTAAAATTTCGACCTGGCAACACTGCCAAGCAGTCAATTTCATGACTCCATCACACCTGGATGCTGCTCGTGGTCCTTCTCAACAGCTCCGAGGGCTCCTACAACTACTGACGGAACCGTGGTCTGCGCATTCCACTTTCTGCTAACTTCTATTTGGGCGACTTTGCACTTGTTCAGCTTCTCTGCTTTCTTGAGCATCTCATTGATGTCATTCGACATGGATACATTTATCAGCAAACAGTGTTTCTCCTTTTTATTAAGCACGACGATGTGTGGTCGATTCGCATGAATTTCTCTGTCAGTTATAATCGGCCACATAAGTGTGACGTTGTTGGTATTGACAACCTTCTCAGGGGGTATTTTCATGATATATTTCTACAAATGTCAGGAGAGCTGGTTGAAGCCCATTGTTTCTCAACAGTGGCAGACGCGTTTCACCTTCCCAGGCTCCTCATTGCCACACAATAAGAAAAGAAAGAAAATACAGACGCTTCAACCAATATTCCATAACTTTCCTGTGGAGTGTGACCACTAGGCACTAACGGTGCCATCTATGCAAGATGGTAAAGATTGTTTAGAAATAAATGCCTTACAAAATTCGACTAATTAAAACCATCGCAATAACTGAGAATGTAGATTACTAACTTCCGTAGATTACTAACTAGATTTTTAAGTCTGGTTTATACTCTATACCTTGAAGTACAGCAAACCACAGAACTACAAACCAACTCTCCTGACATTTGTAGTTCTATGGTTTGCTGCATTTGAAGGTGTAGAGTATAAACCAGACTGAAAAAAGTCAGATCAAGACTAATGAGCCATCTATGGTACGCTTGATTAACTAATAATATATTTGTGGTATCGCGCAGCGGTATATTGAAGCACATGACCCAGTGGAAATATCTGGTCACTCATTGAGTGTACTCGGATAGTGCCAACGTAGTATATTCCGCCATCATGTGACCGATATGTTTCTCTGTTAGGCGGCATATTCTACACTTGCTGTCATCAGGCTATTTCAAGATCAAGATGCTTTGGTGGTATCTAATATTTAGCGCTTGGTCCTTCGCTGCTATTATTAAGCTTTTCATTTCCCCGTTCAGCAGTTCAACCACCTTATAGACGCCTTTTTGTCTACTACTGATCGGTCGAGGATGTGGAAGAATTGCCCATGCTTTGGGAAGAGGACTTCTATTTTCCTCTATTCGATGCTGATTTTTATTTTACTTCCACATCCAGTGGAAGTATAGTAACGACAAAAAAATTTTTAAAAATTTTTATTGTTCATATAGGCTTAAAATGTCATAAAACGTCGAGATTTTAAGTTTGAGCGAAAAAAAAATTTCTGTCTGTCGGTCTGTCTGTCTGTCGGTCTGTCTATCTTTTTTTTTGTGCGCACGTTTACTCTGGAACCGTTTAAGATATTGACTTGAAATTTGGTACACGTATGTACTTTAACGAGATCTGGAACTAGATTATATTTTCATGTTGTTCCGACGAAGGGTTGGGGGGGGTAAATTGGGGTAAATTTGAGGTAAATGGATAAATCAAGCAGGTAGGAGTCCATAAAATGGGTATTTAGTATATACAAGAGAAGCTAAGGTCTCAAAAAAATTTTTGGCATTAGCCACCCCCATTACCATCCCCACCCCCTTATTAAAGAGGATAAAAAAAAATGTGATTTAGTGTATGTACAAGAACCAGAAACCTCAAAATATTTTTTTACTTCATCCACCCCCACAACCCATTACCACCCCCTATCACCACCCCCACCCCACTACCGATGTGGGGTATCGTTTTATGGGTTTTTGGGGTAGAGGATTTCAAATATTATATTATTAAAGTTCCATAAACAATTATTTCCACATACACAGTTTTTTCGTTGTGAGTGACTTGGATAGAGAATCTGGATGTGGAAGTAGTGATTCCTTGGGCAGCGGTTTTTTATTTTTCTTGTTGGCGTCCCCGTCAGTGATTTCGGTTCCTAGATATTATATCTGTATTTCAGGTACATCCTTCTGGATAGAATACAAGCTGTTGTGCTTATCGTGCTCTTTAACCGGCCCGGCCGTGTGAATTGGTTCTTCCCTTGCCGGATCTAAGCGCTCAGTCTTAAAGCGCGTTTGCACGCATCCAGTAATTTAGTCGAGTCGTTTAGTAATTTAGTACTCGACCAATGCGGACAGTGTTTTAGTCGAATAATTTAGTGGAAAGCAATGGAAAGCAATTACTAAATAGCTCGACCATCTCTCTACTGGACTAAATTACTGGATGCATGCAAACGCGCTTTTATGATGACAGATGAGTCATAAGCAGGTTCCAGCTGTATTAATCTATGGAAGCCGTCCTATCTCTTAACGAATAATCTGCGCTATCTTTAGTTGAAACTGTGCTATTATTATGTACCTAATAATTCTGATATGTGGTCAGCAAAACTTCAGTTTAACTTTAACAGTCTTTTTTCGTCTTCCAATTACTTTCAGTGCAAGTTCTTGTATTAAATGTTACTTGTTGGCATACCAAATTAGAGGCTTTCTTTTTGTGAGTTGACATTACGTTCAAGTTGGCGTTTCCGTAGAGAGGCGCAAAATCTGCTATTTTATCGCTGGTACCCGTAGATACATTGTGGTTATCCCAATTACACAGGCTCACAAAAAAGTGGTGTGTTTCTGGAAATCCCTGTGTATTTCAACGTGTTGAGCACGAATCAGGTGTCTGTTCAGCTCCATCACCTATCAATTTTTGATGGATTTTTTTATGAGATTCTTTAGGTTATTTTTAGTTCAGCACGTCGAAATCTATAGGGGTTACAGAAACAGACCACTTTTTGTGTGTGCCTGTGGTGAAGGCACACAAAACGGTTAACATTTTCTCTCTAAACTGATTTCACGAAATTAATTTTATTTTGTAGGTTTTTTAGCGATTGTATCATTTAAAATAAGAATATGTTTTTTAAAAAACCTCCTTTGGAATTTTGAAAGTTTAGAAAATCATATTAAGCTTTCTCGGTTTCGAACATGACATTAATAACTAATTAAATTTTCAATGATAATCAAATAAGTTTCTGATAAGATGAAGTTTTATAGGTTATGTTATGTTTTTATGCGTTTGTACTTACCTTTTATAGTTTGGAATGAAGACACTCAAATAGAGCTAAATTAATAGGTAAAATACAACGTTTACAAGTTTAAAATATTTCATACAGCCACTAACAATAATTATTATTTGATGCAGAGAAATAAATGTAACTGATATCAATGGTAGCTGCTTGTGTTTCTGGTCTACCGGAAATAAAAAATGGAACGTTATTTGAATATGTTAAAGAAAAGCATAATATTAGGTTACATTTTAATGAGATTTAGGGCTTATCATCGGCTATCTCTTCTACTAAAATGGACTGTCTTGAGGATGTCCTAAAATATATCCTAAGAAAGGCGTTCATTTTTCTATTTATTTTACGTACTAGGATATCCAGGTACTTTAATTTGTCATCCCATATCCCAATTGTGCTGTGCTGGTAATATCATGTCACAAGCATGCCTACCCAAATGAAAAAGTAGGCTTAGATTGATTTCTATTAAGATGTCATTTATAAAACAAACAAGAACGTATTTGTGTACATGCGTGGGATAACAATCATAGGATCCACTGGTAAATTTTGGAAAAAGAAAACTTAAGGAATCCGCTATTATTTTGTTAAATGAGGATCTGGATTGTTTGGCGGGGGGTAAGCTTACGCTCACGTGCACTCAGGCCTCATAAGCGGGCCCATTGTGCTGCCCCCGTAAGTGGTGGCATGTCCACCGAGCCTCTCATTCCTCAAGCCAACCAACACTTGTGAGTTAAATGAGGATAAATGTGTTTCTAATTATTCTATAGATTTCTGTACCAGCTGGTTGGCGATCCTCAGAAACGAAGTAAGTAAAAATAAAATAAATATAATTTAATGTCTCACGTGACTATGGAATACATAAACAACAAACTGTCATATTTGACAAGCTTAAAAGTGAAAGTTTTGATAACGGAAAAAGAAATATTTTCCGAAACGTTGACTGCCATTTAACATTTTTGTTACAGTTTATATAAAAAAAAAAATTCGGATTTGGACATAACATTGTGAAATGGATGACCAGTTACTTAGAAAGTAGAACACAAACTACCAAATATAAAAATGAATCATCCTTACCAAAAAAGACAATATTCGGTGTACCGCAAGGAAACGTTATGGGGCCTAATCTGTTTACTCTGTCCATAAATGATATTATGAAATACGTTAAAAAATGCAACATACAACTATTTTCAGACGACACATTGATATATTTAGTTGGTGATAATGTAGACTCGACTATAAACATACTAAAAACTAAATTTATGGTAATTAGATGTAAATACAGCCGAGTAAACACACTAAATAACCAAGGAGTAACCATAAATGGAACAAATATTGAGCAAGTTAATGAATTCAAGTATTTAGGTGTAATTATTGATGATCATTTAACGTTCTCTGGACATGCTCATTGTATTACCAAAAAAAATAGCTAAAAAAGTTAAATTATTGGGACGTATAGGAAAAGATCTTAGTATATGGACGAAAATAACCATATATAAAACAATTATTTTACCTCATTTCAACTTCTGCTCAACAATACTTTTTCTACTTAGTAATGCTGAAATAAATATGCTACAGAAGAAACAAAATCAAGTATTACGAATTCTTCTAAACTGTAACAAATATACAAATATAAAATTAATGCTTGATGCTACGAAGTTACTGGGGGTGAAACAAAATTTAAATACAATGACTTTTATTTACAAAATATTATATGAATTAGTGCCAAAACATTTATCAGAATACTGTACCTCCGTGAGGAACATTCATGAAACGACACAAGATCAAGAGAAAATTTATATGTTCCCACAGTACATACAAGATATAGCCAGGTTAACCTATTCCACAATGGACTTAAACAATATAATGAACTACCAATTTCTGTAAGAAACTGTGAAAGCCTCATGTTATTTAAAAATGCTTGTTGTAAATATGTTTTATCGAATGTCACTATTTAATATCTAAGTTATACACATGATTAATTTCAAATTTCATTTATATAATTAATTTCGTTGATATACAATAATGTTAAATGTATAAATCTAGCTTATGCTATTAATAAAGTATTATTCTTATTATTATTATATATTTTTAGGTGTGAGACATTTTGTAATAGAAATTTTAAAACCGGCCTCTGTCTGATCCTTTTGGCGCAGAGGTTTATTTCTTCAAAATTTTTAAATATTTTTACAGTGGCAAAATACCCAACAAACATAAGAAAAAAAAAAGTATTATTTCTAAGCGCTTTATTGATTTTTATTTTTCACTTGTTCTATTAACTTAAACTTCTGAATTTTTCCTGACGTTGTCTTCGGAAAAGTGTCTAATATCGCCAATACTGATGGTATCTTGAAATGGGCTATATTTCCTTTGCAGTATTTCTTTATGTCATCAAGTGTGATGGTGCGTCTCTCTTTGAGCTTCACGCAAGCACAAATTTCTTCACCGAGCCTTTCGTTGGGTAGTCCTACGATCTAAAATTATTCGAAATAAGGTACACGCAATATCAAACAACAACAGCCAATAAAGAAATACACCAATAAAGTATTGGTTCCTGAAGAACATTTTAGTTTGTTAATATTAATATTTATCAAACAAGGGAATTGAAAAAAGTTTATTTCATCCTGCTAAAAGGACCAAATGATGATTAACTTTTCCAATCCTTCAATAGATGAAGTGTTCTTGACCAGTACAATTCAACATTAATAAATCACAGAGATGGGTCGAGGAAACTTTCCATATTTGATAAAAGTCTGTAAAGAACATGTAAATAATATAATTGTGTGCACTTATTTGGTATCAAAATGAAGCTTGTATCATCACGAATCAGATTTCACCATAAAATAGGCTATCAATATACCCAATGGAAACTTCCTGGAAACTTTCGGAGTTTTCAGAACTGAAAGTTTCCAGGAAATTTTCCTTCTAAGATTATCGCGATCTGTTTTTTCAACAGAAATTATATATGTTTTTGTTACCTAGAATATTATATCCTCAATACTAACATTTTCCCTAATACGACATTATTTACTAGATAGTATTTTATTATAACGCAAAAAATTAGTTGAGTTAGTTTTTACACATTTCAAGAAGTTTTGCAATATTATTAATTACGGGAATAGGTGCTCACTGTGGATTTTTCTCCGTTTTTATATATTGGAATTTTTAGTTGCCCTGATTTTGTCATTGTCATTTTTCTTTTTTTTCTTTTTCTCAAAGTTCTATATTGTATTCGTCCTTATTGAGTTCTTGTTTCCTTTTATCTCTATTCCTAATTAATATAACGAGTTCCTTAGGAATCCGTTATTTAATTGTTCTATGATCAGATTTTATTTCTACATTTCTGGATGATATATCAATATTTTGATATAATATATTTAAAAAATTACTGAAGTCATAAATTTACGATCTTTTTTTTATAATAAATAAGAGCTACTGTATAGTCCCCTATAAAATGTACATCCGTGGGATCTTTGATGATGCAAGTGTGATAGTGGTCCCAATCTCTTTGTTTGACCTTGGAGAAACATACTGTCGATGTTGGCACTCTCAACACGCGCGTTTGAGTGCAGCGCGCGAAAAACAAAATAGCCGCCGTCGCAAACACTTTTTCCCATTTATCTAACTAACCATTGGGATTACGAAAAAAATTTTATATAAAAAATATTGCTAAATCAATTATACAGAGAAAAGGTTATTACAATTTTTTATGTAGAACTAACCGTTCTCTCAAAAAGTTTAATTTTATAGTTTCCGATATTAAAAATTAATGTCTAATGATGAGAGATTTGCCAGTATATATTAACATATTTGACACTATTTCTCGGGCCACTGGAAACAATAATTATAACTAAAACATTACAAACATAAATAAATTAACAAATACAACCATCTCCTCTATGTTTTACAGTATAGGTAGGCATAGGAAATTGAAAGAAAAAGTACCTATATAATTTTAACGTTTTCCTTTTTACTTCCTTCTTTTTCCTCTATCTATGTAGCTGGCTGATGGAACCCATCCAAGGCCAGAAAAGGGGAAAAAAATGATACGTTTAATGAATAAACTTATAGAAATACGGTAGTTACAGATTTATATAGACAAAGTACAGATAAGCAATACTTTTCACTTCTACAATGAAATTTTTACTCACTTGCAATGCAAATCTCACTTAGCCCCAAATCTTCATCATCGCCTTGCTCGCACTCTCCCATATTATCACATCGGTCAAGATTACCTTCGCACTTACATATTTCGGTACACCGGAGTCCATTCGACTGACATGTACATGGAGGAGAGCAACGCCTTTGGGAGCATGAGCAGCGACAAAGTTCCAAGATAAGCTCTGGAGCACAAGGTTTGGTACGAGCAACTGGCTCGTATGTGCTCCTTACTTTCTTCCATCCAATATCTGAGGGTGGTGGGTTATTGGGATGCTAAATGAGGTCCTGATTCCACTCAAAATACTGAAGGTGGGCCCTTAGCAAAGCCGGATCCAGTGCAGATCTTTTTGGAAGAAGGTTCTCATCTTGACATTGTTTCTGGGTGAACAACAACCATCTCACATCTCCTGTCGGTCAGCGTTGTTTTGGGGATATAAAGCTGACAAATGAACGCTTCCAAGTTAGCCCTGACATCTTCTGTGAGAGATAGTGTAGTCCCCAATGTAGCCAAAGCTTCTAGCAGCTTATCACTTGCAGAATTAAAAGTTTTCCACCACTTTATTTTACCTTTACCAGCAAATAATCCTGTTACATCTGCTCCTGAAAGTGCGTGTAATCCAGGAAGTGCAGAGGCTTTCAGAGGTCCAAGTTCTCTGTAAATTGAACCTAGTTGAACAAACCTTTTCATGCCATGGCCAAGGAAAAATGCAAACTCTTTCGAAAGTTGGGGATATCGTCTTAGTGCCAAAATTAGGACATCAGTATCGGGGAAGAATACATGAGTAGTTTTAATTCCTTTCTGTGCTAAATATACTGCATGTAGTATGATCGTCCGCCTCCTCCTGCGTACTTGAAAGACTGGATACATCATCGCTATGTGATGAAGCTGCTTTGTCCCTCCAGCTGATTACAAATCTTTTGTTACTGGTCACGCCAAATTGAAGAATCTGACCGGAAAGGAACTCTGTCAGTTCATCCTTCGTCTTATCGTGGGACAAGAATTTATTCATTGCTATACTTCCAATTTTCGTTTCTGGTCTGATTTTATACTGGATGCCGAATCACTTTCATGACTTTCTTCAACGAGTTTTCTTTGTAAGAGCCGAAAACAACATGGACCTCACTGTAATTGCTGAATTTTTGCCCGATCCATTTGCTGAAGCTTAAACCGAGGTCACGGCATGTCTTCACTGTGCTAGGTTTGTGGTGGGTGTGAAGAAGCGCCATGCCATCTATTATCACAGCTTCTTCCTATAGCTCCTCATATTCTTCTAAAACTGCAGGTGTGGTGGAAGCATGATCATCATCGTTTTCTTCAGCAGGTATACCTTGCATTGATTCAAGAGCATCCATAAGTTTGTACTTAGCTAAACAATGGTGCATACTCCCGTCAACTGTAAATAATGACTTCGGTAGTGCTGAGAACTCGTAGTTGCTCAAATAGTATCTCAAATCTACGTCAGGTTTGCTTCTGGATGCTATCAATAATCTTGAAATAAGAAGTAAATCTGTCTTTATGGCTATAGATTTGTCTTTGAGGGTAATTTTAACTTTTTCGCTGCCGTTTTGCACGTTTTAATAAAATTCTTTTTCAATGGATCCCAGAACTGAATGTTGTTAGTATGGACTCTTTGCTCTAAGAAGGAATTATACAGATCTTGACCTCGCTGAGGTATGATATTAATGAGCTCATCAGTTTTGCAGTGAAAGGGATTCGTTGTGTTTTGAAACGTTTCCTTTAGTTTAATACGCTATAAATTTAAAAGTTAAGTTCCTGGGAAAAACTTATAATAACCTTTTTTGTGTAAAATTGATTTAGCAATATTTTTTCGTAATCCCAGTGGTTACTTAGATAAATTGGAAAAAGTGTTTGCGATGGCGGCCATTTTGTTTTTCGCGCGCAGTTCTCATGCGCATCATTTTTGAGAGTGCCAACATCGAAATTATGTTTCTTCAAGGTCTGATAAAGAGATTCAGACTACTACCACACTAGCATCATCAAGGAGCTCACGGGAGCCTATTTCTGCACACTTGGCAGGGGACTAGTAGCACTACTTCCAAAATGAAATTCTAATGTCCGAATCATACAAATTTCTTTCTCGTGACACTGCCTACCTCCAGATGATGCCAAGGTGATTGGCTAAACGCACATCGAGTGTAGTGTTCATACGGTTTGGTGTTGATTTGTTAACTTACATGAGCTTCCAAAATATCCGGATGGCTATTCAAGAAGTCTTCTATTTCTCTGGGAAATATGTTTTCACCACCACGGATTATTATTTCTTTTAATCTTCCAACTACTCTACCATACCCATTTTCATCTATAACGAACTGGTCCCTTTAAAACAAATCATATATTTATTAGTTCAGCATATTACTGGCTAAACTCGAGTGTACGCGAGAATATCAAACAGCGATATGTGAACCAGCAGTTCTCAATTGCATCAGACAGTCAGGCGGCACTTGGGGCACTAGCCTCTAACAAAGTGTCTTCCATACTAGTTTGGGACTGCCACGAAGAGCTCAAAATTCTGGGTGAGCGGAAGAGAGTAAGACTGCTCTGGGTGTCGGGACATACCAGTATAGCGGGTAACGAAAAAGCTGACGAACTTGCTAGAAAAGGAGCAGCTGACATTCTATAGCCCAGAATCCGCGCTGGGTATCACAAAAGGCTCATCCAGAAGGGTAATTAAAGACTAGGTCAAGAGTAAACACAACCACTACTGTAGAAACATTACAGGAAATCGACATGGATGGACATCAATGGACCATGTTCAAAAGTAACTGAAGAACTGCTCACAAAGAACAGGATTCAGTTGAGAACCATAACAGGTCTTCTGACGGGACATTTTCCCGTTAAGAAATACCTGCATTTAATAGGATAGTTTACTGGCGACCTTAACTGCAGACTGCGGTAAGGTACCAGAAGCTGTAGAACATACATGACTGCAAGGAGTTGGACCGCAGAAGATATAATATCTACGAGCAAACACAAACAGACCCGGAAACCATCAAAACTCTCAGGAATATTAAAATGGACAGTGTAAACTAAGACAGGGAGAGCACAATAAGTCCAGGAGGCTGCAGTGCCCTCGGAGTATTTTTTACAGACGAGCCCTAGGAGCAGAGGTTTTAGTCAGTTAGAGGCTGACATTCAGACCTCTTCCTCGAGAAAAAAAATATTGCTAGGGTTATTTGGTGTTTCGATTTGAGGTACTTTATGTTTAATACATTGTTCGCCACACAGCACGTTTTAACCCGCTGCGCTACCGTGACGTTAACCTTTAAAAGTATTTTATTCACGCAATTGGTGGTAGTAACCAAACCGGGCTGGAATGTTAAACATACATGAACCAAATTAAAACTATCAATGATATGTTGGGTTGAACGCATTATTCTTCTTCTTCTAAATATAGTTTTCCAAAGTTAGGGACTTCAAAACTTTGATTCGACTATAAATAAAATTTAATTTCAATTTAATTATGCCCGCCCGGCTCCCGATTATTGCCAAGGCCGTTGAAAGTATTGCAATTATAATCTACAATGTATACTATCTTAACGGTTTCACTGAAGTGATATGCCGGTGGGAATGAGTTCTACCGAAATTGGTCCAGACGCTGGCATCAGCAAGAGATAGAGACCAACGCTCCAACGGCTTTGGGAAATTTCGGAACGAAAGATAAAAAACAAGTCAGTTCTTCCACCGCTTCGAGTTTAAACGGTTGGGTCCGACGAGACGTAGATCCGTCGTGATAAATAAATAAAGTTTGTTTGCATATTGTTTTCCAATTCAAAATTCATAATTACTTCCACGTCCAGTGGAAGTATAGTAACGACAAAAAAAATTTTTAAAATTTTTATTGTCCAAATAGGCTTAAAATGTTATGAAACGTCGAGATTTTAAGTTTGAGCGAATAAAAAATTTCCGTCTGTCTGTCGGTCTGTCTGTCTGTAACTTTTTTTTGTGCGCACGTTTACTCTGGAACCGTTTAAGATATTGACTTGAAATTTGGTACACATATGTACTTTAACGAGATCTAGAACTAGATTATATTTTCATTTTGTTCCGTCGAAGGGTTGGGGGGTAAATTTGGGGTAAATGGGTAAATCAAGCAGGTAAGAGTCCATGAAATTGGTATTTAGTATATACAAGAGAAGCTAAGGTCTCAAAAAAATTTTTGGCATTAGCCACCCCCATAACCACCCCCACCTCCTTATTAAAGGGGATGAAAAAAAATTGTGATTTAGTGTATGTACAGGAACCAGAAACCTCAAAATATTTTTTTACTTCATCCACCCCCCACTACCACCACCCCCCTCTCAACACCCCCCACCACCCCCACCCCACTACCGATGTGGGGTATCGTTTTATGGGTTTTTGGGGTAGAGGATTTCAAATATTATATTATTAAAGTTCCATAAACAATTATTTTCACATACAAAGTTTTTTCGTTGTGAGTGACTTGGATAGAGAATCTGGATGTGGAAGTAATGATTCCTTGGGCAGCGGTTTTTTTAAACGTAATTGTTTCAAAATTTCTTGTAGAAGCGTATAAAAGTTGAGAATATTACCGTAATAGCTTGCAAAAATGAAATCACAACCTAGAACAGGGTTTATCGCCCAGGACTGATCGACAAAGGATGAGTATGTTATCGGTCCATTATCTCTTCCAAATAAATTCATAAATCATACTTGCGTAAAAACATTATCTTATAATAAAATTATGGTCCAGGGAAATTATTCGTTTCCCCCGGTTTTGTGTGATATTAATCCATGCATTAGAGAATTTTACCTGGAAAATTTTGGTAGGTTTACTTCATATTTTTTGGCTCGCTGAATCCAAATTTTTAACTTCCCACCAAAAATTCACACCACAACCCCCACAGATTGGCTTTTGATTTCTTTTTAAAGTTTTTTTTTCATTTTAGAGAAAAAATACCCAGACATTCAGAAAGTAAGCAAAATTTACTACAAAAAGTTCCTTTGACGTACATCGAACGGGAGGGGAGCAAGTGCTCTCTCGTCTTTCGATTTTATCCCCTGCCACGCCCCTCGAGCTAACATGCTGTTGGATGAAATTCTCAAGAAGGGGCACTCGAATGTTGATCGAAAAGATGGATCAAGGTGATGAGAACAATTTGGAGGAACCATGTGAACCTGAAGATCCAAAAACAAATTTTGTTTGTTTTTACCGTAAATTTCAAAATTGCAATCTTTAACTTTGACTGAAAGAACGCAAACGATGTGTAACTTAGCGCATACAGCCCCGAGTCTCCGAGACTCATATTTCGAGGCGTGCTGGCGCTTCCCCGTTCGTTCAAAGTTAAAATGTCAAAGGACCTTTTTTGTTGCAAATTTTGTCTACTTTCCGAATTCCTAGGTATCTTTTTCCTAAAATGAAGAAAAAAAAAAGATAAAAAAAACAATTTTTTGGTTATATTTTCAAAATTTTGAGGAGGTTGCTGGGGAATTTTTGGTGGGAAGTTAAAAATTCGGATTCAGCGCTCAAAAAAACGTAAAGTAAGCCCATTTCCAGAACTACCATGAGTTTTTCCAAGTAAGGGCCCTATGCCCTATGCCTGGACTATATTATGTAAAGTTTTGTATTTTTATTACTAAAGTTTTTTTTCATCACATTAAAACACCCTTTCCAAGGGTGAAGTAAACTAAAATATTTAGTTTTTTTTATTTCGTGACATTTTGGTTGCCTTCATGTCGCAGACAGAAATTGAGCAGGCACATTATACAAATCGAAGGGGCTAAGAAACTCCCAAACTCGTAAGATCAACGACTATCCAAACAACCCCTTTACAAGGGGGTGGTTTGCAACAGTTCATTAGGTAAATATACTTCTGTTCAGAGACCGGCTCCCAAGTAGTTATACCAAAGACGGTCTTCATACACACAGATCAATATATTGTTTTGAATCGAGAATCCTATAATTCATATAAGAAATAAATAAATTCTTTATATAAAACAAATATATAGCTTTGTAGTAAAAAATAGGGATAGTAGAATCTAGCAGGAGATTAATTGGAAGTGATACAGGGTAGGGTGTAATTAGTTTCATGTCATTAAAAAAACTGGTAATGGGGACCGACTAGACAAACAAAAAACCTTTATGACTTTTCCCCCTAGGGGCACTTTGAAAAAAAACTGACCTCGATCAACAATTTGAATATTAGGGTAGGAAACATTTGAGAACCATTGCCTTTCTGGGTCAATGGAGGTGTGGTCCCTTTAAATTGTCATAAAAAAGTGCAAAGACTACCGACTGACTCGTTCTTGCCGGCACGCTGCGGCCCGCGGTTTCAAAGCAAAGAAGGGAGGCACCTTGCTTGACATTGGGAAATAAAGAGTTAGACGTCTAAGGTACGATAACAGAAAACAATTATGTGTATTTTAGGTTAGTAAAAAATCTGATTTATTTTACAAATTGCCGATCAGGTATCGACAACTAAAATATTCGATAAATCTAGAACTTACCAATAAATTTGTTGATTTGACATAAATTGTTCGAAAAAATACCACACTAAACTATCAACTAACGTTGTCAATAAAGAAAATAAAAATAAAAACTTAGCCCAAAATCCAAATCCAAAAACACAAAAGGAACGAATAAGTAGTGTCTATACGTAATCAAGAACTTAACGACTTGAACGGCAACTCAATAAAATAAAACTTAACTGTAAATACGTGGCCCAAAATTCAAAAAGAACAAAAACAACGAACGGGTTCGACGTGTTTACTTAACGGAGTGCCCACAGAAACTAAAATATTGCACAAGGGAGAGAATAGTTTTCTTCAGATCTACTAAGTACTCAGAAAACGCCGTCTTTCACATTTACTGCACCACTAAAGACCTTACCTTACCTACTTTTAAAAAGCCATAAAAAAAGTGTGATTATCAACTTGTGTCCTCGCCAACGCGCGGTCTCTAACAAAGGAGCGCGACACTTTGAAAGAGCCGTATTAGCGTATCTGATGGTTAGAGGCGCCGACATACGCGAAGATAAAAGCCTATCCCAAGATTCCAGCAGTTCTCAAACAATATTATTGAAAATTTTCGAAATTTCTGTTTATTTTTTTTTTCTAAAACTATGGGTTTTAGACCCCATGTTATATAAGGTTTTTTGTTTGTTTAATCGTTCCCCACCACCAGTTTTTTTTAATGACATGAAACTGATTACACCCTGTATTTTCAGTTGTAACAGGCTATCAATAAAATCATTTGTAGTTCTTCTATGACTTAAACATCCAAAAAAGCTGTGATCTAAATCACAAGTGACCCCGTGTGACGCTCATATGTCTGTGTCAATACTTCTATCTCCCTCTGAGAGTTTAAAGGTTATTTTCAATATTTTTTTCTATGTAGTTCACAAACCATACCGAAAAACATTATACTGAGCTAGGTTCACCCTCTAATAAAATCTTATTAGAATACTGACCCTGTCTTTAACCAACGATCATGCCCTATCATTTCTTTAGTTTTCTTCTCATCTTCCCAGTAACCCAACATATTAAAATAACCTCGTACACATAATTCCCCGGGAGTACCGATCGGTACAATATGACCATTAGGATCTATGACTTTTGCTTCAATGTGCTCTTGTATATATCCCACTGTAGAAGTAGATTTGTGTTCGTCATCATCATGTAAGGATTGAAAAACTACAGCAGTCGCCTCTGATAAACCATAAACGGACTAAAACATATTGTTTCAATGAACACTATGGAAGTACAAAAATATTGTACATACTTTAACTTTTTTTACATTCAACACGTTCAATATATCCCTGAATAGATGTATTGAACAAATGGCTCCTCCAGTTACAGCTATTTCGGCATATATCTTTTCCTTTCTCCTTTTTTGGGTGTGCACTAAGTCTACATACATCGTTGGTGTGCCGTGGATGATTGTACACCTGAAAAAAGAAAGGGTTCTTTTAAAAGAGCCCAAGGAACACACAATAGTATATTTATAGTGTAATATATGTATATAAGGTATATTTTTGGTATAAAGGTATATTTGATGTTCACTAAAGAATTGTGTTTTTTATTCTTTATTTTTATTAGGTTTTTTTATTAGGTTTAAGGGTTTTGGGTTTTTTTGTTAGAATTTAAATTGAGTGGGCACTAGCCACTGGGGATTTAACTGCCATGCAGTTGGTAATGCTATTGGCAGCATTGTTATTACCTTTTTTAATTTTGAATTCGACCAGTATATCATAGACAAGCATATAGTCAAGTACGTTTTTTGTTGTGAATGGTTCCAATTTGGTTCTAATTAATTGGAAGAATCAGAAGGAGGTCTGGTCGAACCATAGAAGAAGGAAGGAAACAATCTCGGTAAGTGCTGCTCTTCTTAAATTCATTATTCCGGCAAGAGACCCCCAGATTCGCCAGGCACTCACGTTTTAATTCGACTTTTATTAGAATTTTGATACAGTCCAAAACATTTGGAATATATGATCAATATTTTTATACGTGATGATTATCACATTTCTTCACCTTAATTGAAAATCATAACATTTTTGCTAATCTAATTTTCCCGGAAAATTTTTTCATATTTTCAATTTAAAAATTATATTGAACCTTTAAAAATGGTATAACCATATAGGTTTCACACTTTTATATAATAACGTATATAAGTGACGCTCATTTTTCGAATTTTAATGTATTTTTTAATATGCAAGAAATGTAGTACAATATTTATCGTGAAAAACTGCTTGTAACTCGAAAAATTAGCAAGTTACAAAAAATATCCAAGAGACAAAAAATGTTTAGAAGGCCTCAATGCATACGTCTGAATTTTTTCAAATTTTTAAATTACATATTTTTAAAGCGCTACAATGTCAAATATATATTTTTCCGGAATAACTCGGTGAAAACGCACTTTACAGAAAAGTCTTGTATTTCACCTGAATTTTTTCAGATTTTTTTCAACTTTTACATTTCCCCTCTCCCATTTTTATAAATTTTCGAGTGGCCATATCTCGAAAAATATGCATTTTTCGAAAAAATTTACAAGAGTAAAATATCTTATTTTGGGCCAAAAAAAGACAAATACATTTTTTTTTATTTTTGACCTAATTCTACAAGTTACGGGGGTGTTTTCTACCCCTTCCAATCATTTCCTACTCTAATCCTTTTTTAACTTTTTTATTAACGTCATTACAAACACATTGCACAAGGTTTCATCAAAATCCATTTATTAGCACTCAAGTTAGAGGTTGATTGGACTAATATTTTTACTTTTAAAATGAACAGAGATTGAATGGAATTAAAACCTAAACTATAACACATCTTCGAGATAGATGTGCCATGAAAATCTTAAATCTGTTCATGGGCGCAGAAAGCCCCCCCCCCCCCAAGCCGTCTTCCATGAGCCAAAAAATAAAGAAGCAGTACAAAGCAGTATCTAAATTATCCCTTGAAATAAATATTTTGTAATTAATGCCAATATTATTTAATAAAGGAATCTACATACACATCCGTTTTCAACCATTTTCTGAAAAATTTTCCTCATCCTCGGGGGAGGCCCGTTCTATTGGCCCCCCACCAGAATAATTTTTTGGCTGCGCCACTGAATCTGTTTATAATAAAGTTTCAGAGAAAAGAGCATACACTATATAAAATACGAAATTTATATTATCAGCACAAATATGAACTTTTTATGTGGTATAAAAATATCTAAATAGGATGGTAATACATATCGCTGTTTTTGCGATAAATGCATCTCTGCATGAAGGGCTTCAAAAGTAATAATGCCAAAATATCTTCATTGTAAATATACATACAAGTGACCAATACCTTGACCATCTTTTGGAAAAGTCTGGCCTTCAAAAAAGAAAAAAGAGACGTCGGCTTCCCATCTATTGCATTCGAATATTGTATGTGCTACTGTATCTCAGTATTCGCAGTGTGTATAGACCTTGAAGGATCCATGTCCAGTCAACATCTGCATTGTAAAATAGTCTGTACGCCTATGTCGGCACTTGACCCATTTCCTCACGTCGGATATGAGTACTTTTGTCCACTGAGCTACTCCCAGCGTGTCCGTTCACTGGGCCTGCCATCTCTCCAAACTGGTCTCTCTCTCTTTCTGTCTCCACTTTCTTGACTTGTGGCGTACCCCCGTCTTCTCTTTCATAGAGTCTTCTCCTTTCGTCTATTAAAAGGTCGATGGGGAGTGTTCCTACCACTGCTTGGGTTGCGCTCGCAAATATCGTCCTATACCCGTTTATGACACTTAATAGTGCTTTCCTTTGGGTGCCTATTAGCATTTGTCTTCTCCCTATGGATGCGTGCCATATAGGAGCTCCATACTTCAGTATTGACGTCACGTCAAGTTGTATAAAACCTTCCTCTTTTTGCTTCCAGGTCCTTTTATATTGAGCATAATTCTCGAAAGAGATGCTATATTTGTGTCTACATTCTTGATTATATGCTTGATGTATTCATCGAATGCCCCCCCCCCCCCTTGTCGTCGATTATTAATCCTGCGTGTTTCTTTGAAACAATTTGAACGTCTCTCAGTTGGAAGCTGATATGTCTTCTGTCCCTTTTCCCTTTGAGGATAACCGCCTCCGTTTTTTCAGGGGCGAGCTTTAAGTAATAGCGTCTCATCCAAGCATCTATGATCTCCAAAGCGCCATCTGTCTTGGAGACTGGTCCTTCTGCTCTGTCTGCTACTAGCACTAGAGCAATATCGTCAGCAAATCCTACGACTCAGGACTCCCCCTGTATTTTCTTTTTCAGAATGCCGAAAGATGTTCCATAATGTCGGGCTAAAAATCCTGCGAGACTTCAGTGGTAACTTTGAGAACTTTCGATTTCCAACGATCTTTCTTCGAGGTAACTGCTCACGTTGTTAACGAGGTATTGTGGGATTTCTCTGCCCGTTAACTGCTTCATAATTTTTCCCCATGGTGCAGTGTTGAAGACATTCCGAACATTAAGAGTGATTAATGCTCCCCACTTCTTTGTTCCATTGTCACTGATTAGCTGTCTCACTTTTTCTTCAGCATGCAGTGTTGATTTGCCTTTTCAAAAACCATACTGGTGGTCCGACAGCCTTTCTCTGTTTTCCATAGCTTCTTCCAGTCTTTTTTTTTTATCAATTTTTCATATAGCTTGCTTATGGTAGTAAGTAAGCATATTGGTCTATATGCTACTGTGTCTATGCCATCTTTTCTTGGTTGCCTTAAACTGAGATAAAAGTTTGAGCTAAAATATGGGCATATTGGATACATATATATTTATATACTGGTTCACTAGCTTCAATAAATCATGATAGATGGCCCTGCTTGAAAATTGCAAATTACTTTTATTGCCGTACTCACTTAGTCAGCAGTGACAACTGCCAAGAGCCAGAAACTACAGGTTGTGTAGTCTATCCACTATGCAGGAAATGCACATCTGCTCGAACTTTACATGTTTAGTATTGCGCATTTTAAAGTAATTGGTGTCGTTATTTAAATGTGCTTCAACAACAAGCAATAGTTTGATAACTCACAATGGCGCGTATATTATATTCGATTGTGTACATGAATATTAATCGGTTTTGCCTGTAGCTAGAAAGTGCTTTCAGGGCGGGCAAACAATTTTTCAGGACGGGCCCGTAAAAAAAGTCCGAAAAATTGAAAAATTTAGACAATTTTTACCCAATCTCTTTCAAAATATTAAAAAGACAGTTAAAATTGCCCTCATTACGATCACCGTAGGTCGGGCGAAACTTATTCCAGGACGGGCAGTGCCCGTCCTGCCCCCCCCCCCTAGCTACAGGCCTGGTGACGTCATGACCAGTCACGATAAAGGGCCTCGTAAAATGATATTTTATAAAACTAATGGTATGGATTTAATTTTAGAATATAGAAACATTGTGTATGATATTGATTAATTGATTGTTATGGATATTTTTCACAATTATCGATTAAATGCTTCAGCATTCTGGTGTCACACATGGCTCGTGCCACGGCATATTACGACAAGTGGAAGATTCAGATCAACGCCGAAAAGTCGGAATCTTCACGCGCCGGTTCACTGAGAATTGCATTTTAACGCCTATTTCGGTCGGGGGACGCCAAATTCCTATTAAACGGTGCGTGAAGTACCTTGGGGTTAATCTGGACAGGAGACTGACGTACAACACTCACATCAGCGAGACTGTACGGCAGTGGCGGATCTAAGGTAAAGGGCCCAGGTGGCAAACGCTTTGAAGGGCCTATATTTCGAGATCTTTAACCCTTTCCGGACTAACATCGCACGCAAGCGACGGGTGCATTGTCTTTTATGAGGGCCCTGAGCAAGGGCGGATCTGGACCTGGAGCTTGGGGGGTAACACTGAACCCAAAATTATTTTTGATGAGCAGGGGGAGAAATCCGAAAAAAAATTTTTGATGAGCGGGGAGCGGGGACCGGGGAGCGGGGACCGGGGAGCGGGGAGCGGGGGGGGGAGAAATCCGAAAAACTTTTTTCGTCCCAAAATTAAAAAATAAAATTTTAGAACGAAAGTTATTGGTTTACACAATCTTGGGGGCGGGGTAATTACCCCGTTAAAATTTTTTTCTTCCCAAAATTAATAAAAATCATAACATTTTAAAACAAAAGTTGGTGGTTTACAGAATCTTGGGGGGCTAATTACCCCGTTACCCCCCCCCCCCCCCCCTATAAATCCGCGCTTGGCAATGAGGGCCGTTTTGCACAGGGGCCCAGGTGGCATTTGCTCATTGGCCGTCTGGTTAGATCCGCCACTGCTGTACGGAAAGTCTACTCCATGTACAGGAGTCTGTATCCGCTTCTGGCCAGGGGTAGTGGACTAAACAGGACTAATAAAAAATGTTATATACGATGGTGATCAGACCGGCCATCACATACGTGGCGCCGGTGTGCAGCATTCCGGCCACGACAATGAAAAAACTTCGTGTTTTAGAACACAAATTTATGCGCCTCATTTCTAATCCAGGCAGATATACCTCACTACGTCCAAGAGATTTCGCAGAAATTCTACGGATTCAAACTGGGCGATAGTCCGCTAACCTGCAACATAACACACATCAGACAGTATAACGCAATTCTATTTAATTTAAAACACCCCCTTCCATACCAGGCGTTGCCTATTTTCAAGCAACTTCCGCCTTTTTCACTACTGTAATCTATATTTACTCTATCTTTATCAGCACCTATCAACTTTATAATCTTAACCTCTCTATTCCTTTTCTGTTTGTTCATTGTTTTATCCTTTTTGTTCTTTTTGTCCTCTTTTGATCCAAAATTCACCTCTCGGCCGATAACCTTTTTCAAAATTCTAACTTTTAAAATCCATAACTTTTAACTTTCCTCTACTTTCCTGGAGGCAGGAAGACCACCAGGTTGGAGAATTGCTTCGAACGGATTTTTTCGTTGTGTTTTGTTTTCCCGTGACAGTAGCCAAATTCCTTTAGTGTTTTTTGTGCGTGCACAGTGCGACAATTTTTAAAATATATATTAATTAGTTTTAGGCCCTTGTGGGCAGCAGAATTTTAACTTTATTGTTGTTTTTAAATTCGCTCGGCGAATAGGAGTTACAACTCCCACCTAAATTACCGTTCTTAGCCGAACCGGATCTGCCCCACCCAACCTTACACCCACCAAAATGCTGCGCACCGTGGTTGCCTGGTTGGCTCCAGGCCAGGTTCCGGCTGTATGTTGATTGATTGATTGATTGGTGTCATATAGAGCGTATTGTTTTTTTGCAGAATTTGCATGCATAAATTGGCACTTTATGGTTAGAGTTGTTTGCCAAAGGACCACGAGGCACTTAACCTGACACTGAGATCTGATTCATAATTTAATTTCGAATTTTGCCAATTTCGACTATTTTAGCGTTACTATGATGATGTAAACTAAATATGGTCAATAGGTACAAAAACTTAACCAGCGTTTCACTTGCACATTCGCAACTTTAATTACAATCATGGACAAACGTAAACTGAAACTAAAAACTATGTGTAATTTTTGAGGTTAGGATAAGATAGTCATGACCATGGTCATTTTTTATTGTGACGTGACGGTCATTTAAGTCATGACCATTGTTCATGACCAGGGCTCGGGAATTTTATCTCGGCGCCAGAGACGGCTCTATATAGACATAATATTATATTGCAAACACCTACTGAAACACTCAGAAAAATGGCGAAATGGTGAAATATTTATCACTGCCAGCTACAATGCATTTTTGGTCATAAATTCAACCTAAAAAATACATGTGTGTGTGTGTGTGTGTGTGTGTGTGTGTGTGTGTTAGTTCAATGTTACATTCCCCAGTATCCCCTCCTTGAATGAGTGTTTATAATAAACTGACCATATTAACTTTGGATATTACGGAATTCCCTAAAAAAGTATAAGAGAAGATATATTGTGTCGTACATGCATAAAAATCTTTCCGCACTGACCTTAGAGCCAACCCTGATTTTGACGCCACAAAGATAACATTTCCGAGTTCTGATCATGACGCGGTCATATCACCCACACACATCACTGTTTATATTGCATTCAATTGTTTTTTTGTATACTTTTTTTTCTGGGGTGGAAATCCTTTATGGACACCTGGACGGTAGTGTGGGACTCACCCACTAAAACCACCCCTCTTCGGTGTATGATATATCCTGGAACCGCTCTCGCTTCTCTTCAGGATACACGTCAATCGTTGTTCGATGTATAGATGTTGTTTTTTCCCCTATCTTTGTTCCCTGTATTCCCTCTAGTTGCGCAAAGGATATAGGTCGGGATTCCTCTCATCTTCTCCTTTATGCACGACGATCCGTGTAATAGCTGTTTCGGCCTTTGCCCAATTGTCTTCAGATTGCAGCATGAATTCCACAAGCTCATCCGGCCCTAGACGATTTATGCCTCGTCTCTCCTCCACCCATCTGTTGCAGTGGAAGACTGTGTGCTCTGCATCGTCTATTTCGCCACAATATGCGCACTCCCAAGAGTCCAGCTTTCCTATTCTCAACAGGTAGTCGGCAAAGCAGCCATGACCTGCGTGAGATGGTACCCTACTTCTCCGTGTTTCCTTTCCACCCACTCTTTGACTGTAGGGATCATGCGGTGAGTCCATTTTCCTTTATGGGCATTCTCCCATCTGCTCTGCTATCTTTCGAATAGTCTTTCCCTGGTGGTTCTTCTCTCGACTCCTTCATACACTTCTGCCCTTTCCTTGACCAGTAAATCTACTGGAGGGATCCCTACTACTATCAGCACTGCCTCGTACGAGACTGTCCGATAGGCGCTGCATACCCTTAGTACCATCTGCCGTTGAATCCTTTCCAGGCTTACTTTGGCATTAGCCCTTTCTTCTAAGGCGTATCCCCAGACCGGGGCGGCATATAATATGACTGAATGCACCACGCCACAAAGCAGTCTTTTGCTGGCATTTGGCCCTTTCGTGTTGCACATCACTCTTCCCAGAGCGGTTGCAGATTTCCCCGTTTTTTCCGCCGTTTTTGCTATGTGACACCTGAATGTTAGTTTCGAGTCCAGCCAGATTCCGAGGTATTTAAGCCCATTCCCCGGTCTAATTTCCATCTGTCCAACTCTGATGGTGACAAGCTGGACAGTTCTTTTCCTTGTGATCATCACTGCTTCGGTTTTTTTCGGGTCAAGTTTTAATTTTACGCTCCACAGCCATTCCTCTATTCTCTCAATAGTGGCATTCGCCTTCTCCTCGATTAGCACCGCTCAGTTTCCAGTCAGGGCAAGATCATCGGCGTAGCCCGTGAGGGGAATCCGGACGTCATCGAACATAATGTTCCGGTTGGCCCGAGTACCGAACCCTGTGGGACACCGCAGGTCACGTTTCTCCATTCAAAGGTATTATTTGCGTCCCTATTTGCCTATCCCTGAAGTAACTCTTAATTATATTAATGATATAAGGTGCCACTTCCAATCTCTCTAGTTTGCTTATAGTCGCTCCCCATCCTGCAGTGTTAAATGCGTTCCTGATATTAAGCACATTCTCTTTGCCTCCATGACCTCTCTTGCCTTGCTCGTGATGCGGGTCACAGCATCCACCGTCGACATTCCTCTGCGGAATCCGAACTGGTAGTTCGACAAACCATCTCTACGATCAATTTCTAGCTCTAGCTTTCCCAGGATTAAGTATTCCAGCACCTTTCCCAAGGCATCCAACAAGCAGATGGGCCTGTAGGAGGATGGTTCTTCAGGTTTTCCGTTCCCTTTAATAATGAGGACGAGTCTCGCTTTCCTCCATCTGGATGGAAAGTCTCCTCTCCAACGCTCGATTCATGACCCATAAAACCGCTTCGGGGGATTCTTCGACGACTATTTTGATCACCTCCAGGGGGATGTTATCCGGACCCGGAGATCGGCCGCTCTTTAGCCTCTCAATTGCCCCCTTCAGTTCATTTTCTGTGAATGGGGGGACATCCGCTACATCCATGTCATCCCACCTTTCTTCCTCCCTGTGGGGTGTTTTTTTGTATACTAGTAGTAGACGTAGACATGTTGACGTACATTTAACGTATAGTCACAACAGAATATATTTGTTACACAGTTTTTACCAGTTTATCATACACCGGCAGTATACGTTTATCGCACGGACATTTTCACGCATATATTTAAAGTATATTCAGAAAGGAATATTAATATATCTGGTATTTATACGGAAATCAGAACGATTTTTATACATTTATTATACCTACTAAACTGTATTACTTGGAAGAAATACCACTTTTAAAATTCTCAGGTATATTTTCTATAATCTTGAGTATAGTACATGGAGACAACGTTGATGTTACAGATATGAATATAGTGTTGTTCTAAATTTTCAACTAGTAGAAATTGCAGTCACGAACTTACCGTTCTTCCTTAAGAGCGTCGAGAGTTTTGTCTGGATCAAAGGCTGGAGATGGAAGCAACAGCGTTGATCCGTAATTTAGGCTTGCAGAAATCGTAACCACAGTGCCAAATGCATGAAAAAATGGTACTTGCACGCATATCTTGTGATCTTTCTCTCCTAGCTCATTTCTTTTTCCTATATAAAATCCGTTATTAACCATATTGAAATGACTGATGACTCCTGCTTTAGGTTGGCCTGTTGTACCCTAAACGAACATACCAAATATATTTTTACAAAGTAACTTAATCTTGAAATAAATATACAATATCTACATAATATTCCTGAGATTTTTTTCTAATAAGATTAATGTTAGACTGATTTCTTAAAGCTCCCTTTAGTCCATATCATTATTTTTAAACATAATGCATCAGAGCAATGTGGTGAATTCATACCGGTGGAATTACAGCCTCGAGTTCCTTTCAGTTTCTTTATTAATAAGTTGTAGTGTAAAGCTCTACTTCATCGAGTATATTAATGATTGCATTATATTACAAAATAGTTCTGTGCATCCAGAGCAGAGCAAACGGATTACAGTATAACAATATAACAAAAAAAATATGTTTGAATTCGTTACTTGCTCATTTTTATAAAGACCCAATATCGATATTTAGGTAACGGACGACGCGAATTTTTATATCACAATTAGCCACTTGCCGAAAAATCTATCTAGCTCTTTGACTATAAAGCTTAAAAATTCAAAATAACAGATATATTCTTTTAGTATTCGGAAAAATTATGAGTAAAAAATATCCCGTTAGTTGGACCTTCACAGGTGAACACGGTGGTTACAGGTCTCGAAATTACTTAGCTATGTCAGGTGTTCCACAGGGCTTAAACCTGGGACCTCTGATGCTTTTAATTTTGCCACCAGCTGCTTTTTTCAGATGATCTCAAAATCTATGCAAGTGTAAACAATTGTAACGACTGTGCTAATTTACAAACTGAAATCAATAACGTTTCTGTGTGGTGTTCCAACAATTTTCTTATGCTAAATATTGCTAAATGCATGATAATGACATTTATTCCAAGGTAAAACTCCATAAAATTTGTGTATGTGTTATATTTGACTGTCAGCTAAGTTTCTCTAATCATATTAGTCAAATGACCAAATCAGCTTCTAGTTACTCGGGTTCTTTGTTAGAAATTGGAGCTGTTTCTTGAATGTTGAAAGCTTAAAACTATTATATTTTACATATATTCGATCCAAAGTAGAATATGCAGCACTCATATGGTTTCCTATATACCAAAACTCCATTTTATTTATTGAATCTATGCAATGGAAACTTCTTAAGTTGGTGTTTTTTAACCTAAACGGTTTTTATCCTCCGCGAGGCATTGAGAATGCACTTTTATTAGATATGTTTCATATAATCTCACTAAGCAAAAGAAGGAAGTGCATTGCTCTTTCTTTTGTGTACAATATTGTAAACAATATTATTGACTATCCGTCCCTTGTAATAAGCTTTGTTTTCTGATTCTTCGCATGAACTCACGTGAAAATTACTGTTTTTATTCAGTGGCGGCTGGTGAAATTTCAATATTTTTTTTTTCGTCTGTGGCGCATGGGACCCATCCGAAATATAGGAAATAACATCTAGAGAAGCACTTCTCTATTGACCCCTAAAAAATTTTGAAAAAGCAGTTTGCGAAAAAATTTTTGAAAAATTCGGTAGCCTCCCCTGGGTCTAGCGGCTCCTGTTTATTATTTTTTTTGTCATATGCATTTGACTTTTCATAAAAATACAACAATATGTTTTGGAGTTTATGAAAATATTTTCATTACTAACTGAGATACAACGAATTGAAATATTGTAATTTGTTAAATTGTACATTACAAAATTTCAGTTCATTGTATTTCAGTTAATAATGAAAATATTTTCATAAACTCCAAAACGTATTGTTGTATTTTTATGAAAAGTCACAGACGAGAAAAAAATATCGAAATTTCACCAGCCGCCACTGTTTTTATTGTTCTTTTGGTTGAACTAACCTCATGCGCAAATCACTAATTTTTAGTGCCTGTAATATATTTAATTCTATATCTGGCGTCTGTGACATTAATAGAGCCGTGTAGACTAGGTGTGCGAGGTGTGCACAAAACACCTTCGTCTATTTTTGGGGCGCCATTTTTGAGATTAGCTCATCAATTTTGAAGTACTATGTGGCATTTTAGAATTTGGTGGAAATTTTTTTTTTGAGATTTCTCCCCCACGCTCAAATCTCTAGAAACAGCCCTGGACATTAATCATGATAGCTTAAATATGATAATACACTTATATCTTACAAGAAATCCGTAAAAATGGATCATATAATAATAATAATAATAATAATAATAATATAATAATATATTCGATCATGCTATGTGTTTTTTCTTCACAGTTTTGTGTTTCTTTTATTTTTATATTTGTATTGTTGTTTTGTAATTCATATTATTGTTTCTCTTTTAATTCTTGTACACTATGTTTCCTGTAATTGGGTATTTATACCCATTGAAAAGAAATGTGAATTGATTTATTTGTTTATTTATTTAGATGTCGATTGATGGTAAATAAACATGAATGAAAAACTTGGATAGACAATATACTTACAGACGTAAACTGTATATTACATGGATCATCAAATTTAATGTTCTCTTGATTGTTCTTTACAAATTTAATAGTTTTTTCGTCGGCCAAATCTAAGATTTCTTTAAAACTGTGAGTTCCCCTAAAAAAGAGCATATTCTTAGTGAGACGTTTACATTAAAAGAGGTAATAATTAATCTACGGATGAATAGTAATTAAATGTAGATACGTATGGAAGAGATATCTGGAAAAGGGCAAATTTCAAACTCTGTTGAGAATTATAAAATATAATGTGACATTCATACCCCCCAGAGACATCTATGAGCGTTCCCTCTAAGTTCAAAAGGTAGACAGTAAACAAAGAATAATTCAGTTGGCTGGTTCAGCAATCATCCCAGAGATGGTGTGCGTGGTGTTATAATCTGGACTTCTGGAAATGTCTAGAGAGTCGTGACATCATATTAGAATATTCTGGATTCCTCATATTTGGGTATATAAAGGCATGGAGAAGCCTAGGGTTTTTAGTTAAGTTTAGTTAAGTACAAGTGAGCAGAGTAGTTCAGAGGAAGTAATCAAAATGATCAAGTGACTAAATAATTGAAGTATAGTACTCAGTGTAATATTAGTAAAGTAAATAATAATTATTTTGTTTGCCTGTAGCAGGCGAGTTCGTCTTCCGCCCCAACTCAAGATCCCAACCTAACGTTATATTTAGATGCCGTTATTCGCTTTCTATCGTATCTTATCTACTGATCCTCTTGATCTTGATCCATCTGATCTTTGTGACTTGTTTACGAATTGAAGCCAAATCAGTACGATCCATCTGTTGTTTAATTTCTGACAATAGGAACGCATATAATGAAGGTAATTCAGACAAGATTTAACATACTCGGTAACAAACTGATACAGCTTCGAGAACCAATAGTTATCCTGAATTTTATTCAAATCTTTTCTAGACCAAAGTCACCTTTGTCGTCATGACATAATCTTTTGCTTTTTGTTTAGCCGTGGTACAATAAGCCACTTACTTGTTTTAACAACTCTTCTATACTCATTTCACTCATAATTGTCGTGGTACACTATATTGCCAGGATCTCGATTCTGAATCAGAAGAACATCACGAATTTTGCATATTTCCTCATCTTGAAGTTGAGCGGCTAAAACCTACTCGATTTATGTAATATTAATGGTCATGACTTGTTGAAGAATTCAACTGAAATCACCAATGTCATTTTAGTTCAGGCTCAATACTCGATTTCAAAACCATCATCTTGTAAATGGAGTCACCATCTCACGACACGGGGTATTATATCTTTTTTCGTTTCAGTACTACGAAGTGCATTTCAATCAGTTACCAATTTGAATTTTATTAATGTTAGATATACTTTAAAACGCCTGTAACGGCCGCCAATATTTCTAATTCACAGAAGTGATACGTACTTTGTAAAGATGTAGTCTGCCGACTAAAGTACGCAAGAACGTGTTTTGTACTGCCTTAAAATTGCAGTAACATCGGAATCCCCATCTTTACACTCATAGTGAACTTCGATGCTTAAATTTGAATCGAAAATTTTTAAAATCGGCTGAGTAGTTAAATGGCTTTAATATTTTTTACCGCATCTTCTTGTTACTGTGTCTATTCCCAGTTCATATTCTTCTTAAGTAATTTGATGAGAGGTTTTACGATAATTGCAAACGCTTTTACATATCTTTTTGAAAGAAAGAGCCCGAGAAATTGCCTGGCTTGCTTTATATTCCTGGGGTTGGGCGCGTTGCTAACTGCAGTTATTTTCTCGACGCCATTCTGAGAAATTGGATAATTGCTGTTTGGAAAAAACTATAGATAAGTTTAACATCAAATTATGCTCCTAAAGAACGCGATTCATAAGCCTTTGAAACACCGTTGGGCATTAAGGCTTGGTTTTTCGCTCAGCTGAGCAGCTTCGCAGCGCACAACCGATCTTTCCGTGTGAATCTGTTGAGTTTGATTATAACCGAATCATTCAGCTAAGCTGACAGTGTGCAGATGCATTTTGGTGTATGTGTATTGTAAAATATATCTCCAATATCAATTTAGACAATCAGTAAAATGAAAATACCATTCAGATGTCATTTCATCGCCAAATAATCTTCTTTCTATAGTAATAGTAAAAGCGCCCTCCGAATCCCAACACAAAAATAAGTTAACTGGTTTATTTGGAGCTCAGTAAGTCGCCAATATGATCCATCCTCTTATTCCTCTTCAACAACAGAAGTGCAATTAATTGATTGGGTCCATCTCCTGATTGGATCAGAATGCAAACGGATAAGTCAACGAACGAAAAGAAACTAGACGAACTACAATTTCTAGCAAACCATGTAGGATAGACATTGCCTACCCTCGAAGGTCGACAGACTGTCGGTTCTCCGCGACCGATTGTTCGAGGAAACCAAGCAATTAAGGTCTGGTTTCCTCGAACATTCGGTCGCGGAAAACCGACCGTCTGTCGACCTCTGAGGACGGCGATTTCGGTCCTACATGGTTTGCTAAAAATTTGTAGTTCGTCCAGTTTTATCTCGTCTGTTGACTTGTGCGTTTGCATTCTGACCTAATCAGAGCATGCACCCCAATCAATTAATTGCATTTTTATTGTTGGAAGAAGAATGAGAGGAGAGATCATATTGGTGGCTTGCTAAGCTCCAAATAAGCCAGTGAATAACTTATTTCCGAGCTGGAATTCGGACGGCGCCTCTAATAATACTGTAGAGAGAATATTATCCCAGATAGCACAGAGATGTCTTTAAGGCGTCTTAAAGACGCCTTCCTTAGACTTACAAACGTCTTATTTAGGTCTTATGTTAAAAATCCAGATGTCTTGCAGGCGCCTTTTCAACAATTATTTTAACGAAAAAAAAAAGCAGAATCAGTAGGGATCGAACCAACAGTATTTATTCAGTATATAGAGTACAATATGTGCCTCCTCGGAGCCCAACCCGGAGCCAGCCACACGATCAGGACAGGTGACGTCGAGGTGGGTGTGAGACTGGGCGGGGTGGGCCCCACTCAGCTTAGAGATAGTTCGAGTGGGGGGGCTAGAAGCTCCTGTCTTAGAACTAGGTTAAAATATTTTATTGTCCACATGGACCTAAATGTAAATTAAAAATAAACACAACACTAAAAACATTGGCGAACGCGCACTACACAATTTTGGTTATTGACACGGGAAAACTGAACGAAAAAACCCGTTCGAACAAATGACGGCCTTGCGGTCTGATCGTCGACAAGGAAGGTAAGATGGAAAGATAAAATCTGTGGTTTAAAAAATTAGGATTTGGATAAGTTTCGGCCTGAAGGGGATTTAGGGACAAAAAATTACAAAAAACAACAAAAAGGATAAAAGAACAAAATTGCAAAAACATGAAAGGGAGAGAGAGAAAGGGGTTGAAAGATAAAGATAGGGGAAAGATAGGTTATCGTAGGAGAGAGTGTGGCTAAGGGAGTTGCCGGAAGATAGGCAACGCCTGATATGGTAGGGGGTGTTTTATATTAAAAAGTATGGCATTATGTTGCGGGTAATCGGGCTACCGTCCAGTTTGAACTGATAGAATTTTTGAGACGTTTCTTGGACGCTAGTGAGGTTACGTCGTGGCAACGTGCATAGAGATCTTTGAGGGAGGTGTACCTATCAGAGGCTGAAATGAGGCGCATAAATTTGTGTTCTAGTACTTTTAATTTTCGCATTGTCGTGGCCGGGATGCTGCACCACACCGGCGCCGCGTATGTGATAGCCGGCCTGATTACCATCGTATACAACAACTTTTTATTGGTCCTGTTGAGTCCGCTACCCCGCGCCAGGAGCGGATACAGACTCCTGGACATGAAGTAGACCTTGCGAATCGTCTCGTTAATGTGAATGTTGAATGTCAGTCGTTTGTCTAGGTTCACCCCCAGATATTTCACGCACCGCTTAATTGGAATTTCTCTACCCCCGATCGAAAGTGGCGTTAAAATACGGTTTTCAGTGAAGCAGCGCGTGAATAGGATCGATTCCTACTTCTCGGCGTTTATTCGAATCTTCCACTTGTCGTAATACGCCGTGGCACGAGCCACGTGCGCCTTCAGCAGCATATTGGCTGCCTGCGCATTGTGCGAATGCACATACATGGCCGTGTCGTCGGCGTACTTGGCAAGATTTGAATTCGGGAAGTCGGAGACGTATAGGTTGTATAGTTTTGGAGACAGACACGACCCCTGGGGGACGCCCGCGCGAATGTCCCACCGAGTTGATAGTTTGTTATTCACCCTGACCTGCAGTGATCTGCCTGACAGAAAGGAGTGAATAAGTTTCGTAATGTGCGTTGGGAAGTCCAATGAATTTAGCTTGTAGAGTAAGCCCGGGATCCACACGGTATCAAAGGCTTTCTCAATATCGAGGAGCACCTTGGCGGTGCTCTTCCCGAGGTTGCATTGCACCTTGACGTCATTCACGATCCTGACGACACTCGTAAGTAGTGATGGGCATAATCGGATGATTCTAAGAATCGGAATATCAGTGTTCGGATGATTTCTATAATCGGAATATCATCCGATTATTTTCAGATTCCGGATACTTACTAATAATCGGATGATTCTAAGAACCGGAATAATTAGTGTTCGGATGTTTCCATAATCGGCGGAACATCATCCGATTATAAGATGCCGGATACTAATTCTCTATTCTTACCGATGCACGCGTTTTAAATGTCTAAAATATTTTGAAAAATAAGTATGTTAATTTCTTAATAATATTGAGATTTCTTAGTTTGTTGGAAATCATGAATATGCCACAAATAATAAATTATAAATAATATTGAGATTTATAGGATAAATATCATTTAGGTAGGTATACCTATATAATTCAAAAAATAATTAAGTAAACTAAAAAAAAACCTAGTCATCGATAACACAGGTAAGAAAAAAAGCAATTCAATCATTTTAATATTTATTTATATGTATTCATATACATATAAGATATATTGTTTGTTGTTTGCCCTTGCATATCTACTTATATTATTGTGAATTGAACGAGCAACGATTTCGGAAACTGAAAAGTGATCGGAATCCCGGCTCACTCGGAACTCGATATCGGAACGTCATGTCATCTATCCTCGCGAAGCATCGGTCGCTGACTGAGCAGTGAGCAGTAAGCAGTAAAAATCATCCGGATGATATTATTCGGATGATTTTCTAATAATCGGAATGTTCCGAGTATTTCAATAATCGGATACTTCGACAATTTTCATCCGGATAGTCCCATCACTACTCGTAAGTGAACTCTTTAACTCTGCGGCCACTGAGTGGTTATGATTTGTTTCCTTAAAGACTCTATAGTTAGCAAATGCAACGACTAGATTTTGCTGGACAATCCAGCTGTTATTTATTATGTTATCATTAATCTTCCATTTATATCTGATAATGTCATTAATAATTTATAAAAAAGATTAAAATTAAATTATTAATAACAAATTACAAATTACTACAAATACACAAACAAAATACACTACACATTTTACAGAAATATCTGTCAAATCCAAGCAAAAACATTGTAAAATTGAAAAAACAGTTTTGTTAACATTTTTTTGCTTCTATTGGGCAATACTAACATTGACATCGTAATTATGACGTCTTTAAGACGTAGAAATCAGACATCTTAAAGACGTCTAAGGAAAGATGTCTTCAAGACATCTTTATAAGGAATAAGACGTTCAGACCTAAATAAGACTTAATATAGACGTCTTAAAGACGTCTTATGCTATCTGGGATTTGACGATGAAATGACATTTGAATGGTATTTTTATTTTACTGATTGTCTAAATTGATATTGGAGATATATTTTAGAACACCAAAATACATCTGCACACTGTCAGTTCAGCTGAACAATTCGGCTGTAATCAAACTCAACAGATTCGGACGGAGAGGTCAGTTGTGCGCTGCGAAGCCTGAGCGAACTCCAGCAAACCGGCCTCATTTAAATTCTCACGTTGAAAAAAATCGCCATATCGCGGCGGTGGGCAGACTGTCGGTATTCCGCGACCGAATATTCGAGGAAACCAGACCTTTAGATAGGCCAACAGACAAACGAAAAAATTCAAAATGATCGTCCAGGGTAATAAAACTAGTCTTATCAATAAAATCCTCACTTAATGAAATTTGATAAAATCCCGAAGACAAATCTATGAAATATGATTATGAAATAAGTATAACCGCTCAATCTATCAAATTAGTCGTCGATTCGGAAGAGGTTACCTTATTTTTTTTTGTAATTTTATTCAGTGCTCTGAAATCGACACATTATTTTTGCAGAGTGATAGTTTTGGACTAGCATATTCTGATTATAATTCGCGAATTATTTTGGTATCCAAAATCTTCGTTATTATACCTTTTACCTTTTCACGTTCCATGATAGATAATTGGTCATACGCAACAGGTTTAATAGAGAATCTTCATTTCCGCTAACTTCCTGTGACTTTTCCTTTAAATTGAAACAAAACCGAGACCAGCCATTTCAACAGTTTAGTTAATTGCTTTTCATTAATGGCACCGCAATTAATGTTTTCTAAACTGAGTTTGTAGTTTGTTTGTTTTTTCAGCTATTTAATTAATTATAAACCTATTAGAACTAGTAGCAAAACCAGCATACGTCGCTAATTTTGTTATCATTAATTGTTTTTGCATTTTAATACTCAACATCGACAGGGCAGGATTGGGAAATTTTTTCGGACCAAGTTTTATTTCTTATATCGGCCCACTCAAGGCATGCAATCCTCAAAAACGAAAATTGATGGGCGGGTGGGGAGGACACCTTTTGCAGATGGACTCCTCGTTCCGCTGAATACATTTACCATCAGTTAGGCTCCCGAACACGCGATGTTAGTTAGATCCGTACGACTGCGCCATTTGTTATATTTGTCTTTGCATTTTAGGTTTTTTAAAAAATATTTATTTGAACACGAAGCAAGCGACGTCGATTTCTGAATAAAGTTACAATTGTTGTTTAGAATCTTTTAATCTGAATGTGAGTATGATACTGGCGTTTACAAAGTCTGTTAGTAATATTTATAAGTTTCTAAAAGATGTGTCAGTCAAAAGTTAAACAAAGGAAAATATGAGATAGCAAGTTTGCATAATTTACGAGAAGTTAAAGTGAGACATGATATCCAAATAAACAATTCTCAAAGGAAGCTGTTATCTAATACCGTAATACGATACTATCTGTCATGTTGCCTTATATCTCGATGATATAACGTATAATTTTATATAACATACATACATGGTCAGATACTTCCCCTTCGGAGTAAAAGCAAATCCTTTTAAGGGCGCAAAGAGTAAGTCAAAATAAAGAGATTTAGGGGCAGACCCACCTCGAAAACCCGCGGAGGCACCTCCACCCCATGGTCAAAGGGGTGTCGAGCACAGTTATATGTTTTATTTTTTTTTTTTTTCGAAAACGATAAGAGATAATGGCTTACGGTTTGCGCCAATCGAAGGAAAGTCAAATTTTACATACAATTTTTTGGCTGATCAAAAATAATATTCTTCTCTCCCATTACAAAAAATATGGGAGGGGGCTACTCTGTAATATCACATTTTTGCTTATAACTTCTAAACGGCTTAATAAAAAAATATTCACCAAGAGTTAAAAATTGAAGGTTATAGCTTTTCCTATCGACTGATATAAAAAAGTGAATTATATTTGTTTAAATAATGCGTACAGTGGCGTACTAATATATTTGCATTTGGTGGAATTCCAACACAGCATTTAATAAACTTTTTTTTTTTTTTTCAAAAAAACGGTTATAGATATGTTGCCGTTGGCGATAATTGAAAGAAAATAAAATGTTACACCCCAGTCATATTTTTTAACTTATCAAAAATCCTATTTTGTTCCCGCTACAAAACATATGGGAAGGGATACAGTGTAAAGTCACATTCTTGCTTATTACCGCACAACCAACAAATCGAGCAAAATTTTATAAAAGTAGAAAATTAAAGTCTATCGATCGCTTTTATAAAAAGTTAAATATATTTGTCGTGCGTTGCCGCAACGGGTACGCGACATCGGAACTAAGCATTGCAAAAAGTATTGCAGCCACACATGCGCGATCGTTTCGTTAACCGTGACCTTGTCTAATTTGGCTAGTACACAACAAAACACATTATCCCTTTGAAGAAGTAATACGTTTATTGAAACAGTGATCATCCCTATCCCCCTTCACTGGCTCAACTTGGGCAAATGTATCATGGCACAAAATCGGATTTATTACGATGCCTCGAGAAATATATTAAAGTTAAGGGCAAACCCATGGATATTGATGCTGAATTAATAGATGGAGCTGCTCTAGTACACATGCTTCAACCTAAGGCTTGCTTAAATTTTGAAGATTATATTTCTCGTATTATAAAGACTTACATTTTTAAACTTTTGGAAACCACCAAGAGGATTGATATCATTTGGGATATTTATATAGAGAAAAGCTTAAAGGAAAGTACTAAAGAAATGAGGAGTAAAGGAAGTAGGAAATTAGTAAGATTAAACACCACTATCCAAGAAATTGGTCTGAATTTTTAAGACACGCAGAAAATAAAAAAGATTTGTTTAGTTTAATTTCAAACTATTTCAAGAATGTGCCATTGGCTGAAAATAAAGTGTTAGTATGCAACAATAATGAGGAAACCTTCTACAACAGCAGCTCTTCAGATATAATTGAAATGATTGGTGTTTGCAATCATGAAGAAGCCGATTCCAGAATATTTGTTCATTCCCTAAACTGTTTACAAAATAATTTTAAGAAAATCCTAATAGAAACTGTCGACACTGATGTTATTATTCTTGCCATTTTTTACCAATACCAGCATCAAGAGCAAGACGTCTGGATAGAGTTTGGTATAGGAAAAAATTTGCAATACGTATCTTGCATGGAAATAAGTAACAATTTGAAGGATAAATGTTTAGGTCTTCCCTTCTTCCACGCTTTTACTGGGTGCGATGTGACATCGGCCTTCTTCGGGAAAGGAAAAAGAAAGTGTTGGGAAGCATGGGAAGCTTTTCTAGATATTACAGACACCTTCAAAGAGCTGACACTTCATCCCAAACAACCTAGGGCAAAACAAATGCATATGTTGGAAAAATTTGCCATATTTCTGTATGATAAACATTCAAAGGTTCAAAGTCTGGACGTTTGTCGAATGGAATTATTTACTAAAAAAAAAACCGCTGCCCAAGGAATCACTACTTCCACATCCAGATTCTCTATCCAAGTCACTCACAACGAAAAAAACTTTGTGAAAATAACTGTTTAAGGAACTTTAATAATATAATATTTGAAATCCTCTACCCCAAAAACCCATAAAACGATACCCCACATCGGTAGTGGGGTGGGGGGGGTGGTGGTGATAGGGGGTGGTAGTGGGGGTGGATGAAGTAAAAAAATATTTTGAGGTTTCTGGTTCCTGTACATAGGTACACTAAATCACAATTTTTTTTCATCCCCTTTAATAAGGGGGCGGGGGTGGTAATGGGGGTGGCTAATGCCAAAAATTTTTTGAGACCTTAGCTTTTCTTGTATATACTAAATACCAATTTTATGGACTATTACCTGCTTGATTGACCTATTTACCCCAAATTTACCCCAATTTACCCCCAACCCTTCGACGGAACAAGATGAAAATATAATCTAGTTCTAGATCTCGCTAAAGTACATATGTGTACCAAATTTCAAGTCAATATCTTAAACGGTTCCAGAGTAAACGTGCGCACAAAAAAAAGTTACAGACAGACAGACAGACAGACCGACAGACAGACCGACAGACAGACAGACAGAAATTTTTTTTTCGCTCAAACTTAAAATCTCGACGTTTCATGACATTTTAAGCCTATTTGGACAATAAAAATTTTTAAAATTTTTTTTGTCGTTACTATACTTCCACTGGACGTGGAAGTAATAGGTCTATAGAAAATCTTCCCCCCACATTAAATGCACTTTCATTGCACGTTAGAAGGTGCATTTATCAGGGTGGTTTTGTTTGGGGCCAATTAACCATAGGAAACGTTGCATTACCGTGTCCGTCCCAATGGTGGTGGACAACTATTAATAACGAAAAATTAAGGAAGGAAGTTTTAATCATTTGCAATTGCAAAATTTGTGGTCATAAATGTAAGTGTTTTTTAAAAAAATTGAAATGTACACAATTATATACATGTAAGGAATGTTGCAATTAGCGCTGTGTTACCTTTCTCGTATTTGTTTATTTATTTAGTTAATATTTTTCTTTTGTTTATTGAGTTGAGAGTTTATTGATCGTTTACACTGTTTTCATTTTTATTTTTATTAAAAAAACATTTAACCAGTTAACCCAGTCTACTGCTTTATTTCTAGATCGACCTTCCTCTCTTCCTCCACTATCAAAAGCCAGATAATTAAAAAAAAGAGTAAAATTTCACATGCTCGATTGGTGTAAACCAGAAATCATTTTTTTTCTTTTTCAAGACAGTACGTATTATTTAAATAATATCATGGACTTTTGAAACATTAATAGACAGCAGAAATTGTTTTAAATTTCGACTCTTGGTAAATTTTGATTTGTTGGGCCGTTTAGGAGTAATAAGATAAAATGTAACATTACTGAATAACCCCCTCCCATATTTATTGTAGTAAGGCAATAAGTTACCATTTTTTAATCAATTAAAAAATATCTGCTTGATGTTCTTTTGAGATTTTTTTTATTATTAAACGCTGTTGCAATTAATTCTGCCGAATGCAAATAAATCCCTACGCTACTGTACGCATTATTTAAACAGATATCACTCACTTTTCATATATCATTCGATAGGAAATGTCATAAGCTTTATTTTTGAACTCTTGATACATTTTTATTTATTAGGCCGTTTAGGAGCAATAAGCAAAAATGTGACATTACAGAGTAGCCCCCTCAAATATTTTTTATAATGGGAGAGAAGAATATAATTTTTGATCAGCCAAAAAAATGTAGTCATATGTAAAATTTTATTTTCTTTCGATTGGCGCAAACCGTAAGTCATTATCTCTTATCGTTTTCGAGAAAAAAAATAAAATATACAACTGTGCGCGCCACCCCTTTAAGCAGGGGGTGGGGGTGCCTCCGCGGGTTTTCGAGGTGGGTCTGCCCCTAAATCTTTTTATTTTGACTTACTCTATGTGTCCTTATAGAGATTTGCTTTTACTCAGAAGGGGAAGTATCAACCACCGTAGGAGCTTAGCTAACATACATACATTCATGCGTACATAGATTATGACATGTTATCCTCATTTGAGTAGCCCAATCGAATAAAAGTCAGTTTTACTATTGTTACGTTTAAGCTGTAGTGCAACTTACCGCAAAGTTTCCTCCGTGATAACCACGACACTCTTCAGTGAAGGTAAGCGTCTGCTGCTCAGTTTTCCTGGTTCACTTTCGGCCAGCTCTGGGCAAATCGATTTCAAAAATTCATAATAATTTTGCATCTTAAACTTGTGTCCACATATAACACCTTTTATACCTACTTTTTTTATGCAATATTCCATTTCCCTGGGCTGATACGCCGGATTAATAGCTACCTTAAATAATTTTTATTTAATTAATGATTGTTTTTAATACGTATATCCTAAAGTACCATAATGAAACCTGCTCTGGAACAAGTCATGTTGGCAATGTACCATTCGATCAAATTCGGAGCCCAAATACCCACTCGATCTCCGGCTTGGAAACCGATGTTGATCAATCCAGCTGCCAAACGGTCTGCCTGATTTAGGACCTCAGAAAAAGTAAGCTTTTGGTTTTGGTGCCTCGATATAATAGCATACTTGTCCCCATGTTTTTGGACAGTATCTTCCAGTAATAATCCAAATGTTAGTGGTCTGAGGGGTTCCTTTCCGACATTGTGCAAATAACTGAGTCTGCTTTTTTTTCTTGTCCTAAAAACATATTTTAATTTTAGTAATGAATTAGCTTGTCCGAGTAATATTTTTATAGTCAACAAAAATATGTATACATACAAATGTATAAATATAATAATAATAAATTTATAGTGACATTCTGATTTTTTTATTCCGATATTTCGTTAGAAGTTACTTACAGCCTCAATGTTTTGTTTGCAAATAAAGATCTGGAGAACATTACTCAATAATAACTGCTTCCTCGGCTTATTTTTTCAATTGTAATAAATTTTAACCTTGTAGATAGTATTTATTTAGGTAACTTAACATTTTTTATCGGTACTGGGTGGAAAATAATAATAAAAAAAATATGACTTAATTTTTTATAAACAATATTCTGTAAATATAAATAATAATGCACTCAATGAGACATACTTTCCTGAATGACAATTTTGTTGGGTTTGTGTATTAACGATCTACTTATCTACGTCATATATTTTTCCTTCGCTTGTCTTCCGACATGATGCCCATTGATATTAGACCCAAAATCGGGGGAAATAAATTATAGTCTTTTGCCCTTTGGGGATTATATGCTTTATAGAGCTACCTTTAAGAAACGAGAGAGTTCCCAAGGCACACTCCTAAAGCGTCTCGCCGTGGTGTTTTACATTTTCCCGCAGATAATTTTATATTCATTGGTAATATTCTACATAAAATTTGCTACCAATAAAGTTCTATACATATTTCCGATAGGCGCAGTTTTCGAGCAATAAGCGAACAAACTAGAGGGTAAAAACACACTAGGCGTTTTTCGCCGGGTCGGCGGCCGAATCGGCAGACGACTCGACACATGGTTCTATACTAAATCATAGAAACGCACACACGTGATTTTGATCTTAGGCGACACGCCTTTTTTATGGGAATACGAAATTAAAATTTTTAATAGATACTAGGGCAACAGTAAGCATTATTTTTAGTAAATACCTAGCCAAATATGAAACTACTGACTTAACAAAAAACATTAATATAAAGGGAATTTCTGGGTCAACAGTGTCAAAAGGTTCAGTTTCTATTTCATTACAAACAAACAATACAAAGCTATGTCATCAGTTCTTGCTAATATACGACATTGACCATGGAATTCCCGGCAATACTGGGTTCAGATTTCAACTGTAAATACTCTGCTCTAATAGATTACGAAAAATTTTTATTTTCTTTCTGGTATAATAATCAAAAAAATTTTATTCCTTTGCAATCTACACATTCAGTTTACACTACAATTCCTGCAAGGTGTGAAATAATAAAGTATTTTAATGTTGACATAACTGAGGATTGCGTTGTTTTACCAACAACAACAACAAGCATTTATTAATGTTACATGATACAATATGCGCCATTCCGGAGTCCGGCCCGCAGCCAGCCAGACAACCACGTCGAACATCGCCGAGGTGGGTGTGAGGCTGGGCGAGGAGGGTCCGGTTTGGTGGTGACGAAAATTACTTGGTGAGTTAAAACTCCTGCCTAATGGAAAAAGGCTTAAATTTAACAATATCGTGCAGCGTAGTACACGAGGGTAGGGAGGTACTTACTTAAAAATAATTAAAATTAAAACTGAAAAACTATCGATTTCTCGCACACGCGAACACTTACAAATTTTGATTGCTGGTACGAGAAAACAAAACTCAACGAAAAACCCCGTTTGAGACAATTCCACCCTGGTAGTCTTCCTGACGCCAGGAAAGTGTCGTGTAATGTTATGTGAAATTTTGGTTTATCAAGAGTTTATTGGTCGAGACTGAATTTAGAGACAAAAATGAACAAGGAACAAAAAAGGTAAAAACAAACAGAGGGATTAGAAAGGGGTTGATTGTAGGTTTTGGTGAAGATTAAAGGTGGGGAAAGGAGAAGTTGTCGTAGAGGAAAGTGTGGCTAGAGGGGTTGCCGAAATATAGGCAACGCCTGGTATGGTAGGCGTTGTCGGATATCGAAAAGGATCGCATCATGCTGTCTGATTCGTGTTATGTTGCGGGTTAGCGGACTATCGCCCAGTTTGAATTAATAGAATTTTTGGGGGATTTCTTGGACGTAGTCCGCTAGTGGCGTTATGTCATGGCAACGATTATATAGATCTCTGAGGGAGGTGTATCTGCCTGAATCAGAGATGAGACGCATAAATTTGTGTTCGAGAACTAGGAGTTTCCTCATTGTCGTGGTCGGTATGCTGCACCACACCGGCGCCGCGTATGTGATGGCCGGCCTGATCACCATCGTATACAACAATTTTTTATTTGTTCTGTTGAGTCCGCTACTCCTTGCCAGGAGCGGATACAGACTCCTGGACATGGAGTAGACCTTGCGTATTGTCTAGTTTATGTGAATGTTGAACGTCAGTCTCTTGTCCAAGATACTTCACGCACCGTTTAATTGGAATTTGGCGACCCCCGATCGAAAGTGGTGCTAGAATCCGATTTTTGGTGAAACGGCGCGTGAATAGAATTGATTATGAGTCTTCTCGGCATTAATCCGAATTTTCCACCTGTCGTAATACGCCATGGCACGGGCCATGTGTGCCTTCAGCAACATATTAGCTGCCTGTGCATTGTGCGAATGCACGTACATGGCCGTGTTATCGGCGTACTTGGAAAGGTTCGAATTCGGGAATTCCGGGAAGTCGGATACATATAAATTGTATAGTTTTGGTGACAGGCACGATCCCTGGGGTCCCGCCGAGTTGATAGTTTATTATTCACTCTGACCTGCAGCGATCTGCCTGTCAGGAAAGAGTGAGCAAGATTCGTTATGTGCATGGGGAAGTCCAGTGCGTTTAGTTTATGAAGCAGTCCCGGGATCCATACGGTATCGAAAGCTTTCTCAACATCGAGGAGCACCATGACGGTGCTCTTCCCGAGGTTGCATTGTGCCTTGACGTCATTCACGATCCTGACGATCTGCTGCACAGTGCCCCTGCTCCGCCTGAAACCGAACTGGCACTCATCATCGATATGGAGTTCATCCTGAGCAGGGTCTAATCTGATCAGGATGACCTTCTCTATCAACTTGGAGATCGTCGACAGCAACGAGATCGGTGGATAGCTGCCGGTGAGCTTCGCGTTCTTATTCGGCTTCAGGATTGGCACGACCACGGCGCATTTCCACTGGTTGGGCCAGTGCTGCAGTCGCAGGATCGCGTTGACAATATACGTCAACTGCACAATGCCTTTTCTCGGGAGATATTTAAGAAGCTTGTATTCGATGCCGTCTGAACCTGGGGCTTTATTGTTGGGTAATGTCCGGACGATGCCAGCCACCTCCGAGGGCTTGGCCATGACCTTTAAAAATTCTCGTCTCGTCAATTGGATGCCATGCCCAATCAGTTCGTTGATGTCGTTTTCGATGCGGTCGTGTTCTGGATTGTTCGGTATTTGTACGTTGTGTATATTTGCAAAGTAGTTAGCTTGTTTTACCGGGTAAATTATGTGAAGGTGTTTTCTTGGCTGGAACTTTAGCTAGACCTAATCAAAATATGATACCTATTAAAATATTAAATGTTAGAGATGAGGAAGTTGTTCTAAAAAATTTTCAACCTAAAATAGAAAAGTTAGAGGAATATATTTTATGTGAATTTAAAAATAATAAAATTTCAATCGATAGAGCGAATCAATTATTAGACACAATTAAGGTAGACCATTTAAGTAGTGAAGAAAAATGTACTCTAAGAAAAATCTGTGTTAAATACTCAGACGTGTTTCAATTAGAAGGCGATCCATTAACAACCACTAATATTTATAAGGAAAAAATAAGACTAAATACACCTGCTAAATCTGTTTTACATACACAGCCTTATCGGCTTCCCCATGCACAAAAGGCAGAAATTCATAATCAAATTGATAAAATGTTAAAAGAAGGAGTTGTTGAAGAATCAAGGTCAAAATGGTCAGCACCTTTGCTGATTGTTCAAAAAAAGGTTGATCAGAGTGGAATCAAAAAATGGAGAATTGTCGTAGATTATAGACAATTGAATAAACAAATACAGGATGATAAATTTCCACTGCCCTACATTACAGATATTTTAGATTCATTGTCTGGTGCTATGTACTTTTCTCACCTTGATTTGTCACGGGGTTATTATCAAATTGATCTTGATCAGTCTAGTAGAAAATATACAGCATTTACAACAGATCGTGATCAGTATAAAATGACAAGGCTTCCAATGGGATTGAAAATTAGTCCTAGTGCTTTTTCTCGTGCAATGACAGTTGCAATATCTGCATTAAATTATGAATGTTGTGTTGTTTATTTAGACGACTTAATTGTGTTTGGAAATAACTTATTAAACCATAATAGAAATTTAGTCAACATTTTTCAAAGGCTTCGGGAAGTAAATTTAAAGCTGAATCCAAATAAATGTGAATTTTTGAAAAAAGAAATTTTGTATTTAGGCCATACAATTTCATCCAAAGGTGTTTCACCTGATAAGGTAATTCAAAAATATCCAGTTCCTAAAGATTCGAATGAAGTGAAAAGATTTGTTGCTTTTGCGAATTATTATAGAAAATATATTCAAAACTTTGCACATATTGCCACACCTCTTAATAATTTAAAAAGTTCAGTTTGTTTGGACTCAGGAATATCAACAATCTTTTGAAAAATTAAAACACTTCAAAACTTAATTACATTACCAGTGTTACAATATCCAGATTTTACACCAGATAATTGTTTTCAATTAAAAACAGATGCATCCAGAAATGGATTTGGCGCATCCTTGTCAAATGGAGATGATAGACCTGTTGCATTTGCTTGTAGATCTCTAAGTAAAGCTGAGAAAAATTATAGCGTGGGTGAGTTAGAATTAGCTGGCTTATGTTTTGCAGTGAAGCACTTTAGGCCCTATCTATTTGGAAGAAAGTTTAAAATATTCACTGATCACAGACCATTAATCTATTTGTTTGGAATGACAAACCCCTCTCTAGTAGATTGACCAAATTTAGGTTAGCTCTCGGAGAGTACGACTTTACGATAGAGTATATTAAAGGTAAATCAAATGTAGTTGCAGATGCTCTCTCAAGAGTCGTAATATCCTCTGACGAATTAAAAACTTGAATAACAGCATATGTAATATATGTGTTACAACAAGAGCGCAAAGCAAAAAGTCTGAAAATAATGTTCAAGGTAGTTTTGATGAAACCAGTTCCGATAAACGAATTGATCACCCCGGCGTCGTGGAATTATTAAAGCTGCCTAAAGATTCTTTTCAGTTGTGTCCAATCTCTTGCTCAGAATTCGAAAAAATATTAAAACAAAAACGCTACGATTGTTACTTAGGGAACTTATTATGTATTAATGATTCGCGAATAATTTATGTAAAACAGGATCCTTGATCGGCATTAGACTTAGGTACTATGTTGAGAGACCTGAAAAATATTTATGAGAAATATAAAATTCCGGAATTAGTAATATTAAAAAATAAAAAGTGCGCACAAATACTTGAAAATATTTTAAAGTTCCCAAACAAAATAAAAAATGGTGGTATAAAATTATCTATTTTGAAAGATGTTCAAAATATCGTAAATTATGAGGCTAGACAAATAATAATGAATGGTTATCATATACTACCAACTGGTAGACATGCAGGACTAAACCGTAAAAGCATTATTTTTGGGGAGGTTTGCGTACTGATGTTGAAAATTTTGTGATTGTCATCTCTATAAACATTCCAACCCAAACAAAGAACCTATGAAAATTACTACTACTGTTTCTGCAGGTTTCCAAAAAGTATTTATATATTTAGTAGGACCTTTGGAGACAGATTGTGAAAACAATCGATACATCTTAACTTTACAATGTGAACTAACTAAATTTGTAGAGGCTTACCCTTTGCCAAATAAGGAAGCTTATACAGTGGCTAAAGCTTTTGTAGACAACTTTATTCTGCGTTATGGTATACCGAATGCAATTGTATCAGATCAGGGCACTGAATTTTTGTCGTCAATCTTTAAGGAAATATGTAAACTTTTAAAAATTACGAAGCTGCAGTCCACAGCATATCATCATGAGACCCTAGGCTCTCTTGAAAATTCACACAAAAATTTAGGAGCTTACTTGCGGATTCAAGCTGCAAAGCACATCAATGCTTGGAGCTCGTGGGTGCCGTTTTGGCCAAGCAGCTAGGTTGCCATCTAATCTAAATGAAAGTCCAGATCCGCTATATAATTTTGATAACTATCCCTTAGAATTGAAATATCATTTGCAACAAGCATGTAACGATGCAAAAAACAATTTAATTTCTTCAAAAGCGAAGCGAAAATCAACCTAGGATCAACACGAGAAAATTGTAAATTATAATATAGGAGATAAGGTTATGTTAAGAAATAATTCTACAAAGGACCATATAAGGTCATTGAGGATAAATCTCCAAATATAATTATAAAAATGGGTGATAATTTAGTTGAGGTACATAAAAATAGGGTTAAGTTATACCATGAATAAATTGAAAAAAAATGCATGTCTTGAGCTCAACATGAATTTCTTTTTTCTCTCCTTGGTAGATGTAATGGTATTTATTATTATTATTATTATTATTATTTTAGTTACACGCGCGTGTACCCATATTCATAGTTCATAGAATCCATCCTTTAGCATTTTTATCTAGGTTAATTATTTAGCAATATTGCAAAATGTACAATTTTGTTGGGGCTACGAACTCCATAAACTTTTGTGAATTAATTAAATGAAGTACCTTCAAGTAGACAGGTTGTGTTTAATTTCTTAAGTTAGTTCCCACATCACAACTGAAGAAGAACTTTTAGAGGTTCCATAGTATGCATTTAACAGCGCATAGTGACAAAGTTACTTCACTATTTTTTTCCAGGAATACCGTGGCTTTAGCGATAAATTTTATTACGACATTTTTTGTCCAGAAACACGTGATCTATCCACATGTATTTTTTATTTTTTTCTACCATAACAAAATTTTGAAGAAATGGATGAAAAAAAAATTTTTTTCTTCACTTTTTTTTTATGTTCTCCATCCGAGCAGAATGTAAACTTTTCAGGATATTATTCTATACACTTTCAAGAACTCATTAAAAAAAAATTATTCATTTTGCAAGTTTTTGTAGGTTTCACTTAAAGTGTTGCCTGGGCTAAAAGCAATATCTCGATTTTTTTTTTTAAATATCGCCACGTTCCATTATGGCACTTGGAGCCGTTTTTTCGGAACTTCCTGAAGTTGGTCCTGGATGCCAGACCTGACCACGAAAAATGCTGTCAAGGGTATTTTTGGATTTTTTAAAACATCTATCAAATGGGCAGCAAATAATTCATTAAAAATCCGATGTAAAATTTCAATTCGAATTTTACAATCACGTCACATGTCCGCTCCGACCGACCAGAGCCACCCACCGCACCCTCTAACTGCTCCTTTGACGTAAGTCACAGGCGTAGAGGTTATTATACAGTAAAATACTGGATAATTGTATTATCTTATAGATTTCACGGACATTTTTTAGAAAAAAATATATGTGGCAGAGCATCCCAATAAGAAACACAGAAGAATATAGTGTGATGTGTTGCAACTCTTTCAATTAATTCAGATGTATTTACACCTACTCGAGAAAGAACCTACCAGTAGTAGTTCTAGAGTGATGACATCTGGAACTATCTAGAGAATGGTGGCGTCATCACAGAACAATCGAGATCTGTCATTATTTGGGTATAAAAGACCGACCGCATTCTCGGCGAGTAGTTCAAAAAGTATAGAAAGTGAGGTTAAGACTTCAAAGATAAACATTGCGATTTTAGTCAGTAAAGTGTATTTCAATTAATAATAGTATTGTGAAGTATCCAGTAAATATTTAATAAAGTGTGTTAGTGGACATCTCTTGTTATAATTTTTGGAACCCACGGATTTTGCGAGGGTGGTTTCCTAAGGGTGGAAACACGTGACAAATTGGTGTCAGAATGCGGAATTTTATGACAAGAGGAGCTCTGAAGTTGTGCTGGAGTGTTCGAGAAGTATTCTCGAGGGTTAGTGCTAACACGGAGGACTCATTTACTGGACATTGTTCGAGGGTTATTTTCGAACAGGAAAATAGTGTTAAGTGCATTTTTGAGACATTGTAGAACATTTTATTAGGACATTAGTGTGATAATTAAATCCTTTGAACTGAGAAGTGATAGACACACTGAAAAAGACTCATTTAGTGCGTGAACATTTCTAGAACTTTTCTATTTGGACATTAGTGGAGATTATTAAATTCTCTGAACTGGATAGTGACAAAAGACTCTGGATAAGACTTTTTCGTGCTATTTCGAGATTTGTCTGGAAAGTTCCATTACCGATATTGACGTGACAGTTGAATTTATTTTATTTTAATTTCGTCGTATGCCCGTAACAACAAGAAGTATGGCATCCGATAAACAAATACAGGACTTATTCGAACAATTCCAAAAAATGATGGCTCAGCAACTGCAGGAAGATAAAGAAGAGCAAGAAAGAAAACGCCAGGAGGAAAAAAACGGCGTCAAGAAGAAAGGGACGAATTAAAGAAAATTATGGAAGATCAGGAAATAAGACGTCAGAAAGAAAAAGAGGATGAAGAAAGCAGACGTCAGAAAGAAAAAGAGGATGAAGAAACAAGACGCCAAGAAGAAAAAGCCGAATTGAGAGAAATGATGGAGGACCTGAAGATACGACAGCAAGAGGAGAAAGAAGAGCAAGAAAGACAACGTCAAGAGGGAAAAGACGAACTCAGAAAAATAATGGAAGACTTGGAAGAAAGACGCCAGGAGGAATTATGGAAAATCCTGAGCGATCAAATAAAAATACAACAGGACGCAATCATTTCTGTCAAGAGTGAAGTCAAAGAAGAGATAAACAAGGTAGAAGAAAAAGTAGATAAGGTCGAAGATAAAGTAGGTGAAGTCAAGACCGAAGTCGGTCAAGTAAAAGGAAAAGTAAATCAGTTTGAAGAAAAGATGAGCGAGTTCGAAGAAGAAGTCAAAGGAGAAATAGACCGGCTTAAACGACAGTTGAGAGATAGAGGAAGCCAGCAGGTGGTATCATCAGGTCCTCGACTAAAACCTCCCTCGTTTGATGGCCAAAGCTCATGGACAACGTACAAAAGACAATTCGAGGCAGCAGCGTGTGCGAACAACTGGGATAATGAGGAAAAGGCCATGTCATTAGTTCTGGCGTTAAGGGGCCAGCCCTCAGAGTTGCTTCAAACTATCCCAATGGATAAACAAAGGGACTTCAAAGTCTTGGAAGCTGCATTGGACTTGAGATATGGTGACCAACATCTCGCCCAAGTATACCAGGCTCAGCTGAAATCCCGGATGCAAAAAGCTGGGGAAAGTTTACAAGAATTCGAAGCTGCGATAGAGAGATTGGCACACCTGGCGTATCCAAGTGCACCTAAAGAATTCCAGGAACAATTAGCCATGGGGGCTTTTTTAGATGGTATAAGGGACGAAGGGTCAGGCGAGTTTTGAGGCTGACGAGACACCAAAGTAGTAGCGAAGCTTTGGTGCGTGCACTCGAAGTAGAAGCAGCTTACAGGGATACGCCAAGGTCGAGAGTGCGAGCTGTGACTCTCGAAGAATCGCAACCAGAAATGAACCAGAACCCCATGTTGACTGAGATGCAGAAAATGTTTACCAAATTATTCAACAAAGTGGATGATCTCGGGGAGCAGAGAAAACAACAAAATAAAGGAAAGCCGAGCGGAGGTATTAAATGTTTCAATTGCGGCAAGGTAGGACATATGAAACGAGACTGTCAACAGCAGAACTCGGAGAATCGAATAAATGCTGCGAATCTTGAAGAGAAGCAGGAAAACTACGCCAGGGGGGTTGTTCTGGCTAGGGAATGCAGTGACCCCAGAGAAATAAAGATTTCCCAGCTTCGAGAAATTTCGAATAGTCTGCTGTTACAAGGCTATGTGAACGGAAGAAAATGTTTTTTTACCATCGACACAGGTACTACGTCATCAATAGTACGTCCAGGATTTATATCCGGTATAAAGATTAACAAGAGGCAAAATGAGGTGATCGTCCGGACAGCTACGGGGGACAGGGCTACGGTTCATGGAGAAGTAGACCTGGGTTTGCAGATTGGACATTTAAGGTTCGACCACAGGGTCATCGTGGCTGACATCACGGATGACTTCATTTTGGGACTGGACATTATGGAACAGTATGGATTTATTATTGACGTAGGAAAGCGAGTGTTAAGGATTAGGAACGAACAACTTAGTTTGTCAAAAGTGAACGACCAATGCGAGAAAACCAGGCTGTTGACAATGCAGGCAGTCAAAACTCCTGCATTATACAGAAAAACAGACAAGGAAGATTGCAAGCGCTACCCTCAGGTGAGAAAATTGCCGAACATGGTTGAAGTGAACACTGTCAAGGTCGATCTTCCAGACAGTTGGTCAAAGAAAATTCTGAGGCGAGAGCAATTGCGCGATGTAGAAATCGGACCCACGTTGCGAGCAAAAGAAGAGGGAACGCGTCCAGCATGGAAGGATGTTTCCGACAAAGAAGTGGGGCTGAAGGCTTTATGGTCACAATGGGATTCACTTACGGTCGTAGATGGGCTTTTGAGGAGAGCATGGGAAAGCCCAGATGGGAAGCAGGTTGCCATGCGTCTAGTGATTCCCAGGTGTACCAGAAGTACTCCAGGAAGCGCATAATGAAACGTCCAGCAGACATAAACAAGACATTGAGTAGAGCACGGGAACAGTTCTATTGGGTTAATAGTCGCCAGGATGTGGAGGCCTGGTGTCGCAAGTGTAAGAATTGTGCTGCCCGTGGGGAACCATTTTCCATGAGCAACTACAGAAATGGAAGTCGAGAACAGCCGAAGAATGACCGAGAGCAGATGAACAAAACTAGTAACCGATTGAAGGCTCCTTATGATCAGAATGCCAGTACAGGGGGATTCAAGGTGGGGGATCTGGTTTGGCTGTACAATCCACAGCGGAAGGAATGGAGATCCCCGAAACTTCAACCTCCTTGGGATGGACCGTATACTGTTATTACCCGAATTAATGATGTCGTTTATCGGATTCAACGAAGCAAAAAATCCAAGATAAAGATCGTGCATTTGGATAGACTGGCAAAATACACCGATGATTCCAAATTGCCTGACCGGGACGTTCAGGCTTAAGGAGGGGGCAGTGTGATGTGTTGCAACCCTTTCAATTAATTCAGATGTATTTACACCTACTCGAGAAAGAACCTACCAGTAGTAGTTCTAGAGTGATGACATCTGGAATTATCTAGAGAATGGTAGCGTCATCACAGAACAATCGAGATCTGTCATTATTTGGGTATAAAAGACCGACCGCATTCTCGGCGAGTAGTTCAGAAAGTATAGAAAGTGAGGTTAAGACTTCAAAGATAAACATTGTGATTTTAGTCAGTAAAGTGTATTTAAATTAATAATAGTATTGTGAAGTATCCAGTAAATATTTAATAAAGTGTGTTAGTGGACATCTCTTGTTATAATTTTTGGAACCCACGGATTTTGCGAGGGTGGTTTCCTAAGGGTGGAAACACGTGACAATAGAATATAGATAAATAAATATAAACTAAGCAAGATTTGAAGCATAGTGCCTTTCGTTGTTTTGAAATCATGTACTTTGAGTGCTGCTTTAATTTAAAAATATATATATTTTTGGTTTTAAATTCTTTATGTTTTATCTACCACTCAGTTTAAATAATATGGGTATTGCGTATTTTAGAAAAAACGTTAATTGTTATGAATAGTGATTATTAAAATTAGGTATTTGGCATTATCACTTAAACATGTCTTGTTTAAATTATGTCACTTTTTTACAGTTCTAACGACCGATATAAGAAAATTTATTATGTATGTAACTAACTTATCTATGTAACTAAAAAATACTTAGTGGTTAAAAAAAACGTCATTTATATTATGAAATTTGTCCCAATTATTATTTTAGTGCAGAAAAAATAAATTTTGACCTCGAAAGAATTAGTACAAGCAAGGAATTTGGTGGAGATGGTCCACTTGCCATTCTAATCAATATACTAAAAGTCCCCTAAAATCGAAGCTGTGCTTCGCCCGCTATATTGAAAAATGGCGGCTCATTTTCAGATTTTTTTATATAAATCTTTTACCATTGCAGATAGGAAAAAAGTTCCAAATAAAAAATGTAGGCAATAATAAAACAAACAATTTTTGATATTAAAATTTTTTCTCTAAATCGAACCGTTTTTGAATTATGAGGTGAATGTGAATGTTATTGAATTATCAAAAATCCCAATTGTGTACAAAATACACTGTAAAATGTGTGTTATAGGTTGTAAGTAAAATAATTACCATTACCTAAGTAAAATATACTGTAATTATGAAGCCTATAACAAATAGAATAAAATACGAAAATACGTTATAACATTAGTTCGTCATTATCAATGTCGTCGTCAGGTAACATATCTTCTGAGTTGCTGCAAGATAATCCCTGGCAATATCCACACATGGCAGAATACTTTAACCCTGCTGATGAGCACTCACAACGTTTTGTGCATCCCGATTTGCAACCACAGGATATGAGCTTCAGTAAATTCCTAGGGGCTGGATCTAAACATGTCAAAATTGGTTTCAAAGCCCCATGGGTTAACTGCCAACCCCCGGCAGTCGGCTCTAAATTATTACCCATCCACTGCTGGATTTGGAGGTATGTGCGATATGAGTGATTGGCAGCTGCTGCACTTGTAGGAGGCAACACTGCCAAGTTAAATTTGGAATGTCAGACGATTGTATGAAAAATATCTATATTCATCAAGCGTCTGGGACTTTGTTGCCCCATATAAGGCAAGCAGAAATTTTTTCCCTGCAGCTGAAATGTCATCTTGAGATTCAGCATCCTCCGTAAATAAAGCAACAGTTTGTCGCAGATTCGAGTTTTGTTCCAAAAGGCGTAAGTCTTTACTCTTGCTCTTTCTAAAGGGCGCAGAGATTGTGTCACAACCTGTAACAGCATGTATGAACATCAGACAGTGTAATGTATTCCTGTGCAAATTTAGTTGCTTTGGAATGTAAAAAATTGACCTTTTTTATTCCCTGAACCAATTCATCTCATCTGTTGACAAAGTAATTAGGAGGACTAATAAGTCAGTGTCCTGGCCAACAACAACTACTAGATAACCATGCCTTGCTTTCTCAATAGCTGCTGCTACGATCGACACATCAGCATCTGCTTCGGCCTCTTCTACCTGGACACCCCGACTTCATAACAGGACGGCTAGATATTTTATAAGAAGTTTCTTATTTGCACTGTTTGAAAGAAATTCCGCTTGCGTTGTTGTGGTGACAGTATTCAAAGTATTTTCACTTATGTTTGTATCTGCTGATGTCCTTCTTACCGCTCTTCTTCTATTCAAAAACTGTTCGATTTAGAGAAAAAAATGTTAATATCAAACATTTTTTTTTATTATTTCCCACATTTTTTATTTGAAACTTTTTTCCTATCTGCAACGGTAAAGGATTTATATACAAAAATCTGAAAATGGGCCGGCATCTTTCAATATGGCGGCCGTAGCACAGCTTAGATTTTAGGGGACTTTTAGTATATTCAATAAGATGATAACTGCAACATCTCCACCAAATTTCTTGCTTGTACTAATTTTTTCAAGGTTCGCATACTTTTAGGCTTTCCTATTTTTCTTGCACTATTTTGTAAGACTATTTTTAATTGTTTATCAATCTGAAAATTCTTAAACTGGTCACTTTATCACTAAAAAACTGTTAGCTATAACTATAAGCTATTAAAAAACTTAAAAATAAGAAAGCGGTAGGTGTTGATGGAATACCTCCCTACGTGATTAAGGGATGTCAAGAATGATTAAAGGTTCCATTACTTCATATTTTTAATCTAATATTAAAAACTTTTTCCTACTGCATGGAAGCTAGCTACATATACTCCAATTCATAAGTCGGGGGATAAAATGGACATAGAAAACTACAGGGGTATAGGATTCCTGGCATTTTAAGGCAAAAAAATATATTGAAAATACTTAAATTATTTATTGAAATTCAGTCATTCACAACAATTACTAAACCGTACATTCTATTTCAACTCTAGAAAAGTTGTACAAGTTTTTTCGAACTCGTTAGTTGTCATCAGTAGAGTATAGAAACATTCATTCATTATTTACAAGCCTATTCCTGTTTTATTTTTACAATTAATTATTTTTTTATTTATTTGTTTTTATCATGATTAGATAATATTATTTAGGTATTATGCAAATCACAACTTACACACTTTTTATTTATTATGAAAATACCTACTTTCTGTATATTGTTGCCCTAATCTGGGCACGCTAATGTACTACTTAGGTAAATACCCAAGTAGCACAGAATTCTTTAAGATATCTTTAAGAAGTTCTATTTACTGCCCGCGAGGTTATCTTGTATTTATGTACTCTAGAAGTCCTTCCGAAATCAAAATGAGAAATCTTCATATGTGCTCAACTTTTATGCACTGGGGAAATGTAAACTGGGCATTATATAGGAATTTCAACTTTTGTTAACCCACAGACATCTACTAGAAGTTCTAAAAGGGAATTACCATACAGCTCAATTTTCTAAGTATTATAGAAATCAAATAAAGTATTAAAAGGGAAATAGTATTATTATCCTTAACAGAATACTTGTACACATCTTTTAGAAGTTCTAAAAGGGAATTACCATACAGCTCAATTTTCTATGTATTACAGAGATCAAATAAAGTATTAAAATGGAAATATTATTATTATCGGTAATAGAACACCTATAGAAATCGCAAGAAGAAATTCTTTTAATGCATAAAATTTGTTTGCTTACCACGTAGTTTGTTACAGAAATTATTCCCACGTACAAACCACTGACGATAATCAGTCATGCATTATCTTATAATCGTGAATTTATAGAACATTAATAACATTACTGCAATGTTCAAATTGTCTCAGGGATCATCGATTTATTTGGATGAATCTTATGATCTCTAATCTTTGGTTTGGTTTGGGCCTGATGTCTCATACTGAGATTTTGATTAACCAACATTTCACCAGCTGCCGCTGGCAATTCTATAAGAAGTGTGTGTTGGTACATCTAATAGAAATCTCCTATAAAGATGTTTTGAGTGCCGCTTATATTGGTAAGCGATAAAATACCCGAAAGATTACTACAGGAATTAAATCTGTTTGCAGGATCGATGCGGTACATCTAACAGAAATCCTATAAAGATGTCCTCGGGACCATTTATATTGGCAAGCGATAAGATATCCTAAAGATTATTATGGGAATTCTATAGGTATGCAAAAGGCTGCTCACAGGATTCTATACTAATAGCTTTTTTCGATTACCATGGGAAGTACTATTTAATACTGATATGCTGACATTTGCCCATCTTAGGGAACTCTTACAGACCTCTAGAAGATATTTACTAATTCCTAAATTTTTATCCTCGGGATATCTTGAGGAATTAATTGTGCTACTTGGGTACTTTAAAACACTCATTATTGGAGAATCAATCAAAACAACTTCTCTTCTAGCTAATACTGACGAAGTATTGAATTACATGATAGGATTCTTAGCATTTTAAAGAAAAAAAAATTGAAAATACTTAAATCATTTATTCAAATTTAGTCATTCACACTTATTTATTTAATATGAAATTATCTACTTTCTATATATTGGTACCTTAATCGGGTCACGCTAATATACTACTTAGGAAAACACTTTAAAACACTCATTATTGGAAAACCAATCAAAACAACTACTCTTCTAGCTAATACTTACGAAGTATTGAATTAAATGATAGGATTCCTGGCATTTTAAGGCAAAAAATATATTGAAAATACCTAAATTATTTATTGAAATTCAGTCATTCACAACAATTATTAAACCGTACATTCTATTTCAACTCTAGAAAAGTTCTACAAGTTTTTTCGAATTCGTTAGTTCTCATCAGTAGAGTACCTATAGAAACATTCATTCATTATTTACAAGCCTATTCTTGATTTATTTTTACAATTAATTATTTTTTATTTATTTGCTTTTATCATGATTAGAGAATATTATTTAGGTATTATACAAATCACAACTTATACACTTTTTATTTATTATGAAAATACCTTTTCGGGTACCCTATCCATTTCTAACCTATCTAGAGCACGTATCTAAAATATTATTAGGGTACTTTATTAATTATTATACTCTTCGCAAAAACGAAGAGTATATTGTATTTGATCGACACATTTCTAAAATCGTAAATATCGCTCGTAGAGAAAAAAATTTCATATCATTGTGTTAGTGAACGAATTCTGAACAACTTTCAAAATGTCCGTCTGTCCGTCCGTCTGTCCGTCCGTCCGCCACGTTTCTTGTAAGCACGATAACTTAAAGAAAAGTCCGATTGTATTGAAATTTAGAAAGTAAGTTAGTGTTAGGTAGAGGAAGAACCCTATTGTTTTTGAAGAAAATCGATCAGTAAATAAAAAAGTTATTAATTATTTAATTAAAAAAAAAATTCTCTTAATTTTTGTCGCTTGTACTAAAATGGAAATCTTGCGAGATATTATTTCCATAATATTTTTTTTTGTTTATGAAGTTTACTAATATATATTTCATAGAAGTGAAATATGTATGAATGTCGAAAGATATAATCACAGACAATCAATTTTTGTAACAATAGGTGGTGGCGCAGCAGCTAAAGCTTTGCGTTGCAATCCAGGTCGGCAGTTCTCGTACGGGTTTTTTCATTTAGCTTTTCACCCGACTCAGCAGCCAAAATTTATTTAGTGTTATAACCAGTTACTAGTTCTAAGTTTTATATGTATTAGTTTTAGGCCTTTGTGGGCAGCATTATTTTCAAAGGTATTATTAATTTTAAACCCACGCTAGGTGGGTAGGAATTTTAATTGTTCTTTATATCATTGTCGTCAAGCCGAACCGAACCTGATCCGCCCAGCCCTACAATTACCACGGCGCTATGCGCTGTGGTTGTCTGGCTGGCTCCGGGCCAGGTTTCGGGGAGGCGCATCTGTATCTATAAATGTTAATAAATTTTATTTGCTTGCTTTGCTTGCTTGCTTGCGTTGCAATCCAAAGATCCCGTGTTCGAATCCCACAGGTTGGATTTTTTTTTTTCATTTTTTTTTTTTATACAATTTTTTTTCATAACAAAGATGGTATCACAAAATTTAGGATGTCCAAAAACTAACATTATTTACAAGAAAACTGCGAAGAGTATCCTATAGAATGTGTAACAATTATATATAAAAATCTCAGTAAATTGGCGAAGAGTACGTTTTTAGCTTGTTTCTTCTAAAATGTCTAATTTGCGTGGATTATATGTGGAATTTATGATAAGTAAAAATTTTTTGTTATGAAAAAAGTGGCCTAAAGTAGTTACCAGAAAATTGGCAACGATAGATGTGATTGAATCGGAATGGTGTAAATAAATAGGAATAATCATTCTCAGTTGCGTTATGCTGTTAGCGTGCTATGATACAGAATTTGAATGTAGAGAATTTCTGAGAGATCTGCTGGATGTAGTTCGCTAATGAGGTTATGTCGTGAAGCATAGTGCTGTCCCTGGATTAATTTGACATGAGGCCCATGAAATATACATGATTTATGTAACATTATGTACATAAATAACTAAAAAAAGTACCGTATAATTAACGCTACAATAATATACATGTCTAACGAGCGGAATTTCCAGGCCCCTGTGGCCTAATGGATAAGGCATCGGCCTCCTAAGCCGGGGACTGTGGGTTCGAGTCCCACCAGGGGTACAGTTTTTTTTTTTTAATTAATGTTTAAATCCGCCACAGGTGGATAGGAGTTTTAACACTGTTTTCTTAATTATGTTTAGCCAAACCGGACCTGCCCCTTCCAACCCTATATTCACCACGACGCTACGCGCCGTGTTTGTCTGGTTGCCTTCATACCAGGTGCCGGCGAGGTACATTCTTGTACATTCGAATTTAAACATAAATCTTGTTTGCTTTGATTTTTTATTCAGTGCTGAAGATATTTAAAAAAATACTATAATTATTATACAATAGACATTCGTAAACAATGTAATGTAAATATTAGGTATACTCGATAATACTTAATTCGATATAAAGAACACATAGGTTAAATTAGGGCCGTGTAGACCGGGTGTGAGAGGTGTGCACTGCACACCTTTGTCTATTTTTGGGGCGCCGCATAGTAGCACAAATCGTGATTTTTTTGTTCAAAATTATCTAGAGTACTTATTTCGATCAATTTTTTTTTTTTAAATACTCGTTATTTAATTTCCAAAAAACGTAAGGGAGCCGTTTTCGGCGTAACTTTAACAAAAATATTTCATTTTTCATATCAGATTCGTAATCAGCGTCCTCAAAAACCCCCGAGTAACAAGATTTATGTAAATTGGATAAGAAAAAATTTTTATTTGTTTTATTAAGATTTAAGTTAAAAATGACCATTCTGGCTAAGCTCAATAATTTTGGTTAGCATAATTAAAAAATCGGCTCTCTTGCGTTTTTTGAAATCGAATGGTTTTTTCTTTTTTTTTTCCCGATGTTTAGTTTTGGAAATATGACATTTTCAAAATGGCGCCGAAACGTTCAGAAAAATATACGACGTTAAAATTTAAAATTGCTCAAAACCTACTATGAGAAAAATTGTTATTCCCGTAAAAATGAAAGGTATTAAAATTTTCTTTCGATTGAGGCGTATTACGACCTTTTATAATGCAAACTAAAAAAGTTACAAATACAAAAGTAGCACATTTAAAAATTTAGGCGTCATTTTTTTTTACTCTTATTGTTCTAATTTGTTATTAATTGAAAATTTTAAAAATCCTTCTAGATATTGTTAATGCATATTATTAATAGAATGCTTAAATTTTTTACAATTTTTAAAATAATAATTTTTCATTCTGTACCCATTTTCAATAATGAAAATTTTCATAATTACTTGAAAAAAATCAGGTTTTTGAAACCGACTTCACTATAGTCGTAGTGGCAGAACCCAAATATAGGAAAAACGTTTCAAATAATGATAGAAGCAAACCACTTGGTATAGGCGGTCTATATACATAAACAATCGATTTGACCCGCAGCATCTTATTTCAAGTGGCGTCAATTTCAAAATGGCGGCGTATTTACAAAAGTACTGATTTTAAATGTTTTCTAATTGATTTATTTAATAAATATACTTTGAAATCAAATAATAACAATAAAAATAATAATATTACACTATATAAGATTCAAGATGGCGGCATTTAATCCTATTTTAATTAATAGTTGCGGGCTAATTCCCTATTGTCCACACGCGAAAAACACTGACACAACAAGAAAAGAATTATTTTGTTCCCGAAACAAGCCAATTCATTTGATACCTCCGACTTCCGCAGCATTATATCAACATATCCTAAGGGCTGCTTATCAAGCTGGTCAATTCTGGGGTCGTTCTTATGATATGTATGATGTAACGCCATCACCGAAGGGATGGGGCTAGGCTGAACAGGGACGTACTAAAAACGTCCAGGGGACGTTTGCATAGGACATTCGAATGTCTTAGGGACGTCAGCTTTAAGACGTAAGGCATACAGAAGACGTCCATTGTTACAAATCAGTATGTCCCTGGGACGACTTATTCTGGTCCGTTCTAGACTCAAGCAACTAAAACTTTCTGGCAATTATTTTAACGAAAGAAAAAACAGAGTGAGTGGGGATCGAACTGCCGACCTTTTGATTTGTAAGTCAACGCCTTAGGGCCGGTTCTATAGATTCAGATTAAACTAGAGTTTAACTAGAAGTTTCACCTTTTCACCTTTTTGGTATACTTTTGAATTGTGCGCCTTGTGGTGCCTTACTTTTCTGTGAGCGTGAAATAAATTATGCTCTAAATTAATTGTCTTTTGATAATTTTTTTCCTAAGTCGAAGTTTTTATTTATTCTTCGACTTAGGTCGATTCCGATAACAATAACACTGACGATCTTGACAAAGCTTATAAAATGGTATTTTACAAAACACTAAAATCTACAATTTAAACCTCTAGGTGAATCTTCAAGTTAAACTTGAGGTTAATCTGAACCTATAAAATCGGCCCTTAGTCACTCGGCTTTGTTATTATGTACTTGTATAGTTGGAAGTAGCAAGTCAGCAACCTGTAATTTATTGTTATCATTAATCTTTAATTTTCATCTAATTTTATTAAAGAACTCGATACCGGCACAAATAAGCTGCCGGATCTTAGACTAATATTTAATTAAGGTTTCATATTTAAAACTGAACTCAGTAATTTTTATTGGTGGAAATTCTTATTTCGCGCAAGGAATAATCCGATTGGATATAAAATGTATTATTTTCCAAATCCAGAGAATATGAAAATGACAGCGGGCCTAATATGGACGTACTAAAGACGTACATTCTTTGACGTACCGCTAAGGACGACTTAAGGACATCCATATTAAGTCTAAGACGTTCAGACCATATGAGGATCAAAACTGGACGTCTTTGGGATGTCGTGTACTATGTGGGAATGTGGACTCCTCTATGGTCTGTTCTTCCCCAAATGTATAGTAGACTTGTCAGGAGCTAGCTAAATGCTTTTATAAAACTGGATGCAGCAGTAACCGCTGTAAATGCAAAAGAAGTGGCCTTCCATGTACTCTGCAATACACTTCCTGCAAAGTCGTGCACCAACAACATAATTCAAAAGTTAGTACTTTTAAATATTTCCATTTTAAATTACAACAAATTCTTATTCATTTTTATTTTGTTTTTTTTTATTTTGTAGTTTAGAAGATTCGATCTAATTATATCTATGTTCCTGCTTTATAGACTTAGTCACGCCGCCTTGAATAGTCGTCTAAAATTCTGTACAGTTATTTTATTTCAATTCATAGCATATGTTAATAGTTTTGAATACGGTGTTATTACATAATACATTAAAACTAAAAATCTTAAAATGTTATGTCTTTTTTTTAAAAGACTCCATTTTGTGAGAAACTACGCCATTTTGATTTTTTTTTGAAAACGCTTTGCTTTTAAATTATAAAAGTTCAAATTTGGTATTTTATTTGATTTTAATCCCATTAGTCCCATAAGAAAAAAGCTAAGCAGCGCTATTTTGAAAAATTCCGCCATTTTGAATCTGACGCCACCCCTGATAAAGTGCTGCGGGCCAAATCAACCTATTATATGTAAGTAAACTTTCTGCCAAGCGGTTTGCTTCTATCACGATTTGAAACGTTTTTTTGTGTAGCGCTACGACTACTATCGTTATTAGGTAATAGATAATATTTTCTTATAAGAAATGGTAAGAGTACAAAAATGACGCTTATAAAAAAACGAATAGATTTTTTTTTTATTTTCCCATGACAAACTGAGATATGAAGGTTTAAAGATGGCTCTTGAGCGCATACCCAAGAAAAAACCGCTGCCCAAGGATCACTACTTCCACATCCAGATTTTTTATCCAAGTCACTCACAACGAAAAAATTTTGTATGTGGAAATAATTGTTTATGGAACTTTAATAATATAATATTTGAAATCCTCTACCCCAAAAACCCATAAAACGATACCCTACATCGGTAGCGGGGTGGGGGCGGTTATAGGGGGTGGTAGTGGGGGTGGATGAAGTAAAAAAATATTTTGAGGTTTCTGGTTCCTGTACACACACTAAATCACAATCTTTTTTCGTCTCCTTTAATAATGGGGTGGGGGTGGTAATGGGGGTGGCTAATGCCAAAATTTTTTTTGAGACCTTAGCTTCTCTTGTATATACTAAATACCAATTTTATGGACTCTTACCTGCTTGATTTACCTATTTACCCCAAATTTACCCCAATTTACCCCCCAACCCTTCGACGGAACAAGACGAAAATAATCTAATTCTAGATCTCGTTAAAGTACATATGTGTACCAAATTTCAAATCAATATCTCAAACGGTTCCAGAATAAACGTGCGCACAAAAAAAGTTACAGACAGACCGACAGACAGAAAATTTTTTTTCGCTCAAATTTAAAATCTCGACGTTTCGTGACATTCTGCTAAGCCTATTTGAACAATAAAAATTTTTAAAAATTTTTTTGTCGTTACTATACTTCCACTGGATGTGGAAGTAATTATGTATTTAAAATTGAAATATCTCAAAAACTATAAGATAGATAAAAACGTGATATGAGAATGAAATGAAGCTTATAAAATAACGAAGAGTTTGGGTTTTTATTTTTTCCGACGACAAACTGTTCCAGAGATATGACAGTATGAAATAATGGAACTTTTCAGTTTGTGCATTTTAAATGTCTGTAGTAGCAATAACCGTCCATTTTTCGAAAAATATACGCAGAAAAAGCGGGTTGCATTGCACTTTAGCATGTTTAGAGTGCGGATTAAAAATGTTAGTTAATTAGTTTACCTAATAGGGAACTTGCCCAAAAAATAAAATTGAATTAAAATACTCAAAATCGTAAACTAACATCATTAAAAACCCCATAGACAACAAAAAATTAAAAAAAAATCCTCCAGAAATATAAGCGATTAAGATCTGCCGGAATTTACCCACTCCTGAAACGTGACGTCAGAGGGTGAAAGTTGGATGACGGCGTCAAGCAACACCAGGTAAATTCGGGTTCTGAAAATAACCGTCCCAGAACTATCAGAGAACTGTCAGGAGTTTGCGCAGTTCCAAATCCGACCGCATCAAAAGCAACTGCGCAAACTCCTGACAGTTCTCGGACGGTAATTTTCAGAACCCGAATTTACCTTCTGATTCTGCTTTCGCATGCTCATTTGTCAGAAACAACTAGCAGTGAACACAATCTAACCTAAAATTCGTGGGAAAAACATCTTCAATATTCTGAAATGTCACAAAATGTCACTTTTGATTCGTTCGTGCCGAGCCGAATTTTCGAATTTCGCTGTGCAATTTATGATCAGGTTTATCTGGAAGACTTCCTCTTTACGTCGCGACATCGTACGGCCGTACCAATGGTGTTTTTCGAAAAATATGAACGTGTCAAGATTGCATGTTTTTGCAATTTTTTCGGCTCCGAAATGTAAGCTGTTTTTTGCTATTTTTCGCAGATATCTCCGAAACGGTGGGAGTTAGCTCGAAATAAAAAATAAGGTCAAACGAATATTTTCCACTGCAAATCTTTTGCTATCACCAGACTTTTGATTTTTTTTTTCGTTTCGGAGATATCTACAGAAATGTCGGCCATGTACGGCAAAAAATCGCAAATTTTGAGCTTCTACAGTTGGCAACTTTTTAATCTTGGCTCCTACGCCAAAACACTACTCTAGCTAATTTAAACGTAATTAAATTTGCTAAAACTCTTTTTTTGATTTTTTGAATTCCGACAAAAATTAAAGAATTAGAGGGGGCGGGATTTGGAACTTTTTTTTTTTCGGTAAAATTTCTCCATTTTGTCACCGTAATTAATCGGTAATTAACTGAAATCGATCTCATTTACAATGTTCACTTAATATCATGTCCTATTTTGACGCTCCGTTAATCTCGGCCCTTCGAAACAAAGGCTTCTGAGAAAAAATATTTTTTTAAGATTTACATACACTCTATAGGGCAACGTGTAGTTTCCTACATTTCCTCCAATATCTTGATAATTATCGGTTTTTTTGAAAAATGTCTAGACAGCTTATGAAAAGAGAATTGATGGAGCTTTCCGACACTTTTTTTATTTTTTCTCTAACATGAAAAACAAAAGACTTATGACCGAATATGCGGACGTCTCAAAGCCAACCGCAGCCCGGTCTATTAATTAGGGTGAATGGCTAAAATACGCCATCTGTTAATACCACGCGAGACTAGTTTTCACCCGGTGACGTCACAGTGCTTTTCGAGAGGAGTGGCGAGGATTTCAACTTTAATTATTTATTGCAAAGTAAGTACTGCGATTTAAGAGCTGATATTCGGTGTGGCGTGTTTTTATGCATAAATACACACTTTAATGAAATAAAAAAAAATGGGCAAGTTCCCCATTATATTACTATTAATATGATTTATTTATAACAATCTGCATTTTTAATAGCATTAGACATATTACTATACCTTTTTGTGATCATTTTAATACACCATTTTTTTTTAAATAAATTTAGACTTCATAATCATATTCAGGGACCTAAAAAATATAAGTATATGGGTTTTCGTGATTTTATTCCTAAAATTTTCAATATTTTCGTCTCATAAGTTTTGATCTCACAATCATATTCAGCGACCTCAAAAACATAAGCATATGGATTTTCGTTAATTTATTCGTAAAATTATTAATTTTTCAGTTTTTAGGGTGGTTTCCATCCTTAAAAATAAAAAGCAGGTAATAATAATAATAATAATAATAATAATAATAATAATTTATTTATTCCAAGAGACCATTTACATTGGTATAGGAAAAGTCAAATAGTGTGTGGCTCCTAGGATAAAACTTAGTTAATAATAACGGTAAAATATTAAAATACTATATAAAATACAACATTACCCTCACACACACATATTACATACTTTGACAAACAAATTAAGTTAAAACATTAATTAACATCTACACATTAGTCTAAAAATTCTTCAATGCTATAAAAATTACATTCTAATAGAAAATTAAATACTTGCTTTTTATACAGTATCGGAAGATTTTGGATTTGGGTGGCAGGCATAGTTTCAACGGCTTGACAGACCGCCTACAATAAAGGCGTGTACCAGTGCTCTAGTAGAGGGAGCAAATAATGACGCGCGATCAGGAAAACACGTACATCATTGCTATTAAAAATATCAGTACCATTTATTGTAGTTGGCTCTGTTCAGTATAGGTAATATTATTACGTGCTTTAATAACTAAAATTATTTAACTCGTTATACTTTCAAAACGAGTCAAATAATTCTTTACATTTCCCGCAGACAGAGCTGCCCACGTACATGTGGTGGGGAAAGCAGGTGGCACGAGTAGGATGTGTTATACGATAAAAGAGAATAGCCTAGTTGCTTCGTTCTCGCTTGCTCTCATTGCCGACTCAAATGAAACATTTTCTGACACTGTATATTCTTATATTGACAATATTTTTTATTTCGGGAGGCAGTTCATTAAAACATATAAGTTGGGCCATTTTCAAATAACTTTAACTTATGTGAAGGGGTAGAATCCATATTAAACCTGGTATTGTACTCGTGAAAACAGTTGTTTGATAAAAAGTTTTGATAATTACTCTTGACGTAAAGGAGAATTTCATATATAAATAGACAGGGTAAATTTAATAAACATAAGTCTTTAAAAATGGTCCTACATGATTGCAGTCTTGAAGCATCCACGATAGTTTTAACTATTCTTTTTTGAAGTTTAAACAATCTGTTAAAATGACCTGACATACCCCAAAATATTATACCATACCTTAACCTAGATAAAACATGAGAATGATAGAAAGCTAAACGAACGGATCTATTTGTGATATCGAAACAATGCGTAACACATTGGGGAAAGTTTACTACATAAATAATGAATGTGGTCCTGCCAAGTTAATTTATTGTCTATATATATTCCAAGAAATGTTGATGTTACTTGTTTAATGAATTTTGACTCAATTTTTATTAAGTGTGACTCACTGATTATGCTTGACCTTGGAGTAAAATGAATAAACTGTGTCTTAGATATATTTAAATGTTGCTTGTTAGATGTGAACCAGTTGGCAAAACAGTTAAACATTGTCTGCAATTGCACCTTGGTTTTAGAGTTTATGCATAAATAATTATTATCATCTGCAAACATTAGATTTTGATCTTCAACAATTTCTGGTAGGTCATTAATGAATATTAAAAATAACAAGGGTCCTAGAATGGACCCTTGTGGCACTCCAATTGTAACATTTAGCTCATATGATCTAGTTCCATTAATTTCTACTACCTGCTTCCTGCCTGATAAGTAAGATTTAATCCAGCTACCAATTTTACCCCCGAGCCCATATTGGTTAAGTTTCTCCGTAAGAAAAGCGTGGTTGACCAAGTCAAAAGCTTTACTCAGATCCATGAATAAACCGAATCATTTTTTATTTAAATCAAGGTTATTGTACAATTTATTTATGAAATCAAGTAATGCTGATTGTGTGTTCCTACCCTTCCTGAAACCATGTTGCGCATTGTGTAAAATATGATGTTTTTGCAAAGAAGTCATTATTTTGGCGAACATAATTTTCTCCAGTACTTTTGAGATAGAACTCAATAAAGATACTGGTCTGAAGTTTTCCATACAAGTATTATCCCCTTTTTTGTGTAATGGTACAACTTTAGCTACTTTAAATGTATCTGGAAATACACCATCAGATAAAGAATTATTTATTAAAAAAGTTAGGGGATATGTTATGAAATTTATAACAGTCTTTAATAAATTACAAGAAATGGAATTATGCAAATCATTAATGGTATTGAATACCTCATACTCTGAAACGGGTTCAAGAAACATTGTTGGATAAGTCTTTTTTGTTTTAAAATTAAAATTATTAGTTTGACCAGAAAATATGGCATTCAAGTTATTTGGCTTTTCTATAAAAAAATTATTAAAACTACTAGCGATTTCTTTGGCATCATGAATAGTTGTTTCCTTCTCACTCACCATTGTTTTCTTCTTATTGCCATCTACCGTATCCTTAATTAATTTCCATATTGATTTATTCCCTAAATTTTCATATACCTTAGCATTAGGTAACTTTTTTGCCTCTTTAACTACCTTCTTATACATTTGCTTATATTTTTTATAAAATTTAGCGAGTTCTAAATTTTCTGTCTGAGTCATTAGGTTATAGATAGATTTTAAATTTTGAGCAGAAATTCTAATACCCGCGGTAATCCAGTGATTTTTTGGTTTATGGTTTTGATTAATTTTTTGTAAGGTTCAAAATAATGTTTTATAATATTAGCAAATTTTTCAAAACCATCGTTTACCGATTTACTTTCAAATACATCTGCACAATTTTCCTTACTAAATATCTATAAAAATTATTAAAATTGGCATTACTAAACATCCTGGTATACACAGAATTATCAGTTTTTTGCTCAAAATCTAATATCATACTCATAGTTTGTGAAGTGTGATCCGACAGACCATTATGTGAGACATTACAGAATATTTCGTAGTCATTAATCTCAAAATTTGTACACATATTATAATCAATTGCACTAAAAGAATTTGTAGCGTATCTAGTAGGTTCGTTAACAAGGATACTAACATTGTATGTTTGAAGTAAATCTACAAGTTCATTGCGAATATCTGAATTTGAAAGGTAATTTATATTTAAATCCCCACATTTTTATCTTTACAATATTTATGTAATAATTTTTCCAATTCCCACATGAATAATTTTTCACACGCCGATGGTGATCTATATAAAGTAAATATTTTGCTTTTTAAAACAATTTCTATGCCACATATTTCAAAAATTTGTTCGCTTGATAATCTGTCAATATTTTTAATTTCTTTTATAGAAAGATTCAAATTATTTTTACAAAATATTGCAACTCATCCATGGTAATGCGATAATATTGATTTTGATGTACGTATTTTATAAAGCATATTGCAAAAGAAATTAAGGAAATTCTTTTCATTGTTTTCGGACAGAGAATTTTACTATTTTTACTAATTCGCTTACTGTACTAGTTAATGATCAATGATCGGAATTTGGGTTTAATTTCAGTGGCGCACATAGGTATATAAAATATTACATCAAGAAATTAAATGTATATTCTTTATTACAAAATAAATTGAAATTAGATGTAATACGAACACATCTTATGAGTTTTTCATTTATTTTGGCATAATAGAAAATAGAATACATATGTACAACTAAAAATGTATGCATATTTTAATAAATCCTTGTAACGACGCAGCTGTAAATTAAACCCAAATTCCGATCACTGTTAATGATATTGTTAAATATGTATTAAAGACTTTGCTTTGACTGGACCAATAATTTGAATAAAGCGTCATAATTAACCCCACCATAAAGATTGATTATAAAAATTTATCAAACATATAGTCATAATGGAATATATTCCCTCTCATAAAGCAGCCGTAACATTTGCATGTACATTTTAATGTTAATTTTACAAAAATCGCCTTTTAGTGACATCAGCGCTAAAAAAACTTCCCAAAAGAAATTAATTCGATTTTTCCACCGAACACGGTTTATGTGTCACAGTTCCAAGGAAATACTTTCGTTCTCAGTTATTTATAAAACTTACTTTCAAAAGATTAAGTTTATTAGAATGCCGCGATTTAGGCACATAACCTCGAACCAATAGCAGGTTGTTTCTCTTGAGTGCGTGTCCACCGGCTGCACGCCACTTCCGGTCCAACTTCCGGTCAACTACGGCCTCCTTAGCATGACTTACATTCATTCTGCGAACGACGGTATCTGAATATACCTTAATGGTGACAGGATTCGCTGTATGTATAACGTAAATCAAGTTTTAAGCCAGTCATTCTATTAAAAAAATAATAGTATGTTAATATGTAGAACGTATCTGCTATCAGATTTAGGCCAGGTAAAAAAATCTTCACTACTTATAAACAGTAGTAAGTACACTGAAGTATTATAGAATCCAAGATATTATAGAGTCCTGGTTTGCAGAAGGTGTTAATTTATATTAAATTGAATCTCCTGGCAACATCTCTAAAGTAACAGCATCATGTTATAGTTTGCAGTTTTGTCACTATTCATATAAGTGGTTTCGGAAACATCAAAATACTGAACAGTACACTGCATGAATCAGTTCCATGTCACTAAATTTGTATAAAAATATGAGAATATAAAAGAAAAACTTTGGCATATGAACTAATACGTTTTCAAAATGTAATTATAACTTGCTCGAAAATGTAAATAAAAACATAATTCATTTTCCGCACTAGTGCGGAAAGCGCAACTTACGATTAAAATGCGCGAGGAAAAGTATACTTTTCCACACGCTCTTAGATAAAGTACATTTTTATGCGAGTTCAGACTTGCCAGCTCGTCAACAAATGACTGAAGCTATTCACCAGCTCACATCCATTGAAAAGTCAGTTTCATTGAACTGCAAACTTGCAGTAGCAGTTTAGCAGTTTTGCTTAGTTGGTAGAAACTAAGTAAACTAAGTGGCTAAGTGTGTGAATAATTATTTTAATTGTAATGAACCTGCACCTGGACCGTCATCTGTGCACATCCAAATCCAATCCAAAGAGCTGCAGAGGCAAGATAAAAAGAAAAGCATAATTGAACTCGAGCTTTTATCTTAAAAATAAAAGAACCAATCTCAACGATTTTGACCAATCCACATCGCATGTGGGGGACAGATGAGAATTTCGAAAAACTAGTCATTCTTAAAGCTGATAAAATAGGACTATAAAAAAGTTTCGCGATTTGTTTCACGATTACTCTGGAACGTTTTATGATATGAGACTAAAGTTGTTGTGTTCTGCTCCACTTCGCTGCTCATTCGGTATGCTTCGTCAGTCTCTCTTAGCCAATCTCCATGTGTTACTCAGTCGATACCCATCTTCTCTATTGAAGTTGTTCCTGTTTTTCAGAATTTCTAGTGATTTTCTAATTATTCTTGGGTAATAGCGCATACTTCTATCCTATATTTTGATGTTCTCGTAGACAATTTTATGATTCTCATTCTGATGTTTTGCCACTATCGACTTATCTTTGTATCCAAAACTCTGCACTGTATACAACGCCCTGTCTATTCAATATAACTCTTACCACTTGAACATTCCAATTGGTAAACACCCTTGCAGGGCCGTAGCCTTAGAGGGGTAAATTTTAAGCATGAGTTGGGCAAGGCAAATCACTAACCGCCATATTCTGATAATCGATAAAACTTAAAAAGACAATATTTGGAAAATTCACATAATCACTTTTTTCGCAAGCACAGTAATCACACTCTGAGTCCGACCGAAACTGACTTTGAATGGTTATAATAATTTAGTACAGTAATACAATTTTTAGATATATTACTTATTTACATCTAAAGAACAATGATTGTTTTCGTGATATATATTCCAGATATAACAATGTGTCGCAGAGTGTAATGCTTATAATTTTTTTAGTTTTTTTCCGATATGAACCAGATTATACTCAATAGTAGAAGAAATTGGGATATACTTATGGCTAAAAAAACATTCGCTTTCTACAAATGCAAAGCCTCTTGTGGAGTATTATATTCGTGAAAAGAAATGTGGATATCAGTAAATTTTTACATTTAATTGCGTTTTTGAACAGAAAATATAAAGATAATATAAGAAATCTAAAATTTTAACTAAGCAGAACATTGCTAAGTATTTGCAAGAAGGCAACATAGCTATACTGATGCAAATTGGGCTCGTTATTGAACTTGCGGGTGCATGCACAAGAGAAGAGTTGTCAAACCTACTAGTAGGTCAGTGTTTTAGAATTGTAATACCATTCACAAAGACAAGCATTTCTCGAGAATTTCTTTAAGTATCAGGAGGTATCAAGTGTATTAATATAGTAGACATGAGTCGAAACTACGTCCAGTTACATCCTTTGCACACTGATCATAGTCGTTTCTTTGTGTATTACAATAATGGTAAATGCACTCAGCAACTTGTAAGAATTAATAATAATAATAATATCTTTATTATCCGTAAAAACCTGCACATAAATAGTACAAAATGGCATTGGATTCGTCGGGATATATCGAAGAATATTGCTTTGTTCCTTAAATAAATCCAATCCTGAACAATACACAATGGCTTCCGGATGTCAGATCTGGATCAATGTTAGCTGATAGTGGAGATGATATTTTAACTGTGGAGAGGCACGGAAGGTGGAGGTCAAATACTCTCGCGAATAAAGCTAGAAGAGAATTGCTTCAAATATTCTTATGAATGAATGAATTCAGCGATTCATAACCAAGAATTGAGCATAAATTCGACTCCTTCAATCTTATTATTATCTGGAATCAATTTTACTAATTGTAACGAATGCGTTGTTAATATTTATAATAAGTAGTGTTTTACATATTGTCTTGAAAAACATGAATAAATGATTTTTTTGTTTTCTGTTGTTTTAGTATCTCATTACCATGCTAGTGCGGTACTAAATTCATGAACGCACTTGTGCTAAAATAGGTGGAATAAATCTTATCTAATAATTGTTATAAATAAAGTAACTCGTGCTTGCGTGCATCTGTCCTGCTTGGTCACAACATTGACAATGTACATTAACGAAATCGTAATACTCCAAAACTTTTGTTAATATAATGAGAGTTGATGTAAGAATAACAATTAGTAAAATCACGATGTAAATTCAAGCAGCAATGAAACTTCAATAAAATGACATCTGTGTTTTGTTTATTATGATCTTATCCATGGCACACTTATAAAATGTTGACGAATCGCGGTTTCCAACCAAAAATGCATCCATTTCTTTTATTTTGATATTTCGTTGGCTGAGAACCAGATAGTTCCAAGCGCCAAATCAAACATTATACTGGGGAACAATTTTAAAGTTTAGCACACTATAATCGATTATACGAAGTAATTATATTCATTTCGTGTTGTGATGCATTCATTTGGCATCTAATTCTTGAATACTAAATTCTATAATGTAATACGCTTTTGACAAAACCTGAAACAGGATGACGCACTTGCATTATTTAATATCGCACTAGATAAAGCCGTCAAAGACTCAGATCTGGACATCAGGGGCACGATATTAAACAAATCGACGTAATTACTAGATGACCTAGACATTGTATTTCGGACACTACATAAAGCCAAGGAAACATTCTTAGCATTTTCAATAGGAGCGGAAAAGATGGGGTTAGTAGTAAATGAGGAGAAAACTAAAATAATGGCCTCAACGCGTAGTAACAGACACCCAGTGACCGATCAAAAATAAAGCTAGACATACGAGTTCGACACAAAACAAAACTTTATACACCTCAAATCCTCTGTCAGTAATGAAAACGCAACTTTACAAGAAATCAAAGGAAGATTACTAATTGCCAACAAATGCTACTACAGACTCTCCAAACACTTTAAAAGTCATAGTCTGTCATGGAATACGAAAACGCTAATTTACAGAACCCTTATAATCCCAGCCCTGACATGCGGATCTGAGACTTGAACCATTAACAACAGATGAAAATCTACTGATGATTTTCGAGCGCAACATCTTAAGAAGAATTTTTGGTGCAATCTATGACAATGGTACATGACGCAGAAGATATAATTTTGAATTATATCAAAATTATGAACAAGTATCCAAGAGGAAGAACATCATTGTAACGATTAAGTTTGCACGACTCATATAGGCGGGACACAGTAGGAGCCGATGAACACTACCCACCAAAAAAGATCTTAAACGCACAGTCAGTAGGATCACGATTGAGATGGAAAGAGGAGGTGGATGAGGATGCCAGAATATTCGGAGCAACTAATTGACAGCGAATCGCGATGGATAGAGATGAATAGCGAAAAAAACTTGGGAAAGCCGATGCCTACATGTGGCTGTAGAGCTAATGATGATGACGATGATACGCTTTTGACAAAATATAAGTAAATGTATGGACGCTCCTACACTTAGAACCTCGAGACTATAAAACTATTTTAATACTGTAAAAATGCACTCATTAGACAAATTAATTTATTGAGAACAAAATAATAAATTTGAAATTGTAAGATATAAATAACATAAAAAAATTAAAATTAAAACTTTTATGTAGGTTTGATCTTGAAGTGGCATCCACTTATATGCCACATTTACGTAGTGGAGTGGAAATGTGCCGGTAAGAAAAAATAAAAATTTCTTTTGCTCATATAGGCTTAAAATGTCATGAAGCGCCGGGATTTCAAGTTTGAGCAAAAAAATGTCTGTATGTCTGTAACTTTTTCTGGGCGCACGTTACTCTGAAACTCTTTATGATGAAATTTGGTACGACTATGTATTATAACGCGTACTAGAACTAGGTTACACTTTGATATCATTTCTATGAAGAGTTGGAGGGGTAAATAGGTAAAACAAGCAAGTAAGGGATCATAAAATTGGAACATGGCGTATGTACGAGAAGCCAAGGTCCCAAACATCAGCCTCCCCTCCACCACTTCCATTATTAATGGGGCTAAACAATAAAATTGTGATTTAATGTGTGTAACAACAACTAAATGCATCAAAACTTAAGCCATTACGAAAGGGGGTAAAAAATAAAATTGTGATTTACTGTGTACAAGAACCAAAGGCCTCAAAATTTATTTTGGTATCATCATCTCCCTCTACCACCCTCACTACCGTGTGACATATCGTTTTGGGCTAGGCGGTTTCAAATTTAATTAAATTCATATTTCCCCACAGGGAAGCGCAAAAACAGTATCACCATGTTTTTCGTTAAAATAGGCTTGGATAGAAAAACTGGATGTGGAAGTAGTGGTTTCTTAGGCAGCGGTTTAATTGCATTGTTATTGTAGAATTCTTAGCTATATGTAATTTCAACTCTATAATTAAAACTGCTATTCTATTGTTGTGCAGATTAATAAATACTTAGTAAATAAAACTTAAATGCAATGTGTAAGGGTGTTGTGGAGTAGTTAGCGCAAGGAAACTATATATCAAGAATGTAACAGAGCTGGTATAACTGAAGCAGCTGCGGATGCGGAGGTCAAAAAGTAATACTTGCGGATGCGGATACGGATGCAGACAAGGATATTTTTTTGTGTTTTTTCTTAAAATTTATTATTTTTTTTTTTAAGTCAGTCACCATTTAAACTCTGTGGCTCCGGTGCGGCACTCACAGAGGCGAGCTGGTAGTACAGGCAACCACTTCCCACGCCCGTGCGGTGAGTGACTACTGGGTCCGAGAATCGTGTGCCCTGAGTAGACGTAATGAACCGAGGATGATGGCCTTCTGCATCCTGCCGGTTTAGATCTCTACCGAGTTTCGGCATGCCGTTATGATCTTTAGTTCTGAAAGCAGTGTGTGTCTCGTTCTACCGAGGGCTCCTAGAATCAGGACCACTAGCTTAACAGTATGGTCAGGGTAAAGCCTGTGGAGTTCGAAATCTCAATATTTCGTCCGTTTTTCCTCCTCCTTCAAGACAAGTTATTCTTCGCGGGAGCCGAGAACTCCACCAAAAACATTGTTTTGAGTTGGTGGTCGAGGAGAACTACGTCAGGCTTATTAGCTTGTATTTGCCTAATGGACGGACTCAATATCCCCCGAAGCGTAAGGCAGCACTGGTGTCTCGTCTATCCCATACAAGTACCTTAAGTGATAATAAAGCACTCGTAATGCTGCATCGTGCCTCTGGATATATGCCGAAACTGCATATGCTGGGCAAGCCGACAGCAAATGCATTAATGTCTCCTGCGGCTGACATCAGGGACCTTTATATCCATGACACGATAGATGAGTGTGTTGAATACACCATCCTGGCACGCCATTATGAATCCCTCGGTCTCAGATCTCACCCGGCCGACCTTAAGAAAGCAAAGGTCAGCCTTTCCGATAAGCCGCGGTCTTCTATATTTTTATAGAAGACTCCGTGCAATGGCTTATCCGAATGTAGCTATTATTATTATTTTCTTGGGTTGCCCGCTGTCGAACAGGACTTCCGTGGCCTGTGACATCACACGGTAGCCGCGCCGGCGAATTCATTACAGTCACTCTCCACGACTTGTAGAGTTAGTAACTATAAATACCTGACTCGTGTGCCCTAAGTAGATGAAGGGATCCCAATATAACCGCCCTTTACATCTGGCCTGCCAATGATTTGGCAGAATTCTAACAATTGAAGGTATGATCTTCAATTCTGAGAACAACATAGGCTTCTTATCTAAGAGTACACCGATTATTTTAGGATGGTCATCTTCACCGTGTAGAGTCAGTCGATTTTGTAGGGATAGGAGTTTACGAACTAGGCGAACTACTGTCTGTAAGATAGATGCCTTCTGCGTGATCGAAAGAAGACCATTAGATCAAATAAAGGTTGGGTTTGAGATGTTTTAAGATGTAGGATGTTCACTTCGTTTTTCCATAAGCGTTTGACTTCCATTACCAAATTCTGGTATTTTCTCTTCTTTTCCCGTTTGTTCTTTTCTAGGTTATTAGTAAGGAGAACACCAATATCCATGCTTTTTTATTATCCCTCTCCATTAGTAGAATATCTGGGCGGTTAAAATCCACACTATTATCTGTAATAATTGGTCGGTCCCAACTCAGTACAGTTTGTTGGTGCACAGCAGTTTTCAAATCGAGTTATATTTTATGGCTAACCGGAAATGTTTGATCTCTTAATCTGTATCTATCTATGGTTTCCTCTGGCAGGCCGCTTTTTCTGCATTTATGGATGATTTCAAGATATTCCTCTCATCATTTTTTGTTCTAATCACCTTATTTTGTATTGCTTTTTTAAACCCTTCAGTCTAAGGACATTTTTATTATTATTATCCTATTTTTAAGTTTAGGATGACATATTTTATGAAATGTGCTTATTTATGTTGTTTGACATCCGCATTCGATCCATTACAAACCTCCGCATGCATGAAAGCAGATACGGAATTGTAATCGAATGTTTAACTGAAGCGGATGTTCCGCGATTGAGGAATCAGAAGCGGAGCTCCGTTACATCCCTGTCTATACATTACTTTTAGAATTAATTAAGCGACGAACTATTGTTTAATTTATAATTGTAATAATTTAAATGACACGCATTTTTATATTTACCTTCATCCAAGATTAATAATCAGCCCGTAAAACATTTTTCATTAGCTAATTGAAAGTTTCTCAGTGCCATAAAAACATTTTAGATATAAAATGGCATGTCAATGTTTGAATTATCAACAAGGGAAATGTGTGCAGTTTAGTTATATGTTTTTTTTGCATAGATCATATATATTTTTTTTAAATGCCCAGTAATGTAGAAGATTATAAAAATAGCTCTGCAATAATAAAACCAACTATAACTGCCCACTACAGTAATACTAAATGTAGCAACTAAAATAAAACACACAAGCCTGTAGATAACAATAATAATTGTTTTAAAATAATAGATAAAAATGTTTCAAGTAACATAAATAATGAAAATTAGAATAAATAACCAAAACCTTGACGTTTGCGTAAAAATATTTATAGATTATAGAAAAATTAAATGCAGGAAATAGCTTATTTTCTTTTTCTTACATAGCGCTGTTATAAGAAATATCAAAAAATTTCATTCGAATATTTGATTATAAAGCAACTTTTCTATAACATACCGTATTCAAATCTTTTATATGAAGTTTCGTCTCTTCAGGATCACCATCAACTTTATTTTTTTAATTATGATTTATATCACGGCCACATTCACGTAGTGAATTGGAAGTATAATAATGATAAAAAAAATTAGATTTTTTTTGTCAAGTAGGCTTTGCATGCCATGAAACGTCAAAATTTTAAGTTTTAGCAAAAGAAAAAATTTCTCTGTAACTTTTAGCACACCCATGTATTATAACGAGACCTGGAACTAGGTCATAGTTTGATCTTATTTTGTTGGAGGGTGGGGGTTATTAGGTAAAGCAAGCAAGAGTTCATAAAATTAGGATTTAGTGTATGTACAAAAAGACAAGGTCTAAACTTTTTTTTTTTGGCATCAACCACCTCCACCCCATTAATGAAGGAGGTAATAAAATAAAATCACGATTTAGTGTGTGTACAAAAATCAAAAACCTCAATTTTTTTTTGGCAAGAGCCACCCCATACCATCCCCACGCCAGTACTACGTTCACTACCGATGTGATATCGTTTTATGGGCTTTGGGGGTAGAGGATTTCAAATATTAAATTATTAGGTTTATGAGCAATTATTACCATACAGTGAATTGCAAATATAGTATAAATTTTTTTTTCCATTGCAGAAGGACTTGGGTAGAAAATTTGGAAATGGAAGTAGTGATTCCTTAAGCAGCGGTTCTCTTAAACTATTGGTACATAAATATAAAATAGATCATTCTCAGTTTATATAAGTTCCATTTTCGATCTCCGTCATTTTTTGACTATTGAGATATTTATAAAGAAACAAAAAATTTTCTTTTTTTCGAAAATCCACCTATACTTTAAAAAGCAAGTGCTGTAAATGAACGAAAAAATTTGAACGTCTATATGTTAACGAAAAACTGTATTTGAGAATTGTATTTTTGTATTTACTGACTAGTTAGAGTAAGAAAATGGCGAAATCTTTATTTAAAAAACGTGAAGAAGAACATTGTTTCTGTCATATAATTTCTTCCTTTTTTATGCTATAGATTCTATGGTGGCTCTTACATGGGGTTATGATGAATTTTTTTGGTCTCATCTCAAAAAAGTAATCAACATAAATAAAAAAACTCCACAAATTCGCAGATTTAAAAGAAAAATTTAACACGTGCCATTTAAAATACATGGAGTTTTGACGCATATCATTAATTTTTCCTTTACATCAATATGCAACATATAAAAATTACACTCACATCTTTGAGTTCTTGTACAAAGTATGTCGTTTACATAAAAAAAATATTACAAGTTACTAAATTCACATTAGTATAAAACAATATTATTTAGGCCGAGTTTTTCAAAAATCTTTTAGTTTTTTTTTATTTTTCATGAAAAAAGTTTAAGAATAATGGTATGAAAATCATTGCCTGATGATGTTTTCTTGAAAACATCATATATGACGTGTACTGAATTGACTATACTTCATTAGAAAAAAATTATATTCTTTCAAAACTTACAAATACTTATATAAAGTTCCTTTTCTTGTATCAGGACCAATAAAAATAGTCACAACTCCATATAAGGTCCACCCTAATAGATACAGTCAAAATCTTTTGAAAGCTTAATGAATAATCTTTTATCCACTCTTATTAGGTTATATGCTAATTACTGAACTGCTTTTGAACAATTAATAGTATCCATAAACAAAGCGTGAGTTATAATGAGTAAGTTATTATAAATCACTAGATACAGAGCCAATCACCTTTATCTTCGTGCCTAGCCTGTCCAATCGACGTAACTCGTGACACAAAGGCGTGGCTCTGTCCGAGAGAAATTCTTTTTCGATACGGTGAAATGAAACGGTCCATTATTATTGAAAGGAGGAAGGTGATTTATCATGTTTGAATAGTTTCGACGTTTTCAAATCAAGTTATAAGTAATAATTGTGCCAGAAACGATGAATTCGTTTAGTGAAGATGAACTAATATGTACACCACCAGAATGAAGACAAGTAGTTAATGCTACAATACATAATTTATTACCCGAAAAATCGCAGAACAAATATAAAAGTGTGTACAAAAATTAAATTTTATTAATAAACAAACTGAGTAATTTAAACAAAATTTTCTCAATTTAATATTTATTGTTATAATCGTTGTTATAATCGTAGATAAAGTATAGTATTCAACTTGCGGCAATGGTAATAACTCACTTGATGAATTACAGCACTCGCCTACGGCTCGTGCGGCAAACTTCATCTGCGTGAGTTATTACCTGCGTTACCGCTCGTTGAATAATATACTATTATCTAAAGTTGTTTTGAAATGTCAAATTTTTAAATGCATTTTTTACGTTACAAAACGTCACGTTTTTCATAACTGTCAGTTTCATTACATAACTAGTGATGTAATGAATTTTTACGTAACTGATTTATTAAACCCATGTATGTTGATACCAGTTTTCAATTTTCTTTTATACTTCTTGATACCTCATTTCTGATTTATCAGGTATTATTTAATTTACTGCTAAATTAGCCGATTGTTCTGTATCAAATGGAATATCCATATCTGAATCAACCATTTTCGACTTAATTTGCTTTAAAAAATTGAGCAGATTGACAAGTAAAGTTTGTATTTCATGTAAAACGCGGGGTTTGATGCTCGGAATGCCCCCCTCATCGGGACTACTTTTATTCCATGTTTTTTGGGTCGCTGATCACGAAAATCGGGGTCCCGCAGCTCTAAAAATAGCCAATAACCACCCCTTTTGGTAATAATATTGTAAAATAATGTTATGAATGTGCTAATTGTAATGATATTTTGCCAGTTCAGTATGTTCATCTAAAGTAAGGACAAATTTTATGCTGAGGGCTAACCAGAGCGGGTGAAACTACCCCTAAATTGACGTAAAATGAAAAAATGATTGAATTTTTTTATTCACTTTTTGATTTAAATATTGATGAATGGGGATTTTATAATGAAGAAAATTTTTTTCCAACCTTCAGGGGTGAAAACTGGAAAAATGATTGATTTTTTTTATTCACTTTTTGATTTAAATTTAGATAAATGGGGATTGTATAATGAAGAAATTTTTTTTCCAACCCTTCAGGGGTGAAAACTACCCCTGTATCGCCTTTAAATTGAACTAACGCTTAGAAATTAAGTAGATATGTATAGTTTTTAGTTTGCTTGTAATTTCTGATAAACTTCCGTCGAAAAAAATACCACAAAATTTTTTCACCCCTTAGGTACATCTCTACTTAATTTCTAAGCGTTAATTCAATTTAAAGGCGATATAGGGGTAGTTTCTACCCCTGAAGGTTTTTCTCAATTATACAATCCCCATTCATCTAAATCTAAATCAAAAAGTGAGTAAAAAAAATCAATCATTTTTCCAGTTTTCACCCCTGAAGGGGTGAAAAAAAAAATTCTTCATTATACAATCCCCATTCATCTAAATTTAAATCAAAAAGTGAATTAAAAAAAATTCAGTCATTTTTCCATTTTATGTCAATTTGGGGGTAGTTTCACCCCCTCTGGTTAGCCCTCAGCATAAAATTTGTCCTTACTTTAGATGAATATACTGAACTGGCAAAATATCATTACAATTAGCACATGCATAACATTATTTTACAGTATTATTACCAAAAGGGGTGGTTTTTGGCATTGTTAGAGGTGAGGCACTATTTTCAGAGCCGATTTTCGTGATCAGCAAGAACATATAATAAAAGTAGTCCCGATGAGGGGGGCATTTCGAGCGTCAAACCCCGCGTTTCACATGGACTATTGTTTATACAAATAAATGTCCATAATAATGCTCAAGCACCCTCCCCCCCCCCCCCCCTATAAATTAGCAAGCCCCTGCATATTTTTTTGATGCATTTAGTATTAATTGCCAAAAAACAAACAAAATCTAATTGATATAACATAATTCCGAAATTAAAACATCTAGTTCCTGTACTATTAATGTGGTACAAGGATTTTTTTCATGACTAAAAAAATCCGTAAATTTAAAATGTATCTAATCGATATTATCATTAATATATAAGATTTTTTACGAGTAAAATGCATTGTGTATGTGCACATGGAATAAAAAGATTCACTTCTGTTATTAGGGAAATAAAATAAAATGCACGAAAATTATTGAGAATTGTCTGATAATGGTTAAACCTTAAGGAAAACATTCCAAACGTTTCCCGAAAAACATATGATGATGCCAGATTGAGCTGACTCGATAAACTTTTTAAATTTGTTCGAAGAGGTGAAAGAGGACGCCTCATAAACATTGGACTATCACCAAGGATCTGATGGGAAATGTGTATGGTGAGGCTGTAAACCTCATCAGGCAAACGCCTGATGAGTGAGTGATGCTGTAAGGTATGCTATACAGCAGCCAGAGGCTAACTAGAATAATTCATGGAACATAAAACTTCTGTAAAGACGTAAATAATAAGAAGAAAGTGTAAATATTATTTTTTTTCTTGTTTTTTTCTTAATGAACCACTTGGGATTTGAGATATCTGTATCTAAACTTAAGACCTCGAGGAGGATTTTCATTTTCAAGTTGAGTACAAATTTTTCAATGATATTTTAGAAATTTTTGGCTAGAAATTATTCAGGTTTGCTATGACATAAGATATAAAGTTCTTATAATTTATTTTTCTAAAATTATTAGACAATTAGTGTTCTAATTAAAAAATTACCCATTTTGAACTTAAATATTCTTTTAAGTTCAAAATTAATTTAAAAAGAAGTGCACCGCAACCCAACTGCTTCTCATATGCAGAAATAATATTGATCATTGACCAGTACACCTTACATTCCATAATGGCTCATTAAATTCTGCAAAGGCATTACGAATAATCCATAATCAGAGAATTTAGCATATTATAGTAGGTCAATGTGTCTACACGACAAAGTTGATTGTTGAATCACGGTTAGAGCAGCCCTTATCAACTTTGTTAGTGGGGAGAAACAACCCTGGATTGGCCAAGATTGCCGTAACTCTCCTGCTGCTATATCAGATTTATTTAAACTAGTAGTTTCGGAGGCATTGCCAAGATTTGTGCAGGAATTGTTGAACAGTGTAACCAAACACGATATTTTAATTCTACCTATAATGATTCCCAAGCGTTAGCATTACATATTTTTAATATGTTGTCTAGCGGGGATTTAATTTTAAAGTGTTTCTCTTTGCTGATGTATCTATTTTTTAAAAATGTAGTAAAGATACACAAATAACGTTTAATATGTTCGTGACTTCTTTACCGGCATGCTGAGAATGTAGTGGCAACTAAATAACAAAGATGTCTCAACCAGGAGGCAAGAAAGGGGGAGGCAAGGGCCCTCCTAAAGATAAAAACGATGACAATAAAGATGGGACGAGTAAAGCAGGTATTCCTTTATTTTTGGACATATTTTAACATGTTTTTAATTATTCTCTTGCAAATATATAATGTTTATATTGTTTACGTAATGAGCAATAAGTATTTCGCAGAAATAAACTTAAAACGAACGTGTCAATTGTATGGAAACTACAGAAGGTAATTTAAGCATGCCGATTTGAGGCTAACTGACTAATTAACATGTACGTTAGACATATTTAACCACGTTTTCGATTATTTTATTGCAATTAGTCTATGTAAATTTTGTTTTTAATATTTTATGTAATGAACAATAATATGTTATCTGCAGAAACAAACTTAAAACGTGCTTGTCAATTGTATGGAAACTACACAAGTTAATTAATCGTATAGATTTATTGCTATCTTAGAGATTTAAGCATCTTGATTTACTATTTTGGGTTTCAATTCTATTGTACTTTAACTTGGAGATATTTACTTTACTTTACTTTTATTATTCACCTTTTGTTTCCAATTTTACAAATGTAAGGTAAGTCAAATTATAATACAACCGACTAAGTCAGATATCATTACTTAAAAAAGAAAAAAGTTTTACTTTAGTGCTGCATAAAGTACAAACAAGATAATATAAAAAATAATACCTATACACTAAACACAGTATTGATAAACAAACATAAAATTTGTTAAATAATATATAACTGTTTAGGTTGTGCCACACAGATATGAATTTAAATTAGATTTTTTGAGTAATTTTCGTATTGTTTTAAATCATAAAACATCCATCTATTAACGTATTTTTTTTAATTTTTTTTTAAAAACGTTCACTGATTTTTCTTCTTTTAATTTATTCGGTAAAATATTATTAAAATTACTGCCAGCATAAACCGGATATTTCTTATAGCTCATATATGAAAAATTATTTAAATATATTTTAGACTTATTTCTTGTAGGATAATTATTGTGGACTTCTTCAACTTTAGGATAGTTTCCAGTATTTTGTGCACAGTTAATCTGTTTTTAAAGAGATATATTTCAGTAACGGTTAGTAACTTTTTTGTCTTAAGTATCTCTGTAGGATTCAGTTGCCTTCAAGCCAAAAATTAATCGTAACATTCGTTTTTGAGATACAAGCGACCTCTGAGCTTCCGTTGCCAATCCCCATGATACTATATACTATATACTATATTATAACTTATATGTGAATAAACCATTGCATAGTAAACGTTGATGAGAGCATTTAAATTAGTTCTCAGAGTGAATATAGAGTAATAAGCCCGATTCAGTTTATCGCAGACATGATCTACCTGCTCAATCCACTGACATTTAGGGTCTATATGGGTGCCTAAAAAGGCCATGGCAGGTTAAGATAAGTGTCTATGCTTTTGCAACCTTTTTGCGTGTGGTTCCTTCTAGTGATGTATCTTTGCGTAAGATACTACCACAAAAAGTTTTGACCTCAAAACTTCATATCTGGGAAACTTTTTTTTCAAAAATCCGAAAAAAATGTTTTCTCCTAATCAAGTGAACCAATTTGTATTTCACACATATTGTAAATCTACTTAAGACAATTTATTAACGATATTTTCAAGAAATCTTTTCATGAAGAACAAAAAAATTGATGCTTTTGAATTTTTTGAAAAATTTAAATACGTACTTCCACGTTAGCGACCACCACCGTTTTTTATTAATTACACACCATACAATAAGCTATAACATATATTTTTTTACAAAACTCTATCTCAGCTCTAACGACTAATTAACCTAATCTAAAAAAATCTATAACTAAAATCCCCCAATCTCAGCTCTAACGGCTAATTAACCTAATCTAAATAAATCTATTACTAAAATCCCCCAATCTGAGACGTAGTCAAATTGGCAAACATAATGTTACATGTTTACACCCCCCTTAGTAAACACCCTGCATCGTGGGTTTAAAAATTATAACACCAGGGTAACACTAACAATAATGTATTAACTTACATGCTAATTACGACAAAGTAAGAAAAAGAGTATAAATTGGTTAGAAACTCGATATATTAATAAATATATGAATGAACAACTGCTTGGATTACACGTACTGAAAATTTTTTGGAGCAGCCTACGTATTTTTTTGAAATAACAAGATGTATTTTTCACAATACATATATTTTCTAAAAAACTCCATCGGAACAATAATACCTACATTAAAAAAATGTATTTATTAATAAGATACATAATAAAAATCATGTTATGCTAATGATATATGATAATATTAGTCGTCTTCATCACTGTCCTCATTTATTGTAATACTAATATCTTCTGCGAATAATTCAGAGAGTTTTACTGGTCATTCACATAAAGCAGAAACAACAGTGGACCTAGGACACTTCCCTGGGGGGTGACAAGCTCCATATCAATTGGTTTAGAAATAGAATCTTTAAGTTTCACAATAAGTTATCTATTCGTTACATATGAGATTAACTACTCATTCATGCGGCCCCTAATGCCTAAGGCGTCAAGTTTTATTGACAGAAAGTTTGAATCTAGGGTGTCGAAAGCCCTTGACAAATCAAAAAAAATTCCACAACCACGGTGCGCAGCGCCGTGGTTGTTGTAGGGCTGGACGGGGCAGGTCCGGTTCGGCTTAACTACAATGAAACATGAAACACTAAAAATGGTTAAAGACACCTACCCACCTATGGCGGATTTAAAAATTAACAATTTGATTAAAAATAGTCCACAAAGAGGTTTAAAAATAAATAAAAAATAACTTAAAAACTATCACTAGGCACAAGCACTGAAAAATTTGTGAAAAAGCTAAACGAAAAAAACCTTTCGAGACAACTGCAGCGCCTTTGGTGGTCTCTCTGCCGCCATGAAAATATGATGCTTATAAAAGTTTTTATTTAAAAAAATTTTGATTCCTAGTAATTTATCGTCCAAAAATGAATTTAGAATGACAAAAAAAGACAAAAAGAACAAAAATAGTAAAAACGAAAGATAGCAGATAAAAGAAGAAAAGAGGGGATTAAAGATGTAAAGTTAAGAATAATAAAATGTAGAATAGAAATAAGTTATGGCTAAAGTGGTTGCCGGAAAATAGGCAACGCCTGGTATGGTATGTAATCAGAAATGGGGCATTATGCTGTCTGATTTGTGTTACGTTGCGAGTTAGCGGACTATCGCAGAGTTTGAAGGAATAACATTTTTGTGATATTTCTTGGACGTAGTCCGCTAGTGGAGTTATGTCGTGGCATCATGCGTATAAATCTCTTAGTTAGGTGTACCTGCCAGAATCGGAAATGAGGCGCATACATTTGTGTTCATAAACTCTGAGTTTTTTCATTGTCGTAGCCAGTATGCTGCTCCATACCGGAGCCGCGTATGTGATGGCCGACCTGATCACCATCGTGTACATTTTTTTATTAGTCCTATTAAATTCGCTACCCCTGGCCAGGAGCGGGTACAGACTCCTGGACATGGAGTAGACCTTTCGTACCATCTCGTTTATGTGTGTATTAAATGTCAGTGGTTTGTCCAAGTTGACCTCCAGATACTTCACGCACCGTTTAATTGGAATTCCTCTGCCCCCGATCGAAATTGGTGTTTTCGGTGAATCGGCGCGTGAAGAGGATCGCCTCAGCTTTGATCCGAATCTTCCACTTGTAATTATATGTTGATGATTTTTTTGATCATTTCTAAGCAGCTTGATGTGGGAAAATTATTCATGTGGTGTGTTAAATTTGTTGCTATCGCGTTATTAATAACAAAGTTTGACAAAAAACTAACTCTATCCATTATTTGTAGGTGCCAAAGAATCAAAGGATAAAGAAAAGGATGATACCGCAAGTAACCCTGAAGGTGAAGATGGACCTAGCTCCAAACCACAAAGTGCAGGTGCCAACGTCAGAGATGCAGCCCAGAGGATTCTGGTACTCTGTCAGAAAGGTGAATGGGGACCTGTCGACCAAGTTCTTAAATCCATGGAGAAGGCCATCGCGAATGCGGGAGAAGATGCCAACACCACGCCATTGGCAGGAGTTCTTGATATGGTAAGTACTTTGCTTTATTAGTAAATAGTAAGTCTGTGAGCATACTTAAGTAGCCATGAATAACTTTTAGTAAAACTTCAGAAATGCTATTTAACTCGCACTAATACAACATTTTACCACCTCCGAAAACAAAATGAAATAGCTCAAATTTTTTTTTACAAAAATCTAAAAATGTGTTAAATACATTTTATTGGGATATGGATGATTGTGCACTAAAAACGGAAAACTATAAAAGTTCATCTTTTTCTCTGGTCATACATGTATTACTCTAGTTGACGTCCTTATGGTGCACGGCACATCTGACAGCATCATGCCGTCTATTGAAATTGTCTGTTAAGCGTATGGCTTCAGGAAAAGTATTTTCTTTTCAAGAACTTGTGTCAAGATGTGTACGTTGCGTTGGCTTCATCATAAATATGATAAAGGAACCTTTAGTTAAGTCTTCGAAAATCCTTCTTTCGCCTCTTCATATCAAACTTGGTATCATGAAACAATTTGTAAAAGCATTGGATGTAGAAGGTACATGTTTCAAATACTTGGAAGAGAAATGTCCACCACTATCTAAGGCGGAAATAAAAGTGGGAATATTTGATGGACCTCAAATTCGAAAACTCTTAAGAGATGAAAATTTTGAGAACACAATGGATGACCTTGAGAGAGCAGTATGGGTGTGTTTTAGAAAGCCATTGAAGGATTTCTTGGAAACTCGAAGAACCCAGACTGTAGAAATATAGTGGCTGAGCTAAGATTATAATGAAAAGCAAAGGGAACTGTTTCACCAAAATATTCGCGAGATGGAGGGCCATATCAAGGAAGATGGGATGAGAATATGATGGCAGACTATATTAGATGATATAAAGAAGAGAAAAGAATGCCATTGCACAGAATTTTCGAAACTAAGTGGATACACTACAAGGGAAGATCGTAATGCAATTTATAAAAAATGTTTTGAGGCTATGCAAAAATCCTAACGTGATGGGTCAATGCTGAGAGAGGAAGTTTAGAACGTAGCATCATCAGATATTATTCAAAATATAATTGATGGATTTTAACACCGAATTGACCATTGCTAAATTGTTAGGGGTGGTCACTTTTAACTTTTACTTTAATAACAAAAATTGTAGTGGATATTAGATTCTCTTTTAATTCCTTTTTTAATTTTTTTTATGACCTTTTTTCGACACATCGCTGCTGAATTCGTCTCTAAGGGAACTATCAATTTGTAAAATTGTATGTTGGGTTCATAAAAAACATATTGGCTGAATGAAGACATCCAAAGTCAACAAAGAGAAACGGGTATAATTTAAAAATTGTGACGACATAGCTCTTTCAGGCATGGGTCAAAAAATGAAAAATACTGCAGAAAGGTGACAATTTATATATATAATGCTTTTGTGTTTTTTTTTAACCAAATAGGAGAAAGAATATAAATTTTGTTCCTTACTTTTGGAACACAGTGATATACATAATACATTTTGTTCATACATAATAGTAAAAAAATGTATCATTCATATTCTTGCTTGTACATGTTAAAAAAATAAACTATTCTATACTATTCCATTCAATTTTTATCATCAATGTAGAACGTACGTATTGAAAATGAATTTCATGCGAGTTATTTCAACTAAATTTTTTCTTTTCACAAAATGAACGACTTGTAGACTAGTTCTTAATATTCTGATATTGCTCCAAATCAGAATAAACATGTATAACATTAGTAATGGAGTGACACTATCGAACAAACGCATAAAATATCTTGTTTCCAGGCGACGGGGATGACACCTCTAATGTATGCAGTCAAAGACAACAGGACTTCATTGATTGACAGGATGATTGATTTGGGATCTGATGTTGGAGCCAGAAACAATGTAAGCAATGTATGAAATCATTATGTAGATAATTAATTGTTTACATAAGCCAAATCTAATAATCAAAGAATTACATGGCATTGTATTACTATACATTTTCATTTACCGAGGCTAGGTAACCTATTAAGATTTACCTACAAAAAGTTTAAAATTTATTTTCTGATAAAAGTGATGTATTTTCTTCTAAATATCACCATCTATCATTTTTTGTCTTTTTTTTCTTAATTAGTATTAACTTGTTTTATACGAATTTTATATAGATATGGTTTTTATCTATTTTTAAATCGATTTTGTATAAATTTCTGACTGAACAATTTTATTTTCTTCGTCATTAGCGAATAAAATAGCAAATATTACATTCGTTTTAAAATTTTATCTATAAATTTATCTCGAGCTATGTTACCCAAATAAACTTAATTTTACACTCTATGTTACTAAGAGAGTAGTAAAAGAAAAAATTGCTGGAAATTGTCCTCCTACAACGATTTTTTGCCAGAGCTTGTCATAAACATTATAAAAGAAGTTTAGCAAAAGTTTTGGTCTCAATCCAAGTCATATTGCTTGTATCTCAAAGAAGAAAAACACCAGATTGTTCATAATAAAATTATGAAGATAACTAGAAACTTTTTTAGTGTAGTAAATAGGGATAAAAATATGATCGGGGACAAAAATGGTATAAAACTGATTTTTGGTGTAGATGTTCCTAATGGGCCCAGGAATGATAATCCATTGAGTCCCAGAATCAGTTGTGAGCTGTCGCCGCCATCTTCAAAAAATGTCAGAGAATCCATGATTTTTGTATTTAATGAAAAATATCTAAGTTAATATTGGAATTATCAAAATTTTACAAGAAGACCTTTCTGTTAACTATAAAATTTTGCTTCTTTTGATATATAATGTGCCATACCTTAATCAAACCATATGAGGTTAATTACACAGCCACACAAAAAAAAATAAAGTGCCTTGGCCCCAGAGGGTCAAGGCACTTTATGTTTTTCGGGTCGCTGAATCCGAATCCGGGATCCATTTGATCATGTCATCAGGTTTAAGGTCATTTGAAGGTCAAATTGAGATATGACCGTGAAAAATTCCGTAAAAAAATTATGTTTATGTTTTTGAGGTTGCTGAATCCGAATCCGGTGTTTATTTGATCCCATGTCATCAGGTTTAAAGTCATTTGAAGGTCAAATTGAGATATGCCCGTGAAAAATTCCGTAAAAAATTTATGTTTATGTTTTTGAGGTTACTGAATCCGAATCCGGGGTCCATTTGATCCCGTGTCATCAGGTTTAAGGTCGTTTGAAAGTCAAATTGAGATAGGACCGTGAAAAATTCCGCAAAAAATTTGTGTTTATGTTTTTGATGTTGCTGAATCCGAATCCGAGATTTATTTGATACCATCATGTCAGAATCAAGGTCAAATGAAGGTCAAACACATGAAATTCAATAATACAATATTTTTTGACCCCGGATGCTGAAAAAGCAGAAAATGTTACGTCCAAATACATCCTGAATGGTTCATGGAACCCATTTCTTAGATCATTTGTTGGTTATCAAGCGGTCAAATGCCTATTTTCCATTTCTTAGCTGATATATCGATTGTAAATCGAAAACTTGCGTCTATGACTAGCGACCTTCAGGTTTTTGTGGTCGCTTATCACGATCCCGGTATCCATTTGATATCATGACGTATAAACCAAGGTCAATCGAAGGTCAAACGCCATAATTCGAATGATATAAATTTTTTAACCCCGTATTCTCAAAGAACAAAAAATCTTACGTCCAAATACGTCTTAATCTGAGTCGAACCGAACTTTGGGTTTCATATGGAGGTATTAAACTATTTTGAGATGTTTTAAACTACATTTTTAAGTCCAAAGACCTAAATCCAAATCTGCTGAATTCAATAGCCTCAAAATTCAATAACCCAAAAACCTAATAGCTCTAAAAGCCTGATCCCATAGCTATAAAATGGGGATTACAGGCGATGAAAGCTGATGAATCCGTTTACTAGAATGAGCACATTGCTCAATAACCCCATAACCGAGTAACCCCCTAATTTTATTACTTAGTCTCTCATAGCAAAAATTCTGTTCTTTATAATTAAAGTTGTTGAGCTTCACAACTCCAAACCATGCCACTGTAATTATCACTCATTTTCTCGCTCTGCAACTTATCATGAAATTTCTTTGCATGGAACAACCTTTACACCCAAGTCAGCATAGCACTTGTGTCTGCATCCAGGGCACCTCCTCGCGGTGACGGCGGGTAACGGAGTAAGCCCGTTATGATGTACAAAATCCGTTCACGCAACCTCCTCGTGGTGTGCATCGGGTAACGCTAATGCTGACGGTTTCACAATTCAGTTGAAAGATTCAAAAGAAATCTGTATTTGACCTGCAGATGATCTTTCAGGGTCCAAAAAATTATATCATTCGAATTATAGCTTTTGACCTCAGTTTATACATCATGGTATCAAATGGATACCGGGATCGTGATAAGCGACCACAAAAACTTAAAGGTCACTAGTCATAGACGCAAGTTTTCGATTTACAATCGATATATCAGCTAAGAAATGAAAAATAAGCATTTGACCGCTTGATAACCAACAAATGACCTAAGAAATCGGTTCCATAAACCGTTCAGGATGTATTTGGACGTAAAATTTTCTGCTTTTTCAGAATCCGGGGTCAAAAAAGATTGTGTTATTGAATTTCATGTGTTTGACCTTCATTTGACCTTGATTCTGACATGATGGTATCAAATAAATCACGGATTCGGATTCAGCAACCTCAAAAACATAAACATAAATTTTTTACGGAATTTTTCACGGTCATATCTCAATTTGACCTTCGAATGACCTTAAACCTGATGACATGGTATGAAATAAACCCCGGATTCGGATTCAGCAACCTCAAAAACATAATCATAAATTTTTTACGGAATTTTTCACGGTCATATCTCAATTTGACCTTCAAATCACCTTAAATCTGATGACATGGGATCAATTAACACCGGATTCGGATTCAGCAACCTCAAAAACATAAACATACATTTTTTACGGAATTTTTCACGGTCATATCTCAATTTGACCTTCAAATGACCTTAAACCTGATGACATGGGATCAAATGGACCCCGGATTCGGATTCAGCGACCCGAAAAACATAGAGTCTACCTAGTCAGTCTCTGGGGTCAAGACACTTTATTTGTTTTGTGTGGCTGTGTTATTATTGAATGAATCTTGAAAATTACATAAAATTGGTTGGTTTCTTAATTATACGCAAATGTTTTACTTACCTGTTTATATATAAACATTTTTCAAGAATACATTTTTGTTATTATTAAAATTCTGCATCCTTGAGTGTATAATTTTGTTTTATTAATCACTTGATATATTTATGATTAACAAAACAGAATATATGTTTAATTACATAAAGAGAATGATAGGTTCTAGGGTATAATAGTGTTATTACTTTTTTTACTTCAATACTTTAATTCATTTATTTCCTACCTGTATTTTAATGAGATTCATTAAAATACAAATTTCCCATTAAGATACAAGTTTATAACCAATAGAAACGCGACAAACAGCAATATTCTGTCATTATCAATTGAAGACCTAAGTGGATAAAGGTGTTATGTCACATTTTTAAAGTTTTGAGTAAATTAAACAAAACGGTTTTGAGTTGGAACTTATTTATTTTGTCTTCGATTCAAATGAATAATACCTCATAAAATAGATAATTTTGGGTTATGTTCTTTTGTTTACACTAATATTAAAGAACAATATCAAGCTGTTATGAAACTAGATTTTTCTGTCCAAAACTGTGTACATCCACTAAAAAACCGCTGCCCAAGGAATCACTACTTCCACATCCGGATTTTCTATCCCACAACGAAAAAATTTTGTATCTGGAAATAATTGTTTATGGAACTTTAATAATATAATATTTGAAATCCTCTACCCCAAAAACCCATAAAACGATAACCCACATCAGTAGTGGGGTGGGGGTGGTGACAGGGGGTGGGAGTGCGGGGTGGATAAAGTAAAAAAACATTTTGAGGTTTCTTGTTCTTGTACACACATTAAATCACATTTTTTTTTCATCCCCTTTAATAATGGGGTGGGGGTGGTAATGGAGGTGGCTAATGCCAAAATTTTTTTTGAGACCTTAGCTTCTCTTGTCTATATTAAATATCAATTTTATGAACTCTTACCTGCTTGATTTACCTATTTACTTCAAATTTACCCCAATTTACCCCCCAACCCTTCGACGGAACGACATGAAAATATAATCTAGTTCTAGATCTCGTTAAAGTACATATGTGTACCAAATTTCAAGTCAATATCTCAAACGGTTCCAGAGTAAACGTGCGCACAAAAAAAGTTACAGACCGACAGACAGACCGACAGACCGACAGACCGACAGACAGAAATTTTTTTTTCGCTCAAACTTGAAATCTCGACGTTTCATGACATTCTAAGCCTATTTGAACAATAAAAATTTTTAAAAATTTTTTTGTCGTTACTATACTTCCACTGGATGTGGAAGTAATTACTGGTTGTATGTATGACATGGCGCCTTTATAATTAAAAAGTTTCTATAAAATATTACAAATTTAGAATTTACCGTTTATTGGGTGTTAAATCTATATCAGGGGTGTTCAAAAATTGCATAAAGTAATTTTTTTAAAAATGCGACATAACACCTTTATCCACTTAGGTCTTCAATTATTGCCTTAACATCTGACAAATCTATTTATCAATTTTGACAAATCATACTTACTATTTACCTAGCAAATTTTCAATCTTTGTGCTTCTTGCAATTAAAATCAGTCAATATGTGTGATTGTGAAACTGAAATTGAAATAATTATCCATAATATTTCTTAAATTGTAATCTATAATTAATAATTTTCAGAAATAAAGTGTTAATTTTCTATTTTATTATGACTGGTCGTAGAAAAAATAGTGTATGCAACTCACATTTAATAGCTATTAAGACACTTGCATTCATTATGATATTCGCCTACGGCTCATGTCATGAATTTCATGTTCGTGTCCTAATAGCCATCATTAAATGGTCGTTGCATAATATACTATTACCGTGTAAGTGTCCTGTCAAAATATCCTAATAGTTATATTATTGTTAAAATGTTATTGAGAACTTCTTAACAAAAAAAATCTAATAACAGTGGCTTATTTTCCCTCTGTATGAATAGTATGTAGTGGGAGAGCGCACGTGACTCAATTACATTGCTATTGGCATAGCTGGAAAGAGGAAAGTTTGTTCATATTCATGATACATTCTTTGTATCATGGTTCATATCTACCAGCGCGTCTTGTAAATGAATATAATTTTAGTTAATTCATGAGAACATAAAAAATCCCGCGCCCTATAGATTGGGAAAAACAAACCTTTTAATACTCTGCTCAAAAGTAAAGCTACCACCAAAGAAAATGCCAATATCTTTAATGACTGAATAAAAAATTAGTGATTTAATTCGAGCGTGAGAAAAGTTTTTTATTTAGATATATAGTAAAGAGCTGAAAATAAATGTAAATTCTATAAGCGAACTTCGATATCTTGTGTAGTATATGAATAATGTTTCAGTTGTGTGTAGGTGTAGTTATAATTTTTTTTTCAGATTTTATAATAATCTGTCATAATAATAACTTTATCTATTATCGCATTACTTGTCAATTAGATTTTACCTAAAATATTATATATTAGCTTTTTAATATGTTCATGGCCAAAACACTGAGCTTGTAAGGACATATATATATAGAAATATCACTTATTAAAAAAGTATAGGAGTAGAATGCCCTCGAAAATGAGAAAAGGAGGGGATTTGAGTGAAAACTAAATACTGACATATTCTGTGTCCCAATATTATCTAATAAGACACCCGTACCTCCAGAATTAGTAAAGATTGTCCATTGTAAAAGATTTATTATTTTCATAGTGGAAGTTTTCGTGGTTTATTTTTTTGTAAAAAAAAGCAAAATGGCAGATCTGATTTGGAGGTATACAGTTTTATTCACATTTTATTTATAAACATTTTGATTTCTTGTTTGACCTTATCCAATTAACAGAGAACCGCAAATATTAAAAAAATCAGACAAAAACCCGCTTTTCAAAATTAAAAGTTAATTTCCAAAAAACGCTCACCTCTCAAATTAGAAAAACTTTACTGTAACTTCTTGATAATATACATATTAAAAATCCCCTCCCCCCCTAACTAATCGTTGAAAAAAGCACAGTTTCATTCTACTAAATATGTGTTTTTCGTTATTGCGATGCGAGATGCAAAACCAGAGAGAACAAAAAGACAATATTTAAAACATTATTTTGTTTCAACAAATGCCTTCCGGAACCCGGATTTAATCAAAAACTATTTGCTACACTTCTTGTAATGTTTACAAGTTCCAGCAAGAAAATTGCTATGGTAAGAAAATTCCTTTTCTGGTCTCAGAAAATGAGGTGTTATATAGAACTTGTTCCAATCTGTATATTGCCTTGTTTAATTAACTCTACTTTAACAAAAACTATACCAATCAATTTTACCAGTAGTCAGCATGTTATCAACTTTTAGATTTATGGGGTGTTATGCTAATCTCCGTTTTTTCCGCAATCTAATGCATGATTTTATACACACCACTCCCTTAATTATTTTCCAATCAGGTTAAATGGTTATTAATATCGATTAAAGTAGCTGATAGCCTGCATTTATCCGCAAATATCATGATAAAGTACATTATCTAATGATCGATTCGGTAGCCGCACGAAATATGCAACTACGAAATATACTTACTTCTAAAGATTACAGTCATATTTTAACTTGTACAATGTACAGTGTACATACCACAAGAACTGATATTAGAAATATGTCGATAATATTATATTTATGTGAATTTCATATCAATAACGTTCAATGGAAATCTTACATTTTTCAAATCACGAAAACATGAATTAAAAAAGATGTGGATCGACGTATTTAAATGTATATAATGCGTCATATTAGATCAAAATATAGAAAGAATATTGTCATTCTAGCTACACATGATAATAAATATATGGGGTAGAAAAACCGTCATCTTCTAAGATGGCTACCGATAAAGAGTATTTCTCTAATAAATTGAGAAAAAATATTGGAGGGGTTGGAGAGATCAACTAAATAGTGCTCCACTTTTTGAATTCCTTCTGGTTTCCCGTCGACAAGTACTATTATGAACCTCTGTTATACTCTTTATATGAGTTCTATGTTGTTCAGTAAACTAGTAAAATATCAAAAAGACAAAGGTTAAAACTACCTAATAGAAGGTGAATAGAATACAGTGCCTTCAGCCCCCTGTCATTAGACGAGACAAATACATTAGATTAGGAAGGCATTCTGTATCTTACTGTACTTTCCATTAGTGCAAAAGAGCTTGGATTGAAATCTCTCAGTGAACTTGATTGCTTTCAATGTATTTGATGCAGTCCCAAAGCCTGTCTGATGGCAAAAGTGATGTTGAATCATTTATATCTCATCCAGCTAAATTTCACATAAACCCCCACCCCAAGCCGTTAGTTAAATGAGTTAGTTTAAGATGTGTTCACTTTTAATTTTCTACAGGGCTTTACTACTTTTTTATCAAATTCATAATACTGATTTCCGATATCTTTTTCACTGGTTAATTGTAAAACGTAATGTAATTACGTCTAAAGACTCCCTATCTAAGCGTATTGCGTACCAAATTTGATTTAAATAATAATGGTAATATAAGAAAAATTCTATATTTTGTGCATCCTGTATAAGAACGTCAAAAAAATCTTGTAATAGGTACTCTTACATACTGAATTGTTTATAACAGTTCTTGTAAATATTTTTATGGAAACTGTTGTGATCTTTTCAGAAAAAGCAAAAAAAATGTTCGTCTTTTTACACGAATCACTTTTGGTTTTTCAACATTTGATGTATATGAGTTATTAGGCAAAAACAGGTTTTGATTTTCCAAGATGGTGGCCAAAATATTTTGGGGCACAGCTTATGTCTCGGTGGTTTTTTGTCCCCATACATTTTCCTTCCTTATCTTAATTTTAAGAACCTCCAAAAAAGATGTCTTAAAAGTTTGCAGGAAAATTTCACTTGATTCCACAAAGAGTGGAGTCAAATTAGGATTTTAATGTGAATTGTGTGATCAGGGCAGTTTTTTTGTTTTAACGTATTCAGGGGGTCAACTTAAGTTCACAGTTCAGTTTTGCAGTTTCTGCGAAGTTGGTGTATTGTTTATTCAAACAATTTAATTTTTGATTCCGTGTTTTCTCTCGGTTTTCTTTGAATATCTCAAAATCTGTAAGTCCTATGGAAACTAACAAAAAGAAGGGAAATGTTCGTTATCGTTATGAGCAACAAAAGTACATACACTATAATTCATTCCAATTATTTTTATTTAAAAAAAAATGAACATTTCAAAATTATGCATTTTTATACAAATCACTGTTCTTAAATAATGGATACATTTCAATGAAATTTTGGAAAAATATAGCTCATATAAAGTACAGTCACCAGTTAAAATTTCAAATCAAAGTGATTATTAAAACGGCTCAAATATACAATTGTTGCTAAAACCTTGTATCCTTGTGGAATCCAAGAAGCGTGTACGATGGCTCAAATTGTAGCTTTTTATAAGTACTTTAAGATTACGGAGGAATTTTTTTTTTTTTTTCAAAATTTAAACCCTTTTTATTGCAGTTATTTATATTTTTCGAAATTGTAGTAACAAACAAATTCAAATAACTTTCTGGTTATTTTATGAAATCAGAAACGGTAAACGAGCTATGAAAGTAGGATAAAAAATTGAAAAAAAAATATTGCTCTAAAAGAAAATTTCGCTATCGGGATTTGAACCCGAGAGTCCTCATTCTGAATAAAAAGCGCTAGACGTACAATACAATACAATACAATACAATACAATACAATGCAATGCAATGCAATGCAATGCAATGCAATGCAATGCAATGCAATGCAATGCAATGCAATACAATACAATACAATACAATACAATACAATTTCTAAAATTATAAACAACTGCAACAAATAGGGTTTAAATTTCGAAAAAAAAAATGTTTCGCTCCGTGATCTTAAAGTAATAATTATAAGAAGATACAATTTGAGCCTTCACACACATTTCTCGTTTTTGATGGCAGTATTTTACAAGGATGCAAAATTTTAGTAACAATTGTATATATGAGCCGATTTAATAATCATTTTGATTTGAAATTTTAAGCAGGGACTGTACTTTATAAGAGCTACATTCTTCAAAACTAATGAATTAAAAATTATCCATTATTTTTTAAAGAACAGTGATTCGTTTAAAAAAGCAAAATTTTGCAATGGTCAATTTTTTTTTTAAATAATAATAAGGAACGGATTATAGTTTATGTAGTTTTCTTATACAGATTATAACGAACATTTTCCTTTCTTTTGTTGATTTCAATAGGACTTATAGATTTCGAGATATTTAAAGAAAACAGATGGAAAACACGATCTAAAGAATTAAATTGTTTAAATAAACAATACGCTGACCGCTCAGAATAAGAAACTGCAAAATTGAATTGTAAACAGAATGACCTCCACGTTTTAATACGTTAAAACAAAAAACTGCCCTGGCCAGTCAATTCACGTTGAGAATTTTTTAGTCCTAATTTGACTCTACTGAAATGCCAATCTATTTATTAGTGGAAAGCAAGAAGAAATTGGGCCTTATCACTTAATATCAATCTGTAGTCAGGTATAAAATGAACAAATAACGCTGTAGTTCTGCTTACAAGAATGATTATAATGGTAAAGTTACAAAAACTCTTTTATGATTGAACTATTTCATTTATTTTTGACAGAAAATTTTACTTAGTACATCCTATTTCTTATTATAAATTCATAATATTCAATTGTCGAGAGGAGTACTACGCAACAGCAAACTCAGTCGCAATTTTGTCACGATCCTTTGATAGTTCAAGCCAACTTCTCTATCGCTTGACGATTTACTAAGAAAAGATAAACACGCAGAATGAGGGCATATTAGTATATTAAATTTTCATTAATGGGCTCCAAGCCAAAAAGTAAATAGTAAACAAATTTCAGGGTGTTGAAACAGTTTCGAGAAATACCCCACACCAATTTTTCTAATGAATTATCGACATTCAACACGCAAACGACCTAAATTCTACATATTGTCGATATTTTTAATATTATTTAATGTAGCTATTAGGTTTACTAAAAACACCTTCTTGTATAAGATTATTATTACAAAAGGGGTTGCTACGCTTTGCCTAAATTGATGATATCTTTATACGCACCACTTTGACCTTTACTGCTACCGCTTCGTTACTTAGGAAGTAGCATTATAATATTTTCAAAACCAAATAAATTGTAACCACTATAAAAGAATTAAATACTGTTTACTGAATAACACTCTAATATTAGAAGAACATGGAACATGGAACATGGAACAAATAGAAATTTCCTGACCCTGAAAACATTGCAATATAAATTATTTTTTCACCAAAATGTTAAAATACCATGACAATACGCTCAAAATCGTAATAAAAGACATTTTAAAGGAAAGAGTGCATTTTGCTCTATCATATACATTTTTAACAGTAACATTTGTTGTTTGCTTTGAAAAACAAATTCAAACTTTTTAGAGTCCGCTCCATTAAATTATCTATATCTTGAAAAATACTCATTAATGTAATAAATCCATTTCGTTTTGGAATCTAAAGTCTGTCTCAGTTAAGAATGGCATTGTGTACGTCATAAAAGTATTAGTCCTGTCAATGAAGAGGGTTTAGAGGGAAATGCCGAGATCCCAATTTTTGACTTGGTATATTTGGACTAGTTAGGAGGTAAACATACCAAAAGTCCCCGAACGTAGTAGGTGCGGGGGTGCAGGGAGGCACGAGGAATGTCCCGGTTTTTAGTTCTTCGCTCATATCTCGAAAACGGTTAGCCCTAACCAGGGTGTATTAAATCAAGGTTGGTAGAGTCTGAGGTGACCTAATAACTCACGATCCCCACCAAAAAATGCCATTAGCCAATGAGCAGCTGGTGTGAAGTCACACCAGATGCAGGGCCTTATTCAAAATATTGTAAGAATTTGTGTACTGTTAATTAAGCAAAGAACTCGTAATTGGAACGGGCTCACAATTACTCGCTTTTGAGGTCGGGGGTAATTATTCCGCATTTTGAGTCACTGTTCTGCATGGTGGTAATCAGGATAAGTTGTAGAATGTAACACTACAGATCGCAGTACACTTCAGACCACATTTCGGGCCAGTACGGACAGTTCTTGTAGAGTGAGATAACTGCGCCGCTACTGCACGTTCGAAGAAAAAGGATAGTCTGACGTTTCATCTCCGCACTCCTCGTCTCGCCTAAAAGCTGTATATTAAGGAACCTCATACTCTACCAATCTTGGTTTCACTAAACACTTCGACCATATGGTATTAAATAGGTGGTCCGACATACGGCACTTTCCTATGATAATAATGGATTCATAAGTGCATGCTTTCTATTTAATTTAGTAGATGGCACGACCTTTAAGATACTACAAAATCCTGTATATAGATAGATGAATTTGCTTTGCTTCATATATTTTTTCAATATTTTTAATTTAGCTACTTAATGTCAGATATCACTGGACTTTTGTTTCACTTAACATAAACGAAAGGCCGGGAATGTATGCAACACTGTATGCAGCAAAGTAAATTCATCTATCTATAGACAAGATTTTGTAGTACCTTAACCATCAGTTGCGAAAAAACTAAGTATCTTCCTTTTACGTCATATCAATCAAACTTACCTAATTTTGGTCCATTACAAAATCCTGAAAAAATGAAAAAATAGAAATTGAAGAAGCTGAATATATTAAATACTTAGGAATAATAATTGATAGACATTTTAGATGGGATATGCAAGTAAACAACACTATAAAAAAATAAGGACTTTACTTTCAAAATTTAAATACTTGAAACAATTTCTAGACTTACCACAGATGTGTATGTTGTATTACGCTCTTATTCAATCTCAACTAACTTATGACATTATTGGTTGGGGAGGAGTTAATAACAATTATCTAAAAAAGTTAGAAATTCTAAAGAAACGCTTCTTCAAAATTATTTTTCAAAAAGATAACACCTGTCCATCCAATAATTTATATAAAGAAAGCAAAATATTCGACATCAGGTATCAAAGCATATATATTACTCCAATTCAAACATAAGAACTAATTAAAATATAAAACACACAGCTTCGACACTAGACATAAGAATACCATTAGTGAAAGAATAAAGGTTAAAAAAACAATAGGAGAAAGAAGTTATAAATACCTCTGGCACCTAGAATATTTGATCTTCTTCCATCTAAAATAAAACATATAAATTCACTAATAAAATATAAAACAAAAATAAAAATATGGTTACATGAAACTCTGCGAATGTTTACACATCAAATAATTGATTCAAACTATATATAAAATTACAATACTCTGGATTATATGCGTTACCTAATTCACTATTGCGTTCTGTATCAACTCTATAAAACAAAAAGTTAAATATGCATAATACCTATAACTTAGAAATACTAAGTACACTGACATGTTTACTCCAATTCTAGTTTTAAGTTTATATTTTCATGTTTCAATCAGTTACAAACGCAAGAACAATGTTCCTTTAGTGACATGATTGAATCCATTATATAAACTTGGCATCACTTGGAGCTCGTGGGTATAAATATTTAATAGGTGAATTATGTATAAATATGTATATTATATTATATTATATTATATTATATTATATTATATTATATTATATTATATTATATTATATTATATTATATTATATTATATTATATTATATTATATTATATTATATTATATTATATTATATTATATTATATTATATTATATTATATTATATTATATTATATTATATTATATTATATTATATTATATTATATTATATTATATTATATTATATTATATTATATTATATTATATTATATTATATTACACAGCAAGAACGGCTTCGTCACTAAAACCATCTTTTCCAATGTGTTTGCCGTAATACTCCTTACAAATTCCCCAAACAAGTTCTATTGGGTTGAACTGACAGTGATATTGTGGAGGCCGCAGTACTTCATGTCCATGCTCTCTAATTAAATTGTCGACAACATAGTGTTGCTCTGTTCTGTTAGCTCCAGCTATTGGAGCAATTCGCCTTTAAATGCGGTATCACTGAAATCTGTTTTTGGTCTTTAACCAGGTTTGTATATTTTCTTTCGTCCAAGATCGAGTTGGTTGTTTTTCGTCAACCTGAGAGTGGTACTTAGCATTATCTGAAACAATAATGCATTTCAAAATTTTCATGTTGTCATGGTAATCTGCTGACATATTCTTGGTGGAGAAAACTAAATTCGCATCTTCAGCAAAGCCATGAATAGATCCTGCATGTACAACTATAAATATTTTACCTTCTGTAGCTGTACGACGCTTTTTCGATTTACTGAAATCATCTTGCCAAGAATGTCCTCCTCGCTAAAGATGCAAGTTTCGTCTAAGAACACTGCATCTTTGGGGTCATTACTTTTCAAATTTCTTACGTATTTACGTAAAAACTCTAGCCGTTTTAGATAAATTTGTGGTCTTTCACATAGTACTTCTCTATTGTCATATTTTTTAAAGGAAAAGCCAATTTTTTAAATCACTTTATATAAACTGGTACAGCCAATATCAACTATTGCTTTAGATTTTAGCTCTTCTCAAAGGATAGCCAAATAAATATGTTTATGATCAGGCACCATATCGTAAATAACATTTTTTTTTCATATTTTACAGCATTGTGTAACTTTGTTTTGGACTTTTTATGATTCCGTTTAACCGAAGCTTGAGGTTCCACATTTTCTTTGTCCTTTTTAGCTATTTCTCTTACAGTCTTTTCATCGATTTCTGAAACCTCACCCACTCGCCTTTGAACAGCTTTTATTGACAATAGAGGTCCATCATCCATCATTTTCATTTTCCTTTTGAATATTCCAACAAATTCAAAACTAACTGGGTGATTGCGGATTTAAAAATTCAAAATTGGTGCATGTTTACTATTTTAACAATAGAACAAGTCTAAAATTGCCCTCTTAGGCACTAATTGAAATAAGTGCACTAATGCACTATACCTGCTATATCCGACTTCTGAAAAAATCGACCCGTCACTAAAATCGCCAGCCGCATTCGACGACGACACGCGTTATGCAAATTGGTTTGCTGTCGAACAATACGAATGCCACACGTCGGTCATAACTTGACCACAAAGATTAAAACTTACGTTACATATTAGGTTACAAACAATATTTCAATAAAGACAAGGAAAGACGGAGCTCCGGACGATATTTCTTACACTATACGACCGGGATTCTATCAGCGAACAGACTTTATCACACGAGTTTAAGATAAACTAAAGAAACATTTTAGAACACATATTGGTGAAGATTCTCTCAAATTAACCAATCATCTAGCTAATATCCAAAAGTGTTGGATTATGTTATTACGTATATTTTATGATTCAAGACTAATTTATATACAGCCATTAGCAAATTACATGCTGAAAATAAGGATGAAGAAAAGTTTTTGCTGTTATTAGCAAATAAAGTTCACTTTGCGTGAGACATTGTTCTAGATATCCTAGGCACGATCCATTCTACAAAATACCACCAGAAGGTGGCAAATATGCATAAGCTGAAATGTTTGCATTAACAACTCCGTCTCTAGCATTAATTATGAAAAAATTTCAATAATTTTCCTGTCATAGAAAGCGTGCGACTAGGTAAATAGCAAATAACTAAATACTGAGTAGATTATATAATCAGACAATTATTATATCATTAGGTAAGTAAATGTAATATAACTCAGTTGAGATGGAAGTTTGCAAACAAGATTTAAATTAAATACCAAGTTTAAAAGTCCTGAAGGAAGGGATTTGAACTTTGAAAACGACAATAATATACACCAAAATACCGAAAACTACATTCTATGCGTATTTCAACTATCAGGTCATCATCTGGAGATAATTTATAATATCTCACCGACTTGGTTTTTGGTGTTTATGAGAACAGTTTTTTCTTCTTGGTAAATATCAAAGTGATAAGTGCATCGATGACAACGTGATAAAATATCTTCGCATGCTTTCTACTAAATTATCAAACATGTTTGAGGAAATTTGAGCCAATAGAGGAAATAATGCCTCTCTTAGAGGAGGGTGTCTAGTGTTGGCCTATAGTCATAGCTTTTTGTTGGTGTTAGCCGTCTATATGTCTGGGAGCAGTGCAATTTTCTGGACTCATTGTGCTAATCTTCTAGTTTTTTTGTGTCAAATTTCAATATTCCAGTCCCATTCATAACTGAACGTCATAATTATCTGCAATTTTGGTTATCCATGTAGAATCTGTCTTCTATGATCCAAAGCCTCACATTCACGCAGAATATTGAAGGATATCTCTGTTGCCATATTAAATTGTTTATAAACATTATAAATTCCTCTTCTATCTAAGTGTCCTTTGTAGTGAGGTGGTTTAGAGCTGTATTTTAAGATTACCGTTAACTGGCGAATAAAAGCACCAAATTTGATATGAAGGTACCTTGGGATATACTAATAAATTTTAACCTAGGAGCCCTCTGAAATTTCTAATAATTTTGACGTACAGCACTAAAATCCAAAATGGCCGACAAATACGACAAAATATCACTTAACACAATCTATTATACACACAAAGAAATAGTATGGGTAAATTCAACAAAAATAATGATTAACTAACAATATCGTTAATTTTGTTAAACCAAACTATATTGATGGTATTTTTAAACAAGAGGTGATTGTTATTTTAATTAATAAAAAGTTGTCGTACAACAAAACAAACATTAACTTAAAAAATAGATGAATAGGACTATTATTTTGTTCGTCTGACTATTATTTTGTTGAATTCTGTCAAATTAAACTAGATAATAGTATATTTTATTTTTAACTATTATCGAATTGTAATTCTAACCCAGTATTAGTTCGCTGTATTATTGTACTTGGTAGACAAACCAATATTATTGTCGTCTTCTAGAAGTTCTAAAAGAATTACCATAAAATTTGCTTGCTTACCACGTAGTCTATTACAGAAATTATTCCCAGATGACGCCACATACAAATCACTGACAGTAATCAATCATGCATTATCTTATACTCTTATGAATTTATAGAAAATTAATAACACGATTGCAATGTTTAAATTCTCTCAGGGATCATCGATATATTTGGATGGATCATATAAACGATCTCTAATCTTTGGTTTGGGTGGTCTGATGTCTCAATACTGAGATTTTGGCTAACCAAAAAAAACTTCATCATACAACAAAGTGTAGATCAACCTAAAAATTAGTTGGTGAACAAAAAACAAAGTCGTTGTACTATTTAATTGTAGACCAAATTGAAAATGGTTAGTGAACATAAAGAAATGTCATTGTACTATTTAATTTGTTACAAGAAAATATGATTATTAAACTACTATTTGTTTACGAAAACAAATAAAGTTGTATGACTATTCTTTTCTGATTGATTTAACTATGAAACTAGATAGGCGAGATTTCATATGCTCTTTTTGGTTGAATTTACCGATCATTTTCTTTGAGTGTACTGTTAATTTTCAATTATAGCTTTAAGCTGACTAAGTACACTACACACCTAACTCAGGTAGTCTACATATTAAATAAAATACAATAAAGTATATCCAGTCCAAATTAACGCTATTAAGAGTTCTCAATAAAACAATAATATTTATAGTTATTCATTCAGTGGAATTCAGTATACAACAGTTGTTATAATTAAATTGTACTTGCAAATTACACTTGCACTTGCAAAGCGGTGAGCAGTCCAGATTGGCTTTCCCACATTTGCAGTTTTTGCAGTCTCCTTTGCAGGAACATTTAATCAATTCTCTGCATGATCGGGAAACCTTTGGGATTGTCATCCAAACTGGAACCCATGACTCTGAAACCTTATTCCAAGCAAAATCCTGTAGAGAAGGAATCACTTGCTGAGTTTATGTACTGGTCATCCAAATACCTGCTTGATAAACTGCCCTTCGGATACGTTGAAGAAGCGCATCCTCAGTCGGTGGAAGTTTATCCATTGCTCGATTCTTCTGACAGAAAAGCTCCTTTCTTATCTGGTTGACACTGTTGAAAGGAGTGGTTTTATCATATAAAATAACAGTCAGTGAAGTGTTCAGAGTCGGCCTTCAGCAGTTGAAATGGATGAGGGGCCAAACACACAAATGTATTAGCATTCCAAATTTGACACTTTTATTCGCCAGATAACGGTAATTTCAATAGGCCACCTCACTATTGACGGCACAGTTAGTGTTAGCTAGTCACCAAGCTTCTGACGAAATAATCCTTTGGTGTAAGTTTTTCCATCTTAATGGTCGGTTATTTTGCCTCAGTATTCTTTGTGGTGATTTTTAACCTGTTTCCGATTTGACCCCCTTTACTCGTTTTAGATATAGAGATATCTGGAGCCTTGCTAGTTCTTCAGCTTCTAGATCGATATGTAAGTGAGCTCATAATCAGACCCTCTGCTGCAAGTATCTTGTCTATTGTGCCGCGCTACTAATTATATTTCACCCAGTAAGTTTAGCTTTTTGATAATAGCGATAACCTCATTGCGGTGAGGAGAAGTGAGGTACCGCTCAGGTCATCTAACAACAGTTGTTCTTTGCCAAATAGTGAGAACCGAGCATCTCTAATGGTGGTGAGTTTAAGGTGACGGCGTTCGTACATAGAACGTGCTGTGCCATTTCATCCTCTCTTAAAAACAAACGGAATTCAACATTTTCCGCTAGTCCAAGGCTATATAGGTGATGATTTAATCTGCAGTGCCCAGTATATAGTCCAAGTTCTTAATTTCCAAAGATTTACACCGTATGCCCACAATGAGATTTTCGTTTTGTGGTTCTTGTTCTCAGCATTCCCACACACAAGTTTGTATGTTACCTTCGAGTTTGACAGTGTCCATAGGAATGGTCATCTAGATTTCTTTTTTCATATAATTGAACTTATATTTCATGTAAGTTCAATTATGTTAAGGTTGGAGGTAGTGGTAAACGTTGATACATAAGTAAATAATAACAAAATAACCACACGGCACCAAACCACATCTGAAACAAAATTATTACTACTACTACTATTGGCGTTAATCGTTGTTGGCAGACGCTTGCTGTTAGTATAGTTCAAGTTTACGGGTAAACAGTTTTGGTTGTTGTATTATGTTGTTACACTTTACACTATAAGTAGTAAACCGCTGCCTAAGGAATCACTACATCCACATCCAGATTTAATATCCACGTCTCTTACAACGAAAAAAAATGTTGATGCTATATTTGCACTCCACTATGTGGAAATAATTGTTCATAAGACGATATGCCACGCGGTAGTGGGGGTGATAGAGTGAGTGGCTAAAGCTAATTTTTTTTTTGAGGTTCTTGGTTCTTGTGTAGACACACTAAATCACAATTTTATTTTTACTCCCTTTAATAATGGTGGCTAATGCCACAAAATGCCACAATAACTTTTAAGGCTGTTGTTTCTTGTACACGCACTAAATCACAATTTTATTTTTTTACCCCTTTTAATAATGGGACAGGGGTGGTAGAGGGGGTTACTAATGCCAAAAACATTTTTGAGGTCCTTGGTCCTTGTATACAGACTAAATCACAATTTTGTGTTTTTATCCCTTTTAATAATAGTGCGGTGGTGGTGGTAATGGGGGTGGCCGGTGCCAAAAAAAGTTAGACCTGGGCGTACATTTCCTAAATCCCAATTTTATAGACTCGTACTTGGTTGCTTTACCCATTTATCCCCGAACCCTTCAACGGAATAATATCAAAATATAGTCTAATTCCAGATTTCGTTGTAACATGGGTGTACCAAATTTCAAATCAATTTCGTACACCGTTCCAGAGTAAACGTACGCAGAAAAAAACTTACAGACCGACAGGCAGACAAACCGACAGACAGACATTTTTTTGCCCAAACTTAAAATTACGACGTTTCATGACATTCTAAGTCTATTTGAACAAAATTTTAATTTTTTTTTTTTCGTTACTTTACCACTCCACTACGTGGATGTGGAAGTAGTTGGTAAGACCAACAGTGCACATTCAGCAATTATTTTATCCAATAATTAATATGCATATAACATTAGTTCGTTGGTCAAATTATTATTATTTTTTAAGTTTGTGGTTCATTTTTTAGGTTAAACTAATTGCAGGACCGGGCCACCTACCACCAAGGAGGAAATCAAAAACTAAATATAAAAGCTAAAAAGCAACTATAATTCGATTTATTAAATTCACTTTAAATAATTTATAATACTAATAACCAGAGCTCGGGAATTTTATCTCTGTGACATCAAAAATCAGGGTTGGCTCTAGGTCAGCGCGGAAAGATTTTTATGCAAGTATGACACAATATATCTTACCTTATACTTTTTTAGGGAATTCCGTATTATCCAAAGTTTCACAATTTCGGTAATTGTCAGTAGTTTCACAAATGTAGCAGATTTCCGATTATAGTTGGAGCAGTGAATCTTTGAAATAACGTCACTAATACAGGTAGCAATCAAAGACTATCGTTTGTATATTGACGTCTCACTCCTTATAATCGACCTTCTTGGAATGGATATTAGTAAGTAAGTCTTCTACACTTGACGACCTACGCACGCACGTCCTGCGCATTAGATTTGAGAGTAATGGTAACGCGGACGTCTATACTACATAGAAGCGCATCGGTCTCGTGATTCAATCGTCGAGTCTACTGCCAATGCCAATCTGATTGTTTATGTCTAGCCTACTTCAATTTATTATTATTAATCATTATTATTAATAATATTATTAATTACTATTTTAATAATAAATTTACTTCGCTTATAGTACGAAATCATTACCATCATTTAACGAATTAGTTCACGCAAAATAGGATGATGACGTCAGTTCAAAGATTCATTGCTCCGACTTAAAGTAGGTTACGTATTAACATTTTAAAATGAAATAACATTCACTTTATCACGTTGTGTACATTTGTGCTGCACACGGTACGTGGTCGTTTTATGCCATTAATCCTTAACTTTGTTCGTTATGTATGATTTAATATTATACAAAAATTGTTTATTTTATTGGGAAAAAAACGTTTTATGTTATCAGCAGCTTATTGGGTTTTTATATTTAATTATTATGAAAATAAACATAATAAACACGCCACATAATAAACAGGACAGGAAAGTATGTGTTTGATTCAAGTTTTTTTTTGCTAAATATGTATTACAGATTTTTGTAAGAACCATTACCGTTTACATTGTAGCTGGTAATGATGAATATTTCACCATTTCGTCGTTTTTCTGAATGTTTCAGTAGATGTTTGCAATATGAATGAATGAAAATGTATAACATATATATTTTATAAGGCACAATTAACGTTTGCACTTTTGGCTTCTGTCAGAGAAATGTCCTACATTGATAATGTTATTTTGCTTACAGGACAATTACAATGTTCTCCACATATCAGCAATGCATTCTCGAGAAGATGTCGTCAAGCTATTACTTACAAAGAAAGGAGTGGACCCATATTCTACAGGAGGGGTGAGTAGTTAAACACCAATAATAATTAATCATGAAAATATAAATTTTTCATTCAATTTATGGAATATCCAAGTTCAAAGTTAGGGTTCTTCTCTAGAAATGAATTTCCTCAAGCACCAAATAGAATCATGTTCATGTTCCAAAATAAAATTATTTCTCAAATTTTAAAGATTACCATTCACAGTCGTAAAGCTTATGTTCAAAATAAAATCGTCGTGGGCTTAGAATGACAAAAGCAATCGTCACTTTTTGGCCAATCCAAATACGCGTCGTTGTTCACTCCTACACTCCCTCGAATGGTGAAATATTTAAATCTATCAACATTTTTGTTTAATGGAGAATAAAAAGTTTTCTTACTATATATTCGATTCCATAATCTTTATAGTTCACTCCATTCTTATACAGCACATAAAAAGCTCAAAGCTGTCGATCGAGCTAATATAAGGGGAGACTGGAGCATGCTTTATTTTTCTACACTACAGTATGTCCGCGGATGGGGTTTACAACAGATGTAATGGCTAAAATATTTAACTTTTCGAGAAAATGTTATTCTTTATAAAAGGTTTTACTTACCTCACAAATAGTAATGAAGTTGAGCAAAATTATATTTTTATACGGGGTGCTCAAAAATTACAATAACTTAAAATTTCGTAAGAGTAAACTGGTTACATTTTTTATTTTGTAACAAAATGTGAAATAAAAGAGTTGTTTCAAATTCAAAATTTGATTTAAATATTGCAATGTTCCGAAATAAGTGAATTTTTAGTAAAATACTTGTCCGAAATAAGTGATTTTTTCGAGGATTTTTTATTAAATTACTTGTCGGGTTTTGTCAATTTTTTTTACTTTTATTTTATTTTGACAAGCTTTGGAGTCCTATTTTAGGAACATCCTGTATAATTCCTGTAATGTTCTATTTGATTGTTAGGTGCGTTGTTACCTAGCTACGTCTACATATCTGCGTTAAAAAAATATTTTTAAAATGTTAACTGTCGAGAAAAATTTTTTTTTAATAGAGTGCTATGGAGATGGTGGAAGTTCATACCGTTACGTTCTTCAACCATTCAGTGAGAGATTTCCCAATGTGTATGTTTCGGGAATGGCAGTTCATAAATTGGTCAAAAAATTTTAAAAAACCGCTGCCCAAGGAATGACTACTTCCACATCCAGATTCTTTATCCAAGTCACTCACAACAAAAAAACTTTGTATGTGGACATAATTGTTTATGGAACTTTAATAATATAATATTTGAAATTCTCTACCCCAAAAACCCATAAAACGATACTCCACATCGGTAGTGGGGTGGGGGTGGTGATAGGGGGTGGTAGTGGGGGTGGATGAAGTAAAAAAATATTTTGAGGTTTCTGGTTCTTGTACATACACTAAATCACAATTTTTTTTTATCCCCTTTAATAAGGGAGTGGGGGTCGTAATGGCTAATGCCAAACATTTTTTTGAGACCCTAGCTTCTCTTGTATCTCTTGTCTCTCTTACCCATTTACCCCAAATTTACCTCAATTTACCCCCCAACCCTTCATCGGAACAACATGAAAATCTAATCTAGTTCCAGATCTCGTTAAAGTACATACGTGTACCAAATTTCAAGTCAATATCTTAAACGGTTTCAGAGTAAACGTGCGCATAAAAAAAAGTTACAGACAGACCGACAGACAGACAGAAATTTTTTTTCGCTCAAACTTAAAATCTCGACGTTTCATGACATTTTAAGCCTATTTGAACAATAAAATTTTTTTAAAATTTTTTTGTCGTTACTATACTTCCACTGGATATGGAAGTAAAAACTGAGTCAATGCTTGAGGTAAAGAAAAAGAAAGAAAATGTATGATCAAAATGACGCCGCCACAATATTAGTGTTGGCATCTGTTGCAGAAAATACCCAGCTTTCGTTGAGAAATCGAGCCCGGCATTTCGAGGTGGTTAAAAATCTTGAAAGAGAATAAGATATCTTCATACAAACCTCATTTTAACCATACCTTAGAAGGATGAGATGAAGCAAAACGACTAGATTTCTGTTTATGCGTTGTAAATGAAATTTTAAGTGGCAAATTACCTACGCACAACCCATAGACAGCGACACTAAAATTCTAAAGCAGCACATTTCGGCAGCTGTGCAATCAACTTCTATAGGGGAAGTTAGAAGTATTTTTCACAACATTCGGAAACGATTGGAAAAATGCGTTCAATTTGGAGGAGGAATTTTTGAATTGTGATATTTAATAAAGTCATAACCTTCAAATATGTATTTGCTTATAAATTCAGAATTGTTTATCTCATATTTACTCGCCTTGTTCGAATGCAATTAGCCAAATAAAAATTTGACAAAAACCGACAAGTATTTTACTAAAAATTCACTTATTTCGAAACATTGCAATATTCAAATGAAATTTTTTAATTTCACATTTTGTCCCAAAATGAAAAATATAATCAGTTTACTATTATGGAATTTTAAGTTTTTATAATTTTTAGGCACCCTGTATAAAAAATATATTTTTTCTCAATGTCATTACTATTTTTTAGACAAGCAAAACTTTGATAAAAAATAACATTTTCTCGAAAAGTTAAAAGTATTAGCCATTGCATCTAAAGTAAACTCCATCCGCGGACATACTGTATATTAAATAATGAATATAATGTATTACTTAATAGATAAAACATCATTACTCTTATGTAAAGTGTGTTCTGGCATGATTAAGATTAGAAATAAACGGAAACATTCCTCTTTTAATTAAAATTTCCAACACTACGCGAAGAACTAGTTACCTAATGTTATATATATATACATATATAGGTTGCCAGTTAGAAATATGAGAACTGTCAAGTGTCTAAATAAAATGTATGATTGTATTGTATGATGAAATATATTGAAATAGAATCTAATTAAAAGTGAGTACATAATTTAACCAACGATATAGAGGAAGCATACATAACAAATTGACGATGAGACCGCTATGTTATTAGCCATTAGTACACATCTTGGAACATTCAAAGTAAAACGGTTAATGTTTGGAGTCAAAGTAGCTTCAAATTGTTGGCAAAGATTTATGGATCAGATGTTGAACGACATAGTAGGAGTATCATGCTTTTTCGATGATGGTAGTACAGGGTTCTACATACGAAGAGACATTACAACGACTGAATCAGGGGTTTGCTAGGTTACAAGCAAATGGGTTACATTTATAAATCCAAATGTAAATTTTTCAAGAGTTCGATTAAATATCTTGGACATGAAATTTATGAGCAGGGATTACATACGTCACCAGAGAAAATAAAAGCAGTCCTGGAGGTTCCTAGACCCAAAGATGCACAAGAATTAAGGAAATTTTTGGGATTGGTTAACTGCTATCATCGATTTTTACCTAAGTTGGCATCCAAATTAGCTCCATTGAATGCACTTCTAAGGAAAAATACAAAGTTTATATGGACAAAGGAGTGCAATGATGTATTCAATGATTTAAAGACAGAAGTTACAGATACTAAAGTGCTTACACATTTTGATGTAAAATTGCCTTTACTGCTGGCTACAGATGCAGGACCAAATGGTCTAGGATGTATTTTATCGCATAAATACCCAGATGGGTCTGAAAGACCAATTGCTTTTGGTTCACGCTCCTTATCAAAGAGTGAACGGAATTACAGCCAGATTGACAAGGAGGCAACTGCAATTTCCTGGGGACTAAAACGATTCTTTCAGTATTGCTATGGGAGAAGATTTACACTGATTACCGACAATAAACCTTTATCTGCTATTTTCCACCCACACAAAGGGATGCCAGCCACTTCTGCTATACGTATGCTTCATTATGCAAACTTTCTAGCAGTATTCAATTATGATATTCAGTTTCGAAGAACGGAAGATCACTCAAACGTAGATTATTTGTCCAGGTTTTCAACAGAAGCACCAGAAGGAAATTATACTTATGACGAGATAAATGTTGAATCAGTTTTGCAATTACAACAACTGGAAATATTGCCAATAACCATACAAGAAATACGGACTGAGACTAGGAAAGATACTGAGCTCAATAAGGTATATATGGCTCTACAATCAGGAAATAAGTTGCCAGAAGGCTATACAGCTACTGAAATGGAATTAGTAAATGGATGTGTATTTAAAGGTATACTTACAGTAATACCAAAATCTTTACGGAGTGATGTAATAAAAGAATTACACAGCGCCCACATTGGTATCGTTAAGATGAAGGCACTAGCATATAGTTATGTACGGTGGAAGGGAATTGATCACGATATTGAGCAAGTAGTAAAGAACTATGCAAATTGTTCAAAAGTTACGAATTTACCACCAAAAGTGTATCATCCTTGAGAATTTCCAGAACACCCATAGCAGCGAATCGACATTGATTATTTGGGACCTTTTACAAATATTTTAATAATAGTAGATGCACACACCAAATGGGTTGAAGCTCTACCGACGAAAAGTATTACTGCTAATGCTACCATACAAATTCTGCGTGATGTATTTTCACGTTTTGGATTACCGGTAACTCTAGTTTCGGAAAATGGTAGTAATTTCAGGTCATTCGAGTTTGAGCAGTTTTTAAAGTCAAATGGAATATACCATAAGTGCACTGCACCGTATCATCCTGCAAGTAATGGCCAAGCAGAACGTTATGTACAAGTAGTCAAACAAGGATTACGAAGTATGATGTCTGAACCAGGGGATCTAAAATTTAAACTCTGCAAATTACTATTACAATATCATAAAGCACCAAATTCAACAACCGGTATCAGTCCAGCTGAACTAATGTTTAAACGCCCGATTAGGACAAGAATAGATTTGGTAAGAAGAGATATCAAAACTAATCAAGACAATTGCAATACTGTTACCAATAAATTACCAAGGGAATTCAACGCAGGTTATTTAGTTCAAGTTCGATGTTATACCAACAAGAACTGCAAATGGAAATATGGTACTGTATTATCTCGTAAAGGAACACTACACTATGATGTTTTGGTCGATGGAATCAGACGTACCCAGCACATAGATCAAATAAGGGCCACAGCTGTGCAAGAACAATATCTTCCGAATATAGATACCACTAAAATTTTTAACAAGCCTGATGAACATGAAAAAGAGAGTGACGATATTAAAAATGACACGGCAATAATCTCAGGTACACCAGCCATATTAAAATCAGGTGAGCCAGAAACTTTACCGCCATCCACTGTGAAAGAACCGATAGAGGCTGCAGATGCTTTGAAACAAGGAAAAGAAATGGTACTGAGACGTTCCACTAGAATTCGAAAACCTCCAGTATGATTAGAATTATATTTGAAATTTTGGTATAAGGAAATATCATTACTTAGTTTTATTGTTACAAATAAAATACATTTCCAGGGAAGATTGTTATATATATATACATATATACTATATCCTTATATATACTTATATATGTACATATATACTATATACTTATATATATACATATATACTATATATGCCAGTTAGAAATATGAGAACTGTCAAGTGTCTAAATAAAATGTATGATTGTATTTTATGATGAAATATATTGAAATAGAATCTAATTAAAAGTGAGTACATAATTTAACCAACGATATAGAAAAAGCATACATAGAACGGCGCGGAGTTTATTGTCGGTGTTAATACCAGGGTAACATATTAACAGAGCGGTACTCTGAATTTATCTGTGCCGCAAAGGACAGGCAATGCGTCAACTAATCCATAAGATATTTCTAGACGCAAAACAGAGTAAGATATTTTTATTTACTAGAAACGTCTTTAAATCTCTACCAAAAACACGATTTTTAATCTCTAGTATTATTTTGTTCATTTTAATACGCAAAAATTTTAAGTACGACTCTGTAGTACTCTTGTCAGCATCTAATAGCGCCGCCTTTGATATTTTTATGGTCGGTTTTTATGATCTTTTTTATGCTCCATATATATTTGTAGACAACTATAACTAGATATTTTTGAAAAACGTAATTTTTTTGTACTCCCTCTTAAAATCTTTGCAAATAACTCAAAAATTAATAGTCTCAAGAAAAACATTCCTGAAATAAAAATTATTACTAATACGTTTAGCTTCATTGTGGTATAATCGCATCTGTACTGGCAGTTGGCAAAAACTGCTTGAATAATTTAAACAAGAATTGAATTAACAAAACTACAGATACTTTATTTTTATGTTCCTCCTGACTCCTGATGTATCGTGAAATTCGTTGGTAGAAATTTGGAGTTAATTTTCGTGCTTCTAGGGCAAAAACGAAAGAGGTTTAAAAAATGAAATCGCAATAAGAAACATTAGCAGTCGCCTTCTAGAAAACACATTTATTCGTGCTCTATAAAAGATAAGTAAAGCAGGTGACGATTATTTGTAGATACAAGGTTTGCATGTTTCGGCTTCTTAAACTGGCACTACGAAATGAAATTATATTTTATATTTAACCACGATAATTGTTTAAGTTGTCATGGGAACCTAAAAGTTGACGACGAGGTGCCAGAAAGATTTAAACCGAAAACAAAATCATAACAGCTTGACGCTAAACCTTGTTATTTGTTATAAATGGCTATCAAATAATTAATAATGGAACAATAACTTATTATGAAGACCTATTTGTAGTTTGGAGTTGTTCTATCACTCAGTGAAAGTGGTGTATTGATTTTGGTTAACTTTTTTTTTTGTAGAGTCGGAATCAAACTGCCGTTCATCTGGTGGCTTCTAGACAAACGGGAACAGCCACTGCAATATTGCGGGCTCTCCTGCAAGCCGCTGGAAAGGATATACGGCTTAAGACAGATGGGGTAAGTTGTGAACTAGTTTTATATTTTTTTTTTCTTAAGTATGTCAAGTTGTAAATCGACAATATGCCTAGACAAACAAAAGTCGAACATGGAATATTGAGGTAATGCACGCTGGGTATTTGATGGTGTGGAGGATAAGGTGGAGGCATTGTTGCAGAAACTGAAAAACAATATGTGAAATATTACATTTAAAAAGACAGATTACAGAGAAAATTGCAGTGAAACGGCCTCTAAAACTTTAAATTAATTTTCAAATTTACTTTTCCTAAATAGCTTGAGCAAGAGAATATTCAGGGGTAGCCCACCCTCATACATCATCTCTATGAAGCTAAATTTTTTTCCCAAGATAGTTTAGATAGTATCTATGATGAAGTTGCAATTCTACCAATCTATAAGTGTGCCAAAAATGAGTAAAGAATTAAACAACATGTTGCAAAAAGTTGCATAAATGTATTATATCTACAAGATTAAAATTTTACATATTTACAGATGACATACATACCGGAACATACCGGAACATACCGGAAAATAATATTCTACCGCGTCAGGTCTATCACCCATGCAAAGTGTGGAAAAACGAATATTTTTGACATATGTACAAGGCTGACATTTTTTATGAAATAGCTCATTGAATAAGATCCAAAAAATATAGTCTGCCGATCGTCTCATGTTACTAAAGTCTCAGTAGACGCAATGCGAGCGCGTGACCGCGACCTCTGTTCCCCGGGCCATTGTAGTTCGCGGAGAAATTTTGTACTTTCTGCCGTGGAATATTAATCTACAAAGCTGATTTTTTTTCTACAAGCAGTTCATGCACTATTTCGATTAAAAATCACATTCTACCCCAGCTGAAAGGTGGCTAAATCTTTGGTAGACGTTGCTGAAATTACAGGGCATAAAAAAGTTAAACGATTTGTAACGTTCTGAATTTCTTTTCCGAGTGCATTAAAATTTTACAGTTCCCATCATTTCAATTGCTTCTTTTTATTCAATTTTCAATAGTAAGAAGCATGTATAAAAATTTCAGATAGAAACGTTGTGCATAGAAATGTGAGTGATAAAGCAAGCTTATTTTCAGTGAATCGAAAGTAACTTTTTTTATTTGCACCCATTATCGATATATTATTATAGTTGCATGTGGTATTTTTTATATACAGATTCGGAAAGTGTTGGTTTTGGTATTGCATAGTTTCAACAACTTAACCGACCACCCACAATAAAGGCATCTACCAGTACTCTAGCAGAGGCAAAGAGTGGCGCGCCCCATTAAGACAATCATATACATCATTGCTAGCTTCGCTCTCGCTTGCTCTTATTGCCATACCAAAACCAACACTTTCCAATTCTGTAAACACAATATTTTAATAAAATAAATTTAATTATCATAATTGAATTAGAGCACACATAATATTTTTATAATCAAATTGTCGAATTCTTCGCTACTCATATCTGAATCTCCATATTCACTCTCGTATTTCGTCCTTGGAATCATTTTCTTCCGAAATATTAATTGGACTCTCAGAATATACGGCACTACACGTTGGAGTTTTTTGTAGCTATTCTGTGTCTTCAGTATCTGCAAGAAATAATAATAAATCAAACCTATTTTCACCATGCGCGGGCTCATTATATTGAATGAAAAATATTTTTTGTTACCTGAGTCAATGCTTTAATATTCTTCAAGTGCTACATCATCAAAAGATTCCGGTACTTGACTCCCACTAAACCAATTGAAAATATATTTATTCGCTTCAAGTTTCCAACTGCAATCAAGAGGGGATATAGTTGTTGGGTTCTTTAAATGAGCATTAGTGTAGGATTGTGAAATGTAAGCTGATCCGAGCTCTAATTGACAAGGCAGCAAAGAAGAGGAATCAAAATTCTTAACGTTTTCGAAAAATAATTTTTCATCCTTCAAGTTTTTGTAAACTTTTGAAAGCATTTCATCATTTATTTTATTAGTTTTTTTTTTTTGGCCATACATCCGGCGTACAAACTACTCCAATATATCAAATCAGTAACATTGGTAAATAATAACAAACTTTTAAAGAATGACTTTTTTGAGTAAGTTTTAAAAAAGCAATCATTTCTTACAATGAGATTTACATAGGATCGTGAATTTATTATTTATTAATATGTTGAATATATTTTTTTTGACATAAAAAAAATAAATTGGAAAATAAATTTCCTTACCGTAACATAGATCATAATGGAGTAAATAAAAGTGATTATTAACACATCTATAAGAAAAATGTCTGTTCGTGAATATTAATGAACAATATAATTTGCCTATGTATTGTCATTTTGGCAACGTCTTCCAAAGATTTAGCTACCTTTCAGCGGAGGTGGAATGTAATCTTTAATCTAAATAGTGCATAAACTGCTTGTAGACAAAAAATCAGGTTTGTAGATTAACATTCCGCGGCGAAAAATGCATAACTTCTCCGCGAGCTGCAATGGCCCGGAGCGCAGCGGTCGCGGTCACGCGCTTGCATTCCATTACGTCTACCGAGGCTTTAGCAACATAAGACGATCGATAGACTGTATTTTTTGGATGTCTCATTAAATAAACTATTCCAGAAAAAAATTTCAGCCTTGCAGATATAAGTCAAAAATGTTTGCTTTTTCCACACTTTGCGTGGGTGGCAGACCTGGCATGGCAACGCTTCCGACGCGGTAGAATATTATTTTTCGGTATATTTTTATGTCGTCTGTGAGTATGTAAAATTTCAATCTTCTAGATATAATACATTTATGCAACGTTTTGTAACATATTGTTTTAATTTTTTACTCATTCTTGCAACACTAAAGGTTTGGTAGACTTGCACTTTCATCATTGATACTGTCTAAGCTATCTAGCTTTATAAATACTAACGCGAAAAATATATCGCTACCTCCCTGGTTAATGGGTTCAGAGGACTTTCAAGAAACCTGTTTAATTGAGGAAGTAAACCCAAATGACAAATACATTTTTCAAGCTTTGGTATATGTATCTTCAGATAAAACTTTTGTCTCTTTAAGCTTACAGTACGTCATAAGGTGCATTTATTTATAATAAAGTTACTCGAAAATTATGCATTTTTTGCAGGCTGTGTACTACTTTTGATGCTACATAGTATAGTGAAGTTCACTCCATATTAAACTTTTTACAAATGAGACTGTCTGTTGTCTGTATAGCACAAAGGCTCGTTTGCTGGCGTCATATTTCTGAGAATTGTAATACTAGTTATACTAAAAGTAAATTTATACCTATTGATCTGGAAAGACTATAAACTTTATACGTCATTATTTTTCTTCTTCTGGATATATTTTACTTGAGCATACCAGATCACCTCTTCCTTTTCGTGCTTTTGTTTCTCCTCCATATTTAAGAGCTGATATATATCAAACAAAAACTGATTAATAATCTCAAATTATTAAGCACAAAGTTTACAAAGTCTCTCTAAAAAAGCAAATGGGAAACGATAGTTTATTTTTACATTTTTTCCTAATTTTGTTCAAATTTTCAATCAATTTTAAAAGGAAGCAATTAAAACACTGTTCCATGCAATTTTTAGACCCCTGATTTCATTCTTAATAATAATATAGACGTTACATTTTATTAAAAATACATATACGGCCACAAATTCGAAGTTACTCCATATTGGTGGTCTACCACTTCAAATTCTGAAGTTTTTTCTGGAAATTTTGATGTATCACTCAATATGTGATCACAAAATTTCCCGTCTGAAAATAATAATGGACATAGAGCATAGACTATAAAAGGTAGTTTTCGTAGTAAATTTTATCAACTTTCAGATTTGTATTGTTCTCGTTTTAATTTTTGTCAATTCAATTTTAGCACTGTACTAGGATGAAAAAGTGTATCATTTCGGAAATAAATTGACAGTCGACAAGTTAGCTTTTCGAAATGGTTGTAAAAAACGACATTTAATTTCACAGTATGAAATAAAAACTTAATATTAACATTTGTTGGCTTGGAAACCAGGCAAACTTACTATGTTTGAGTGAAATTTTAACAATCAAATCAAATATTATTATTTGTCATATTCTTTATATAAAATTTCATATGCCGATAAAGAAATAAGGTATACAATTTACGACGGTGCTTTCTTTTTACTTCCGAATTTTGTAAATATCCTCTCATGAAAAAAGCACTTATTTTATCCAAATGTATAAAATACTAATACTTAAAATAGCCCAGTCTGTATGAATTGTTTTCTAATGAATATGAAATTGACACCATGCCGATATAAAGGCCCTTAGGGGGGTCTATCCAGAGTGTATATGCAAGTTTCTGACGTCTTTTCTCCTAGTGGAAACACCACCATCTTTTAAAAAATGTTGAGTTTCGTTATTTTTTAAGTATCTCACTTTCCGTCAAAGTTGAAAATAAGAAAACAGTAAAGCTTGAAATTTCTACTATTTTGGTTCTCCTAATTTTTTAACTATTTATAGCATGGAAAAGGTAAAAATGAATGTGTTGAAAAATGTTAATCTCCTTTAAAAACGTTTCCCATAAAGTTACACTATGCCAAGAATTATTCCAATGAGACTCTTTCCACTGCAATAGAGTTCAAGGTACGGGTTTTTACGCGGTGTCTCCAAAATATACCTAATCCATTATATCATACTAGCTGATGCCCGCGACTTTGTCCGCGTGGAACTAACCCACTGCACATCCATTGCATTTAAGGAAACCCACTTCCCATCCATTGCACAAGAGGAAACACACTGTGCATCCATAGTACTCGAAAAACCTACTGCGCATCCATAGTGCCCGAGGAAATCCACTGCACATCCATGGTACCCGAGGTAACCCACTGCGAATCCATGGTGCTCGGGGAAACCCGCTGCGCATCCATAGTACTCGAGGAAACCCACTGCGCATCCTTAGTACTCGGGGAGACTTACTGCGCATCGCATTTTGTCTATTTTTGTGTTAGAGCGAGTTAAACGAAAAAAATAATTATTTTAATCGACAATAGAACTGGGCGGGTATGTGTCTTTCATGCTTAAAAGCATCCCTCTCCCTGTCCACCCGTACGGGGAAGAGGGGGGGGGGGGGTCTCTTTTTGAAAACCGTCGAATACGTTTCTCCTTATTTCCTTAGGAGAGTCCGTCACTGGAATATCACGTTTCTAATTTACGCGATTTCAGAGATACCGGGTGTATACGAATAGTGGGCCACCCCTGTAACTTCCTTGTTTTTAAAGATATCGGGATATAATTTTATATGGTGAAATTAGGTAAGATTTTCAACTTTTTGAGACCTATTCGCCATATTTATCACTTCCGGTTTCACCGGAAATGGCCCCAATAGTCTTTTCTAAATGGACCACCCTGTATGTTTTTACATTTTTTAAATAAAGGTCACATTTTGAATACATTTATACTATTTCGAACAATTTATACAGTATCGCACGAAAAATAATTCGAATTTTAGTTGTCAATCTAAATGGCCGCGAATATGTTAAAATTATTTTTGTTCCAATGTAAATCATATAAAAAAAAACCGCTGCCCCAGGAATCATTACTTCCACATCCAGATTCTTTTCCAAGTCACTCACAACGAAAAAATTTTTGTATGTGGAAATAATTGTTTATGGAACTTTAATAATATAATATTTGAAATCCTCTACCCCAAAAACCCATAAAACGATACCCCACATCGGTAGCGGGGTGGGGGTGGTGATAAGAGGTAGTAGTGGGGGTGGATGAAGCAAAAAAACATTTTGAGGTTTCTGGTTCTTGTACACACACTAAATCACAATTTTTTTTCATCCCCTTTAATAATGGGGTGGGGGTGGTAAGGGGGGTGGCCAATGCCAAAATTTTTTTTGAGACCTTAGCTTCTCTTGTATATACTAAATACCAATTTTATGGACTCTTACCTGCTTGATTTACCTATTTCCCCCAAATTTACCCCAATTTACCCCCCAACCCTTCGACGGAACAAGATGAAAATATAATCTAGTTCTAGATCTCGTTAAAGTACATATGTGTACCAAATTTCAAGTCAATATCTCAAACGGTTCCAGAGTAAACGTGCGCACAAAAAAGTTACAGACAGACAGACCGACAGACAGAAATTTTCTTTTCGCTCAAACTTAAAATCTCGACGTTTCGTGACATTCTAAGCCTATTTGAACAATAAAAATTTTTAAAATTTTTTTGTCGTTACTATACGTTACTATAATACGAAAACGTCAATATGACCGATAATACATCATACAGGATGCTGTAAACTCATTAAAATCACATTTTTCAAAATGACTCATTTGTTTTAAATATATAATAATATATAATATGGGCCACCCGGATAATCAGAAAGCTCTATTTAGTAGGGGTTAAAAGGTACCAAAAGTTCTTTAATGTGTAATCGTTACCGGCAGAAATGACAATTTTTCTTAAGAAATTTATGATTTATATCTAACTTCAATTAAATTTTGATCAACCCTGTATATTTTTGTTAATATCTTATGATATGCCACCTTCCGCAGGAGACAGAATGGGCCTCTGACTCATTCTTGTTGCATATTATAAAATATTAACATAAATATACAGGGTTGATGAAAATTTAATTGAAGTTAAATATAAATCATAAATTTCTTAAGAAAAATTGTCATTCCTGCTGGTAACGATTACACATTACGGAACTTTTGGTACCGTTTAACCTCTACTAAATAGAGCTTTCTGAATATCCGGGTGGCCCATATCATAATATTTAAAACAAATGAGTCATTTTCAAAAATGTGATTTTAATGAATTTACAACATCCTGTATGATGTATTATTGGACATATTGACGTTTTTGTATTTTTTATATGAATTACATTGGAACAAAAATAATTTTAACATATTCGCAGCCATCTAGATTGACAACTAAAATTCGAATTATTTTTCATGCAACACTGTATAAATTGTTCAAAATGGTACAAATGTATCCAGAATGTGATCTTTATTTAAAAAATGTAAAAACATATAGGGTGGTCCATTTAGAAAAGACTATTGGGGCCATTTCCGGTGGAACCGCAAGTGATAAACATGGCGGATAGGTCTGAAAAAGTTGAAAATCTTACCTAATTTCACCATACAAAATTTCATCCCGATATCTTTAAAAACAAGGAAGTTACAGGGGTGGCCCACTATTTGTTTACACCCGGTATAGATACCTTTTAGACCATCTGTCAACCCCGGTCTTAGCCCTTCAAGAAGTGAAAATCGAAATTTCGTCTCACTCGTGTCTAATAGATGCCAATAAAGAGTATTTCTGCCAAATTTCCCGCTTCTAGGTCTAACCGTTTCCGAAAAGTTTAAAAACCACCTCCTCCTACACGTATCTAATAGATTTCAACAAAAAATATTTCTGCCAAATTTCACGCATCTAGATCTAACAGTTTCCGAAAAAGCCCGAAATTTTAACCCCCTTTTTTCGAAAAATCCCTTTTTAGTGGATGCCTATGCCATTCGAGGAACTTCTATTCAAAATTCTGTGCATTGATAAATGAGTCTGTATTTTTTTGACGGTCAGGGTTCAATCTTATCGATTTCTTCCTCGACACAATTCTCAATAACTTTTTCTTCATCTTCAATGTGCCTAGTGTGCATGTTCGAACATCTGGGGCATTCTCTCTGCTACAGTTTTGGCATGTGATTGAACACACAAGCTGTTCCACATTTTGCCTTACGTTGGCAAGATACGAATTTGAGAAGCTTGTGGTGCCGGATCAACAGTGTTGATAATAATTGATTCGAGTACACGGTCGGTTCTGCGTCGGCCTCATTTCTTAGAATCACTGTCAAATCCGAATCATGTCCGCATCTGCAACATGATGTTGTGTAAGTGTGTTTGCTTATTTTTTTATTGGTGGTAATGTCGACGGATTAAATTTGCTTTTTATAACTGATTTCGTGAGGCGCTTGGAGTGAAAAGATTTTAAGGATTTTTCAGCTTTATCGCCTCTACAAATCGATGAAGAAACGTTCCCCTGCCCTAACAGGATTTCCATTTTCAAGTTTAAACAGTTTCAGCGTTTCTTGCAGCTCTTCATGCTTTTCAAGAATGTTGATGAATTTTATACAATACCCCATTAATTTTTTGTGGAGTGTGACACCACTAGGCATTAACGGTGCCATTTATACAAGATGGTAATGATTGGTAAATAATAAATGTAAATAATTTCGCAGCATTCCTATGAAACAATTCATGTTCTTGTCGTTTTCCGAAAAACATTTCCTGGTTCGTTGTTAGAACTGTCCTCGAGTTGAAAAGAGCATTGGTTGAACATTGCGTTTTCACTTGTCTCAGTCATTTCGTCGAATTGGTGCCAGCATAGTGGATATCGTCTGGATAACCATCAAATATAATTGTAATATTTCGTACGAAATGTTGTCGGATATAATTCATCTAGTTTTTGCAAATGATTTCAAATGTGGTGTTAAATATAGAAGATGTAGTGACACGTCCTCTGAAGGTGTGGAGGAAGAACATATTGCCAGGTATTAATTTATCGTGTTGAAGCCTAGCCGGAAAGTAAATTGTTTCATGATTTTTTCCTCTGCAAGTTTTCGGAAACACATGTTTGAAGCATGTTGAGGTCCATTTAGTAAAACAAGAAGATCTGTATCCTAGCCCATAATTTCGACCGAGACACACAGGAAAGTCCGCTCAACGGCCTCCTAAAATAGGTGCCTGCTCGACACTGGTGTTGGCTCCCTTCCAAAAACTTCTCCTGGCTGGTTGTTAGAACTGTCGTCGCATTGAAAACAGCTTTGGTTGAACATTGCTTTTTCTCTTGTCTCAAAAGTTTCGTCGAATTGGTGCCGATATAATGGATATCTTCTGAATAACCGTCGAATATAATTGTAATATTTTGTACGAAATGTTGTCGGACATAATTCATATACTTTTTGTAAATTATTTCAAATCTGGCAAATGTGACTCCGTGACCTCAACTAACTGCTGGCATTTATAGCAACTTTGTGAGCTGACACCCCGCCAGGTTTAATAAAGACATTTTTTATTAATTTTTTTAATTATTTAACTCTGTGCAATAGGAACCCAGCTCTTCATGCTTTTCAAGAATATTGATAAGTTTTGCTTTTCCCAGTGTCACGCCCGCGCCCGCGCCCTCTGAAAGTGCGGAGGAAGAACATATTGCCAGGTATTGATTTATCGTGTTGAAGCCTAGCCGGAGAATAAATTGTTTCATGATTTTTCCTTCTGCAAGTTTTCAGAAACACATGTTTGAAGCATGCTGAGGTCCATTTAGTAAAACAAGAAGTTCGATATCCTAGCCCACAATTTCGGCTGAGTCATACAGGAAAGTCCGCTCGACAGCCCCCTAAAATAAGTGTCTGCATTTTCCAAGGTCTGCTCGACACTGATGTTGGCTTCCAAAAATCTTAGGAGAGCTAGTTGAAGCCATTTCTCAACAATGGCAGACGCGTTTCGCCTTCCCCAGACTCATCAGTGCCACAAGGTAGAGAAAGAATGAAAATACAATACCCCATTAATTTTTTGTGGAGTGTGACACCACTAAGCATTAACGGTGCCATTTATACAAGATGGTAATGATTGGTAAATAATAAATGTAAATAATTTCGCAGCATTCCTATGAAACAATTCATGTTCTTGTCGTTTTCCGAAAAACATTTCCTGGTTCGTTGTTAGAACTGTCCTCGAGTTGAAAAGAGCATTGGTTGAACATTGCGTTTTCACTTGTCTCAGTCATTTCGTCGAATTGGTGCCAGCATAGTGGATATCGTCTGGATAACCATCAAATATAATTGTAATATTTCGTACGAAATGTTGTCGGATATAATTCATCTAGTTTTTGCAAATGATTTCAAATGTGGCAAATGTGGCATCGTGACCCCAACTAACTGCCCTGATTGGCATTTACAGTAGCTTTGTCAGCTGATACCCCGCCAGGTTAAATAAATACATTTTTTATTTATTTATTAATTTTTTAACTCTGTGCAATAGGAACCCACCGTCTATAATTTCAAGAGGTTCTGTTCCAGCTGAGTATTTTCTGGTAAAAATTAAAAACATTGTATAGTCTCTCTCCGCAAATAACGACAAAGCTCGGAGCAAGCTCGTATGTTACATGTATTCTTGTCATCAGTCTCTGACTGCTTTGAAATATAAATTCGTTGGAACAGAGAATTTCAAACTTTATAAAGCAATCTTATTTGTAACTTTGACAAGAAGAGAGATATTTCAATGAAGCAAAATTCCTTCAAGATGGTAGCGTTTCCACCGGGTCAACAGAGGTCAGAAACTTGCATATATGCTTATACCTCCCTAACAAGCTCTAAAACGACATGGTGTCAAATTAATTTTAATTGTCACTGATTATTTTATAACATGATTGGACTAAAAAATAGGATTTGAATTAAAAGAAACTATAAGTTTCATTTTTGTCAGTACTAATTTTTTTTAATAATCTTTATTAAGAGGAGCTTACCTCAAAAATATATGTTTCTTAAGATTTAACAGTATTACGCAGCAATATTTAAAATTTCTGCCAGGTTCTCGTATTTTCAACTAAAATTTAGTTCAGTGTAATGTTTTTGAAGTTCTAAATACTTGGTCTATTAGGACAAAGGTCCTAATAGACTATTTTAGGTCACGTGGTTTTGACAAGTCGCTTGAGGGACAACCAAACGAAGTTTGCGTGGTTTTATATATTTTTTTCTAGTTTTTCTTGAGAAACCGTGTGTGTTTTCGTAATAATGTCATGTAGTGAATATTATTCAACCCGTATGGGTGATGTAAAGTGTCGCTATGATGAGAAAATCAAAATAATAGACAATATTGACCCATACACCCTTGGTGGAGACTGGAGACCTTTCTGCAGATTTGTCTATTTTACCTTATGTATCCGATATAGTAAATTACTTAGTGTTGACTCACAACTTCTACCAAGGCATACAAATCTTTACAATCTTTACAATCTTTATAAATATTATGATGCTGGATTTGTGCAAGAAGTTTGTGCAAGAAACATAAACTCAAATGTATTCATTGTTATGGGCAAGGTAAGTTTGCATTTAAATAACTAAGTGCTAGATTTCAGTGATAAGAATGTTATATTATGCGTATGTAGTATTCAATAGACTCTGCCAGAGAGTGATTTCTTTGCATTTCTCCTAAGCTTTTTTTTACATTCAAAATAAATCTTACCACACAATCGCACCTTATCGCACAAAAGGATGGTATTTTATTTTTATTTCACGTTTAAAACTGAGATTACTTCTTTGTTTACAATGGAATAAAAAGTTTGGTTGTCCCTCAGGCAATATGGCCGACTTATCGTGACGTCATCCTAAAATGGTCTATAAAATAGGACTTTTTTTGTAGGTTGGAAATCTAATCTGTAATTAGCAGTCTATTTTTATTAATCAACAGTATTGAAAAATTATTTACGTGAATTTTTAAATACTTGCTTGGGGCCAGTACGGCTCCAAGCTAAAAATGCGTATACAAACATTAAAAACCGCTGCCCAAGGAATCACTACTTCCACATCCGGATTTTTTATCCAAGTCACACAACGAAAAAATTTTGTATCTGGAAATAATTGTTTATGGAACTTTAATAATATAATATTTGACATCCTCTACCCCAAAAACCCATAAAACGATACCCCACATCAGTAGTGGGGTGAGGGTGGTGACAGAGGATGGGAGTGGGGGGTGGATAAAGTAAAAAAATATTTTGAGGTTTTTGGTTCTTGTACACACACTAAATCACATTTTTTTTTCATCCCCTTTAATAATGGGGTGGGGGTGGTAATGGGGGTGGCTAATGCCAAATTTTTTTTTGAGACAGCTTCTCTTGTCTATACTAAATATCAATTTTATGAACTCTTACCTGCTTGATTTACCTATTTACTCCAAATTTACCCCAATTTACCCCCCAACACTTCGACGGAACAAGATGAAAATATAATCTAGTTCTAGATCTTGTTAAAGTACATATGTGTACCAAATTTCAAGTCAATATCTCAAACGGTTCCAGAGTAAACGTGCGCACAAAAAAAGTTACAGACCGACTGACCGACAGACCGACAGTCAGACCGACAGACAGAAAAATTGTTTTCGCTCAAACTTGAAATCTCGACGTTTCATGACATTCTAAGCCTATTTGAACAATAAAAATTTTTAAAATTTTTTTGTCGTTGCTATACTTCCACTGGATGTGGAAGTAAAATGAGAATAAACTTGAAAAACTTAAAATTTAGAGTTAGGTTGGTTACATGATGCAGATGTCCTATTGTAGTGCTCTATTAAAAAGCACTGTACTAAAAATCTTGACTGGGAAAAAGCAGTTTTTATCCAAACGGCTGGCGTTATTAAACTGAAAAAAAAAAATCTTGTAAGTAAATGAATACTACACTTCTATTGAAGAAAGTTTCTAGCTAAAATTTGTTTATTACGAAGATCTCTCTTCACATTGGCTCATTGCCCGCCTGCTCCCCTCTGATTTGATCGCCTTGCTCCCTCTTAAGGTATATTTTAAAATTCCCGATTTCTGGTAAATCCTATGTTATTGATTAGTTGTCTATTTTGTTATCAATGTTGTAAATAATTAGTGCTGACGATGAAAGATACCGCCACCGATTAAAGTGACAATCAAATGATAATAGGAGTTAGTAGTATAGCAGAAATTCAAACGTGATTATTTCAAGAAAATGTCTTCATCTGATTCAAAACCAAAACGTAGGATAGTGTGAAAGATCTTTATTGATTTAATTGTTTAATTACGAATGTTTAGGAATGTTAACTCTGAAACGCATCAAAACAAATATCTTTCCAGAATATCAAGAACTAACTATCCGTTATTTATTAAAATTCTACGCATATACCCAATCTACTTAGTAAACAAAGACATAAATATAGATTTCCTGAAGATAATTACATAGTTGAATACCCTATAATATTCCTGAATCCTTCTGCAACGTGGTCCAAACCGGCGGAATGTACTTTTCCGTCGCGTGACACTAGTCCCGGCGCCTGGCACAAGCCTCCCAGTAGACCCCCAGATGTTGTAAAAGAAAAAACATTCAAATACCGCGATTGTCAGGCTATAAGTTTTATTGATACCTCCTGATTCTATTATGCTTAAATTGATTGAATCGTATTGGAAATATCGGCAATAATTTATAATATCGACAATCCCGAAATAGATTACATTTTTCACAGTTGTTTTTAATTTTATTCGAGTCGAAACTGAAATATAGAATAGTAAAGTTAGGTCAAAGCTTAAGTCAATCTGAAAGTAATTATAACATAATTTTTGTTAATCGTTCCTTATGCGGAAATATCTAAAAAACACTGATGAAACGTCTAATCATCTTGGGCGTAACCTGAACTTATATTTCGGCTCGCATTTTTTTTGGTATCATAAACAGAGTGATTCACGTGGAAAGGAACATACTATTATGGCAGATGAAGTCCACTTTGGTGAATTGGAAATTGCTATTAAAAAATGTCTGAACTTTTTTTTATAGAACTACAGGGATTTATGAGTTTTGCCCAATATTTATTAAGTTCATTTCTTTTAAACTACTTGCTAGACTCAATTCGCATTTTATGTGTACAGTACATTATTAATTATCAATTTACGTGCATATTCAAATATGGGAAATTCCAGGATCGGATTAATTAATTTTTATTTCTATGGTTCCTATGAAAAAATTCACCCTGTACATGTTTTTCAAAAAAGTTATGAAACTACATGCAATAAGGTCAAAAATATGTGTATTTTATTTTTTGTCACACTCTTGGTGAATTTTAAATAAACGGTCAATTTTCGTCAAAATCGGTGGGTTATACAAAATAAAATGGCATAATCTCTTCTTTGGAATGCAGAGAAACCCTAGAAATGAAAATAACTCATTCTGTTTTAAGTTTCTTTTTATTTTTGATTATGATTTCGTATTAATCATACATAAAATCACAAAATTTTTCAATAACATAAATGTTTTAATTCGAATAAGAGAAAGAAAGTGAAATTCTATAGATTTATTTTGTACAGCCCATCGATTTTGACCGAAATTGATCGTTTATTTAACATTCGCCAAGCGTAATGTACATACAATGAATATCCACTCCATGGATATGTATATACACCGATGGATTGCGTAAATCCAAAATACATATATGATATGACAAAGGATAATCACATACGAATGCTATATCCATTAAATGTATGAGGCGAGTTATACCAACTAAGCCAAGTTCAGCTTGATCCACGATCAAAATTCATGGTTACGGTTGTTGTAACAATCGTAACCTTGGCTTTTGATGTTGCATCAAGCTGAACTAGCTGAACTAGATTTGAACTTAGTTGGTTACAACTCGCCCTTATTCTTTTGACATTTCAAGAATATTGTATTTTTTGAAGTTGTAGCTGTTTTGTTTCTATATTTAGTTTTTAAAACGCTTCCTTGAATTTTCCTTCTTTATTTTAAGAATTGCTGGTACATCGTATTGAGTGTCAAATTATCTCGATTTTTTGGTGACAAACAATTATCCATCCAGAGCTAAACCTAAAATTAGATTCTCTTCCAATGTCCCATGGCTGCATCCTCTGCAGGAGGTAGCGAGGGTAACTTTACTTGGTTGGTTGTCCCGATAGCTTTAATAAAACATTTATATCTGTATTTTAAATTTAATTCAGCATTAGGTATAATGGTATTTACAAAATCAACATCTCTTGAACAGTTTTGTACAGATCTCTTCCATTTTCCAACACTTTAGGACATTTATTTTTACTTTCGAATTACATTGACGAAGCTTTGAAGCAGCTAGGAAAAGCGCTAAGAAATAGAATATGCTCTATAATTTGTGCAATACTTTCATTCAAGCCTACTGAAGAGTATACTTTGTATGTGGTTTTTCATTTTCATTTGCACTGTTTTATAAATAAAGTATTTATTGCAAAAACCTTAAAAATCTTGGAAAATGACTTTTTGGCGCACTTAGCGTTGATGATAACTTGTGGCAATGACTCTTAGGAAAAATAGCAAATGTAGGCTTCAGAAGAAGAGATCAGATCTTCAGCTACATTACAGCTGACAAAAGAATGATTAGCCCATATGATTTTTGATTGCGGCTTTTTTCAAATTTCATGAAAACAATAAGTAAATTGTAATATTTATCAAAAAAAAAAACCGATACAACATCACAAAGTGCATATTCAAGCTCTAAAAAAGGTTGATATCTTATTTTTTAGCAACGTTAACGCCATTTGAAGTTCAACGTATAACAGGTAAAAATAATTTTTTCAAGAAGAATGTCTGCTAAAGGGTTATATTTTACAAAATAAATTTTTGTAAATTTTTTTCTATCAATAGTTAACAATTTAATGTTTTTTATAAAACAAATACATACACAAATTACAGAGCGATGCATTAGTTGCAAAATTTCTAACTTTTATTGTTTTGCTCAATTAAAAAAAGTGATGTATATATTTTTTAAGTAAAGTTTTCGCGTCTTTCTTTTTTGTCCTCTTATTGTTTTCCGAGAAAAGAACCCGAATTAACAAAGTTTTTACAATTAGTTATTTTTTATTTATTTGCTTTTATCATGATTAGAGAATATTATTTAGGTATTATAGATGGCGGTACATGACCAGTCAGGTGCAACGTTTTTAAAATGAATGCCAATCATATATATGAATGAAATTACCATGAATATGCCAGAAACGCAAATTTTAGGCGTTCCGTGCAGAAGAGTGTACAAATCGATTTTTTGTTGTTTTTTCTTGTGTTTTTTTTTATTTTAAAATGGATGCCAATAGTGCCAAACGAAAAGACTTGAAAAAAAATCCAAAATCAAAAACACCAAGAAATTTTACGATTTAATGTGCGCATCAAAAGTTGTTTTGCGCGCGGAAACTGCATGCCAATGAATTTCCGCTGGATTTTTTTCACGGCTTTTCGTTTGGCACTGTTGGCATCCATTGTAAAATAAAATAAAAACCAAAAAAAACTGTTTGGACACCCGTCTGCACGCGACGACTGCCTAAAATTTGCGCTTCTGGCATATTCATGGTAATTTTATTCATATATATGATTGGCATGCATTTTAAAAACGTTGCACCTGACTGGTCATGTACCGCCAGTCTATTAAGCAAATCACAACTTACACACGTTTTTATTTATTACGAAATCTGTGCATGACTGTGAATGATTTTAAATAAATAATTTAAGTATTTTCAATATATTTTTTTTTATTTCTTTAAAATGCTAGGAATCATATCATGTAATTCAATACTTCGTCAGTATTAGCTAGAATAGTAGTTGTTTTGATTGGTTTTCCAATAATGAATGTTTTAAAGTATTTATCTAACTAGTATATTAGTGTGCCCAGATTGGGGCAACAATATACAGAAAGTAGGTAATTTCGTAATAAATAAAAACGTGTGTAAGTTGTGATTTGCTTAATACCTAAATAATATTCCCTAATCTTAACAAAGTTATTTACAAAAAAACACGTTTGTGTCCTTAATTTTTTAAATTAAAAAAATTGCACGAGGAAACTTTTTAGATTATCATTTTTACCATTTTTGAGAATATATACCGAAATTTTCAGCGAATTGAAAGAAATTCGGAAACAAAAATCTAAATTTATTGGACTATTTGTCCTAAAAAATAATAAGTTTCTGCTACCTATTCAGATATTAATTAGTCTGTTGAGTACTGAATCAGAACAAAATGATTCTATTCTCCTTAACAAGTTATTTCAACAATTACTGCTTTTCTTGGAGAGTATTTCGCCACAATTGCTTTTTTATTTAGATGATTTAGATGATTAGAGGTATGATATAAATAAATTAAATTGTAAGTTGCCATATTCTACAAATAATAAATATACAGGATAGCTAAAAGTATGCAGGATAACTTGAAAAATACGAAGCCTAGAAAAAACTTTAAATACAAAAGTTGTAGGAAATTTCCCTGATTATCTGAAGGTGACCTTGGATTTGACCTTGACTATGACCTTCGTGGCCATTTGAAGGTCAGTCGATTTTTTTAATGGAACCCTCTACTTTTAACCCCGGAAAGAAACGAACGGAAAATTCTACGTTCGGGTATGACCTTCTGCACTTACAAAATTGACCTCTGGAGGTCATCTTTACTTTACTCTTGAACTTAATAAACTTTATTTTTTTTTTCCTTTTATGACAATATGATACATTATTGTATAGGAATAGTCAGTCTTAATATCTAAAAGAGAGAAGAAGAAGAAAAAAAGAAGTAAATCACATAGCACTTTACATATTAAAATATTCTTCTAGTTTGTAGAAGGTTTTGCTAATTAAAATTATTTTAAGTTTCTTTCTAAATAGTTCAAGTTTATTGCAATGTTTTATTTCCACAGGGAGGTGATTGAAAACCCTAGGTTCTAGACAACTGGGTGAATTTATAGAGACATTTAATTTACTGAAGGGCACATAAAGATCGTGTTTTTGCCTGGTATTTACATTATGTAGATGATTGTTAGAAACAAATTTACTCTTGTTTTTAAAGACAAATAAACATAATTCAAAAATGAAAATTGACAGAAGTGTCAAGACATTATAGTCCTTAAATATATTTTTACAGGTCTCTCTTGTGGATAAGCCTACCATACATCTTATCACACGCTTTTGGGCTAAAAATACATTATTTGATAGGGTGGAAATTCCCCAAAAACAAACATCATATCTTAACCGAGAATCAACCTCAGCAAAATATAAATGCCTTAGTTGAGCCATGTTTAGAACATTTTTTACATTTTTGAACTGATAAACTACTGAATGTAATTTGGCTATCAGTAATTCACAATGGCTTTTCCAGTTCAAGCAACTGTCAATATTTATACCTAAAAATTTTACATTGGACGTCCTTGTTGATATTGACGTATTATCAAGTTGAATATTTGGATAATCACATTTCTTTTGTCTATTATGAAACACTAATGCCTGTGTTTTCTCAACATTAAAATAAAGAGAATTTTCACTAAACCATTTACTAAGGTTTTTCAATAAAACATCACATTTCATCTCTAAAATATCAACATTTTTATCTGATAGCATAATGGATGTATCATCTGCATAAAAAGTAAAATCTGCTAAAGCACTCAAACCATCCAGATCATTAATATATAATAAAAATAATATGGGACCTAATACCGACCCTTGTGGCTCGCCCATATTAATTTCTACAGATGCCGAGTTAACAGAATCAATTGTATTGTGCGTAATATTGGTAACTGACACATTCTGTTTGCGACGTGACAAATAACTTTCAACCCAGTCTAAGGCTAGGCCCCTTACCCCGTACTTAGAAAGTTTGGAGATAAGTTTTTTATGATTAACGCAGTCAAATGCTCTGCTTAAATCGCAAAAGATACCAACAGGACATTCACCTGCTTCGACATACTTATTATCTTTTCATAAAACGATTGCATTGCACTATGAGTTGATTTATTATTTAAGAATCCGTGCTGGTTATGTGAAAGTGTATTATTTTTCAAAAAAATCAGTAATCGGTTTAAAAAGCAATATTCAATAATTTTTGAAAACCCTGAAGGTATGGTAACTGGTCTGTAATTTTGTAACTCTTGTATATTATTTTTTTATGAACAGGAATAACTTTCTCAATTTTTAAAATTTCTGGAAAAGCTCCAGCAGAAAATGATAGGTTTACAATATAAACTAAGGGTTTGATTATTTCCATCATTACTCTTTTAATGAGAATTGAGGGTACATCGTCATGTCCTGATGAGTGTTTATTTTTTAGTTTATATCTTATTATATTACACATTTCTGGTTCTGAATATGGTTCTAAAAATATTGTGCTATGCTGATTATTTATATTATTACTAAAGCAAGCATTTTCATTATCCTTATGTGGTATTTTGTTGATAATATCAAGTGGAGCGTTTTTGAAGAAAATGTTAAATGCGTTAGCAACATCAGTTTGATTATCGACTATTTCACTATTTTCTTTAATTATAATGTTCTTGTTTTGTTTAAATTTATTAGATAATTCAGAAACAATATTCCACGCCGATTTTGTGGGGTTGTCAGAGTTATCAATTTTACTTTGATAATATCTTTTTTTTGTATTTTTAACTAAAGTATTGTGTTTTTTCTTTTCTTTCTTGTAAAAACAAGTCAATTCGGGGTATACATTTTTTAAAACGTACAACTCCTTTAGTTTGAGGCTCGAAATCTGAACTTCGTTATCAACCCATTTTTTATTTTTGCTTTTATTCACATAATACTTACGTTTAGGAAAATGTTTATTGAAATAAAACAGAAATATATTTAGAAAATAATCAAACGCCAAATTTACATCGTTAATGTGATAAATTTCATACCACTTCTCTTTTTGAATATCAGACTGAAAGTTACATAGACTATTATCATTAAAAGATCTTTTTACATAACACATATTAGAATTTTCACTAGCTTTATCTAGACCGAAGTCAAACAAGATGTACCATTATCAGTAAAGTTACTAAATATATGGTCGATTCGGATAGACTGGCATCTGTTACTCTAGTAGGCCACCCTACCATACTATTAAGGTTAAAACTTTGCAACAAATTACACCAAATCATTTGAGCTATTGTATGAATCGAGATTAAAATCACCACAAAGTAAAATATTTGTATTTGGTTTATAAATAAAGTTCAAGACACTCATAAGTCCTTCCAAAAACATATTGATATCTCCAGAAGGAGACCTATAACATGTTAAAATTACAACCGTTTTACCTATCTTATTTATTTTACAAGATACACATACACATATTTCTATATGTTTGTCTAGGCAATAATTTTTTAAATCAATTTCCCTAAAGTCTAAATCACGTTTTACTAATATGGCGACGCCTCCACCCTTGAACATTTTTCTATTTCTCCAGAAGGAGACCTATAACATGTTAAAATTACAACCGTTTTACCTATCTTATTTATTTTACAAGATACAGCACATATTTCTATATGTTTGTCTAGGCAATAATTTTTTAAATCAATTTCCCTAAAGTCTAAATCACGTTTTACTAATATGGCGACGCCTCCACCCTTGAACATATTTCTGCAATAACTGCTTCCTAACACAAAATCAGTCAAATTAAAAGTATTTATTGAAACTGGATTAGCCCAAGTTTCAGTCAAGTATATAAAATTTTGTAAGTGCCGAAGGTCATATCCGAACGTAAAATTTTCCGCTCGATTCATTTCCGGGGTTAAAAGTAGGGGGTTTCGTTAAAATAAATCGACTTGACCTTCAAATGACCTTAAAGGTATAGGTCAAGGTCAAATCCAAGGTCACCGTCACATGACCAGGGAAATTTCCTACAACTTTTGTATTTAAAGTTTTTTCTAGGAATCGTATTTTTCAAGTTATCCTGCTGTTCTCATCCTTTAATGCTGCCCTGTATACTACTTTTTCAAAGCTTTAAAAGTAGTTAAAATCATTAATTTCCAAATTCTTTTGCTTCCTCCAACACTAACATTTTAATTTGATTATAATTATTGTTTAATAAAAACAAATGAGCTAAAAATACAGCGCATGCTAACAACACTTAACTTAGAAGTGTGTTTTCTTACCCATATTTTTCCTCTCCTGCATTTTCGGTGTGTGCCTGTTTGCGATAGTCACGAAGCAAAATGCAAAATTAGATTCAAACAGATCGTTGCTCTTTTTATAGCAAATGAACACACATGCATTCGTGATCATGTGAAGTGAACAAAGTTACCATTTTATTTGATTAAATTTTCACTTTCTGCACAGCATAAACAAATGGGCATTTCATTGAAGTAAATAGATTCTCCATAAAATAAAAGTTTGGGCGAATATCAATGTTAGTTTTTTACTGACATTGTTTTATTGCTCACGTACATTTCAACCAATTTGTTTCATCATCAGTACTTGTACTGCTCCGATTTATCGAGTAAGTAGTTTTATTTTTATAGATTTTTAAAAAGAATGTACGCTTGCTCAAACAAGTACGAATAATTTTATGTCAATAAACTTTTAGAATATTATTTCTTGAGGAAGAAGGAATGTGCAAACATAATTTTAATTGCTTTGGCGACATTAAATAAGTAATTTTTGTTATAACGTCATGGTAGCTTCTCAAAATGGCGTCAACTCAATAACGTGTTCTGAAATATATTGAGATTATGTTAAAAGAGATTGGCTAAATATATGGAATTACTTATAAGAAATAACATAATTATTCTTATACTATGTGTTTATTTTAATCATATATTCTCCTCTGGTGTTCAAGAAAATACTACCTTAATATAAAAAAAATAAATAAATATACAATTCTTATATTTTAAATTTTATATATAAAGGCTCAAGTGATCATGGATTAATGCGCCTCAATTCTCAGAAATGAACACTCATTAATTTCCAAATGTCTACATTTTTCTGATAACTTGTGTAATTCGTATATAAATGACAGTATACATTAGCCGAGAAAGGAGAATAGAGATGAATTGAACAGTCAATAGTGTCAAGCGGCAAATGTAATTGAGCGACGTTGATTTGATAGGCATTATTTGTAAAAATTATTTTGAAATATACCCCCTCCAAATTTAAACGACAATAAGATCTTGTTCCACACACTGATAACGTACCCATATTACTATCCTCCTTACCCGGCTAACGGACTACTATTCTTGGAGTTTGGTTAGAGTTTAGGGTCAAGTTTGATACGCACTTTTGAACCTCATGTTTCCAGTTTATTGGAAACATTTAATACTGTAGAAATAATAAAGAATTCCTTAAATAAGGAACAAAATTCGTACCTAAGTTGTCTTTAACACACATTCTTCAAGAAATCGATAAATCTCGAGCGTTCATACAGGGTGATTCAAAAGAAAGTACTCTTTTTTCGATTCTTCGCTTATAACTCGGAAACGATGCGGCGTACGGAAAAAGGTAATCTTTGCAAAATTAAACAAAATTAAATTTCTTACAAGAATGTCTATATTCATTTTTTCCTATGCGTCATAGTTTCCGAGATATTCGCCAGCCAAAATCGTTAATTAATAAATAAATTAATTAAGTATCTGAAATGTTTCTATCAAAACGGTTTAGCATGGTCTGCTAATACATCACAGTCACAAAACAATCTTTATTTTACAACACTCGACGTATTTACTAACGTAATATTTTGTCGAAATCTATACATTTACTTAAATATACTTATATATCACTTATATATCACTTCCATATTTAATCAAATTTTACTAAAGCATAGAACAAATTATGATTTACTTATAACTAGAAAAACATTCGCCTGCTACAAATGCAAAGCCACCTACGCCACCAATATTCTGAAAAAAATAAAAAATCATATTAGGCATTTTTTATCGGAAAATTTCGTTAATTAAACTTGTTCAAAATTGTCCAAAAACCATAAGTCCAAAATTTAATCAAAATAAAAAAATTGAAAAATTTAAATTTAAAAAATTTTTAAAATAATTATTTTTCAAAAAGTTGCAAATTGACTTACAACTACCTGGCTTTAATCCAATCAATAAATGCCCCAAAGTGGATTTTAGAGGACATGGAAGGGGAGAGAATTCCCTCTTCAGGAATATGTTTAATTAGGAATGATGAAAAATAAAACTGCATCTTATAATCTTATAAATTTTGTTGGCCTGGCTCTCTTTGGACGAAAGGGTCCGGCTTCTTGCTCCAACTCCAAAACCAACATCCCGTCGTCGTCTTCATTCGTTTCCTGAATATTGGATTCAGTGTCTACAGGGGTCTTCTTCATCATCCTTGTTCATTAAAACGCACACTCCGTTTAAACAATTCTCCTAGCAGTTCTGGCATTAAGGGGAGCAATTCATGGATACCTTCTTGCAGCTACATCTGTTACTGCTGCAATCTTTAGTGCACTTGCAGAAAATCAAGCCTAATTTTTTTTGGTGCCGTTGGGTCTTTGGTCAGCACCGGAGCTAGATATTTTGCCTTGTGCTCCCAACTCCACAACTCTAGAGTTAGCTGGTTTCCCAACCAGAGCTGCACCTGGTGAAATATGCGAAATGAATGCTCTTTTGTTGCTCCCTCGTTTGGTGGAAGTGATTAGAGATCTGGTTTGATATTTGCTACAGATTTAAAAAATGAATGGTATCGTTAGGTGTTGAGGGAGCTCTCCTTTGCTGGGGCACCGTACCATTTTAGTATGCATAATCGTCCAGCATCCTCAACATCAACATAAGACGAGGAAGGAAAACCCTTCCTCCTTCGGCTGCTCTTAGAACATCAGGGTGTTTTTGGTAAAGTTTTATAAAACCAAGTTTACTCGTCCGGAATGTTGCAGATGTTGAATCGCAGCTAGTAAAAGCATGCAGGAACAGAATTTCTTTCAGTCCCAGCTGCTGCATTTGGTGGGTAGAGTAAACATTGGTTTGAACTTTTCCTCTGCCATGTTTTGTGAATAAAATATTGCGGTCTGGTGGAGTCTTTGCAGTAAATATCACTGCGAGGTCTACATCTTCCCAATGACAGCCACATTGGATGTTTCTCTTATGTACTGTTCGATAGCTGTACTTACAATCAGCACGTCAACATCTTCTCATGCTTGCTGCGTTGTGATGCCGTTTTGTGCAGTTTAGACCTCATTAGGTTGATCTTTATTGTGCTGATTGGAGAGGAAAAATACCTACCGACTTTTTCATTCAGTAGCGTCTTCCCTGTTCTGCCGCCTTAGTGCTGTTTGGTGAGTTGGTGTATCCATCAAAAGCAACTGCGCATCTCCTCCCTGGGTAATGGGTCTTGATGAATTGCACATATCCACCACAAATTGCGGAAACTGTGAATCCCCTTCGCCAGATGACCTTATGTATGAGAAATCCCCCAGCAATAACCAAATCAAATTTTGGTATGTGTATGCTCTCGTTGGTTGGTTCAAACAACTTGAACATGATAGACTTTTGGTTTTTTTTCATACCACCTTCATTGAATAAGGCTAAGGAAAATGGGGCCAATTCGTATCGTAAATAATCCTTCAAGTCTCCATTACTTTTTGCAAATGGAAATCCTTTGGAAGAGTAGGAAAGGGTTTACTGCAACTTTTTCATTATGGAGCTTGATGGCTGGACTAACAGAGGAAATAAGGAGTGTCCTGTCTTTGCGTGACAACTTGACATCTGAAAACGGCAATGTTACCATTTTATTCATTGCTTGTTTGCCACGTGTAACAGCGTCATAGCAGTTGACTGTATCATCTCCCACCACCATGGCTATCGACATGATGTCAATGGTTTCAGGAATGGTAGGATGATTTTCTAGCTATGCTGTGAATTTAGCAATGTCAGCCATATCTTTCGTTATGCGTGCTTCACTTGCAGTGAGGAACTTTACCAGTGAAGTGCAAACGTCATGAGTTGCACTCATCCCCACAACCCACTGGCTGATTACACTACCTGTGACACCCCGCCCTCGCTTTATGCTGTCTTGGGCACTGAAGCTTCTCATCAAATTGGTCTCAATTGTCATATCCGATCAAACGAAGACGACGGGGATGTTGAAGTTTTGGAGTTGGAGCAAGAAGCCGGACCCTTTCAATCTAAGAGAGCCAGGCCAACAAAATTTATAAGAATATAAGATGTAATTTTATTTTTCATCATTCCAAATTAAATACCCCGAACACATTCCTAAAGAGGAAAATTCTCCCCCCTTCCATATCCTCAGAAATCTCCTTTTGGGAATTTATTGATTCGACTAAAACCCAAGCTGCCAGGTAGTTGTAAAGCAATTTACATTTTTTTTTAAATAATTATTTTTTAAAATTTCAGTGTTTCAATTTTTTATTTTTATTAAATTTTGAACTTATTAGGGCTTTTGGACACTTCTCAACAAGTTTCATTAACAAAATTTTCCGATAAAAAAATGCCTAATATGATTTTTTATTTTTTTCCGCATTTATTGGTGGCACAGATGGCTTTGCATTGGTAGCAGGTGAATGTTTTTCTGGTTATAATTATATATTATATTTGTTATATACTTCAGTAAAATTTGATTCAAATCGGAAATAAAATAAAAAAGTTATAAGGGTGTCTTCATTTTAAGTGAGTCACACTGTATATTTAAGGAAATGTGTAGATTATGACAAAATATTACGTTAGTGAATAGATCGAGTGTTGTAAAATAAAGATTGTTTTGTGACTCTGATTTATTAGCAGACCATGGTAAACCGTTTTGGTATAAACATTTCAGATACTTAATAAATTTATTTAATAATGATCGATTTTGGCTGGCGAATATCTCGGAAACTATAACACATAAGAAGAAGGGCATTCTTGAAGGAAATTTAATTATGTTTAATTTTGCATAGATTACTTTTTCCTCACGACGCATCGTTTCCGAGTTATAAGTGAAGAATTGAAAAAACTAACCTTTTCACCCCCCTCCCCCCTGAAGCGGCGGGGCTAGGTGCGGGAATTTTTAGTAAGTTTACTTCCAAACTACCCCCAACACATTCTGCCCTTCTCAATGTCCTTTACAACCCTTTCTTTGACTGGACTACTCAGTAAATAAATTATTTTCAGAAGTACTCCGTATAATTTTCAGCTATGCTTTGTTAATATTAAACTGAATATTACAAGTTATGAGTTGAAAAAATTTATCCTTTACGTACCTAGTATAACTTTCTTATGCATAAAATACAATCCATGATCATATCAAAAAACTGTTTCCATAAGAATATAAAAAAGAAATGCTGTTGAAAAGTTGCTTTAATTTGTACTTGTTTAAGCAAGCAGAGTTACACGGCACAACAAAATATCTAGAAAATAACGTATTTTGTAAAAAAGGAAGTACTTCGAAAATCGTTTGGTATCGAGGGGAAACAAAATAGCATTATTTATTTTTCCTTTGGTGGGCGTTTTCAAACTCGGGGTGAAATTTGTTTTTGCAAAGGAAACCGATATTTTCTATTATATGTTATTTTACGAAAAAATACAAGGAATTCTGATCTCAAATATTTTTTACAACTTTTTGGCAAGATATATTAAATAAAATAACTCGACATTTTGGACCTTCAATAATTTTTTAGGCGTAAGACAAAAATTTTTATTTTGATCCAATAAAACTTATTAAACTGTTTCAGATTTTTTCATCAAATTTTGATATTCAGTTTAATGTACATCTTTTGCCTCATAATTTTTATTATAATTTTGAGGATTTGTTGTAATAACGTGATTGACTATTTCTTATGTTTTTATAAAAAAGTTTGTAAAGGTATTTGCACAAAACTTCCCTCTCTGTTTGGCATCCTTCATTTATGAATTATTTTTTCTGTTGCATGACCACTCTGTATATTCTTTTATTAAAATTATATCAGATTTTTCCTGGAAATAGTAACAACTACATTTCAAATATCATTCCCCTCCGTCGTTTCTTATGTTTTAAAGTGACCACCCTGTATATTTTTCACCAAAGTATGTTAGGTTTTCTCCTGGATAAAATTGCACCAGCCAATGTCCAAATATTATTTTTAACTTAATCTCTAATAATCATCCTGCATATTTTTCATACTTTTCATCCTTGACAGTTGTACCAACTACAAGCGAAATATTACTGTCTTCTGCCATATTTTTTTTTTTAATTTTTAGGCGTCCACCCTGTATATTTTTCACTAGAAGTATATCCCAGTTCTTCGTTGGCAGTAGCCTCAACTACCTACCAAATATTATTCTTCTTTGTCAAACGGTTTTGTAGATATAACGCCAACAGACGAACATACACCGGACCGACAGACTGACGCAATTAAAGGACTTTAATTTTTGTAATCTACAAGTCTGAAACGTGAAAACCCAGAGAAATCTCGGAAGGTGATTTTATCACGAATACAATACTTTCCTTCGGTAAACGAGGGAAGTAAAAACTTAAAGAAAAAATACTTTGTTATTTTGTTTAATGTCATGCAGAATTGAGGTCGATTAAAAAAATGTACGAGGCAAAACTCACTTGTTATTTCTTAGAATAAGATATAATGAAAGATATAGGTTTCGATTTGATAAAATAAAATTGACTTTGAAATGAGCTTGAAAGCGGCCACCAAGTCGAAAATAAGCAATGTCAATTTGTTTTCCTCACGAAATTAAGCAACTTTAAATGAATCACCCTGTACATTACCGCATTCTTATCTGATCTAGATATGTCTGTAGTATGTGTTGCCCATTAGAATTACCACTCACTTTTGCCCAGACTCAGATTAAATATTTCTATTTCTTTACTTATTTATTACGTTAATACATATAATACAACACAACAAAAGTAAAACATGACACGTACCAAAACAAACAAAATAATGTTTTGCTATACTTAAAGATGTTAGTTTTTGGATATTTTTTTATTAACTGTGATCTTTATCTTTAGGTACAATCAAATATATTGCTTAGCCTCTTGTTCTATAAGGTTCGTTAATGTTTTTTGCATTTTTCCCATTTAAAAAATAATCATAAAACCGATGGGCACCTTTCTACAAACCCTACAAATGACCTAAAGGACATAGTAATTTTGTCAACTAGAAAATTTGTGCAAAAGTTTTGAATTCATTAAATGGCATATTGTTGATCGTGAAATTGTTAAGATGTATAATATGTACACTTCCTCATTATTACATCATTAATCTAGGTACCCTATATTAGGATCGCCAGTCAACGTTTCAAACTATCTTTGTCCATCTTTGTCCATCGGAAGTCAGATTTGATGTCAAGGAGATGAAAGGTTTTGCATTATCCAAGATCGCTTCATCATGTGTGAATACCAGATTGTTCCTTATCAATGGCGCAACATTGAAAAATTAATTGTCTGTTTTATAGTACCACAGTATAAGGCCACAATTAAGATCCGATAATTTTCTTATTAATAGGTCACATCATAAAGTATAGATTACACTGAATTCAAAACAATTATCACCACGAAAGATGTTTATTTTCTTCACTTTAAAATCTAAAGTTCTGTCTGCTGTATTAATTTCTTTTCTTTTCATTTAAATAATTGGCATCCCTCTACACATTCCTTAAACATGTAATTTGAATTGTCTTTTAACTATAATGAAAATCTTCCTTCTTTTTATTCTCGTAATGTTAATATTCTATTTCCGACTTTACTTTTTCGACACTATCCTTTATGATGCTTTGCTCCCATTTTGATTTTCAATAAAATTGGAAATACAATTTATTCGAATATAGGAAAGAAAAGTAAGAAGCATTTGATGTCCATCGTATCCTACCCTTCCTGAAATACATTTTCTGATTTAAATTTATCAAAAACAGATTTGGTCAGAAGCCTAAGTTGAAAATAAAATTTTAGGCCTAGCCACAACCACATAAAGTTTTGCCACAGGAGACACAGGACAATTTATTCAAATTCATCATGTCACACATTATACAACATATTCTTATATTCCATTAATAGTCAGGATTATACTAAAACGTTAATTTTTCCAGTCCCTAGTTCGTCAAAGTTCTGGTTCTCATGAGAAGTCAAATTCTCTTTCGCTCCGATTCCTACGATAAAAAGCCACCTCTAACAAGGTACGGCTAATTAAAAAACAATTAATTTAGACCTATGCCAGCATAAATAATGCATAACCATCAAAAAATTTAATTGGAAAAGAAAAATATGATATTTTAGCCCCAATTTGACTAAAGTGGTGAAATTGGTTGTCGAAATAATAAATGGCATAATATAATAGAAAATGATTATTTAAACTTATGAAGACTAATTGGAGAAAGTTGGTAAATTATTATTTAAAATAATGTAAGTTTCGATTTGCTAACAAAAGTTGTTCATTTCAGCGGGGGAAAATTCCTCTGCTCCTTGCCGTGGAAGCAGGCAACCAGTCTATGTGCAGGGAATTACTAAGCGCACAAACGTCGGAACAACTGAAGGCACAATCTGCTAATGGCGACACTGCCCTTCATTTGGCCGTTAGACGAAAAGATATCGATATGGTAAGTTTGTAATAATAACTACCTAAGTCTAAATAAAAATGTGCGCACATTTTTAAGTAGACGTTATAAAGAGCATTATCAGTTCACCATCAGAATCTCACAAGGAAGGGAAAATAGTCCTTGCCCAAATTGCAAATACCCCAAAAAATACCCAAAAAGTGGCAGCAACCAGACACGTTTACGATGGTGATAGTCTCGAACTACCACTAAACGCAAAATACCACCCCTTTTTCCATTTTTCGTTTTTAGGCATGCAAGAAGTTGTTGGATCGGTTTTTTTTGAGGAAATTCAAACTCAAAATTTCGCAAATAGACATCTAACGAGGAGGTTGAAACCACCGCCTCTCTCAATACCGAAACATGCAAAAAACATCTAGATGTACTGAAAATTGTTTTCTACGCGTTTTCAAGGGCGGGGAACACGATGCTGATATTATTTAGCCTTTCACCCCTAAATTACTCCTAAATGCATAAAACTTTTCCCAATTTTCGTTATCAAGCATGTGAGGACTTGTTGGATCGGGTTTTTTTGAGGAAACTCAATATGTCCTGCAAAATTTAGCAGCCAGACATCCTAACGACTCCTGGGGGGTTGAAACCACCCCCCTCCCTCAATCCTGAAGTGTCCCTCAAAGAGAAGATTTTAAAGAAGGCATCCTCCGTTGTCAAGGGTGGAGAACGCGATCGTGGCATATCTTTCTCTCTAAGTCCTTAAAAACTGCTCTTGCATGCCCAAAACCATCCGTTCTTCTTATAGTAAGATCACAAGCTCTCATTGGGTCAGGTTTTCTAGGGAGAGAATTTTTTTATTGCAGCTTAAGAGGAGTTTGTTAGGACGGATTGCGCGCATGTACATAACGAAAAATGAGAAAAAGGGGTGGTTTTATTCATTTAGGGGTAATTGGTCAGGAGTGGGAGGCTAAATGATATCAGCATCGTGTTCCCAGCCCTTGAACACGTATAGAAACAATTTTCAGTACGCTTGGATGTCTTTGCATGTTTCGGTATTGAGGGAGGGGGTAGCTTCAACCTCCGGGGGTCGTTAGTATGATTGGTTGCGGAATTTTACAGGACATATTGAGTTTCCTCAAAAGAACCAATCCAGCAAGTCCCCGTATGCCTGACAACGAAAAATTGAAACAGGGGGTGGTTTTTTCGTTAGGGGTAGTTCGAGGGATAGGGACTATTACCATCTTGTTGACCGCCCTCGAAAACGGAGGGCTAGCCATATTTGGTTGCTATCACTTTTGGGGTTTAACCCTTTTTTTGCAACTTTGGTATGGACAAAAATTCGGATTCGTGCGCAGACCGTAAGTTATCTACCGCTACGCTGACTTAGTGCTATATGCGAGGATTTGAACTATTTAAGGGATTTCAGGGAACCAGCAGACCATGTGTGTTTGGACTATGTATAGAATGAAGATCAGATTTATTTTTGTTACCTTCGTCACGTTACGAGAAGTCACGTTTTCTAACTTTCAGGTTCGAATTTTGGTGGACTATGGTACAAGCGTTGATATCCGCAATGGAGAGGGTCAAACTCCTCTTCATATTGCCGCAGCTGAGGGTGACGAGGTCTTGGTGAAGTATTTCTATGGGGTGCGTGCTTCAGCTAGCATTACCGACAATCAGGACAGGACACCAATGCATTTAGGTATATGAACATTTCCATTATTGAACACGAGAAAATATTTTCTGTCAGATATCATCAAATTCAAAATTCCTTCCAACTAATATTATGCTCTGCAGATCAAAAAAAATGTCATTAAAATTTTCAAGTAAATGCCAGAGCATAACTTTTCAAGAATTGAATCAAGATCCAAAATAACCACCATGAATAAGTATTATATTTTAATTTGAAAAAGAAAATCTGGAATTAATGTTATTATATCTATTTGATTCAATAAACATCAAAATTTCTATAGAATTATAATTGTTCTTAGAAACAGAGCTCAGTTAATATTTCAGAGATACTTTCGAGTGATGGTGGGTACACTCATAACGTCAAATGCATAATAGAAAAATAAATTTTTACCCAATAAACTTAATAGCCATCGACGTTCAATAAGGAGGTCTAGAGGGAAATGCCGAGATCACAATTTTTGACTTGGGGGCTGTGTTTGGACTATTTAGGAGGTAAACATAACAAGAGAGGGGCCCGAAGAAGGTCCCGGTTTTTGGTTTTTCCCTCGTATCTCGAAAACGGTTAGCCCTAATCAAAAAGTAGCTATATGTAAAATTAAAGCTGAATTTTCTATAAAAATGTTCCTATTAATTTTTTTCGTATCTGTTATGGTTCAGTAATGAATTGTATGTCTTTTGACTGTATTCTAACTTTATTATAAATTAAAAAAAATGTCTTGTACAGATATCCGTTTCACAGCAGACTGAACTCAAATATCGAAAAAAAAATGTCTTTGCGTCTGTAAGTGTGTGTGTGCGTGTATATGTATGTGTGCGTGTATACCGTTTCTTGTAAACACGATAACTTCGGTTAGACTTAAAATATTTAATTACAATTTGTATATGTAAAACAGCATATTACAATAATCCCTAGTGAAATTGGGCCATATCTGCAATACATGGCGAAAACCAGAGGCCTACAAACTATACGTATAGTAGGTCTTATTTTAATTTCAGAGTAAAATATTATTAAGGTTTTTGATTAAGCATACAAAAATAAGATATACAAGATTTATAAACCGCAATATATTGAGTGTATGTTAGGCAAATCAATTTTATTTAAATTAGATATATCAATGTTATCCTAAAATATGGAACATGGTATTTTTAATAAGATTATTATGAAGTGAGAGTTTGTAGGCATATATTCCAAATTGTAATTAAATATTTTAAGTCTAACAGAAGTTTACAAGAAACGGTATACACGTACACATACATATACACGCGCACACACACACTTACAGACGCAAAGATATTTTTTATTCTATATTTGAGTTCAGTCTGCTGCACTCAAAGAAATAGTATGGGTAAATTCAACAAAAAAAAAATGGTTAACTAACAATATCGTTAATTTTGTTAAACTAAATTATATTTATGGTATTTTTAAACAAGAGGTGATTGTTATTTTAATTAATAAAAAGTTGTCGTACAACAAAACAAACATTAACTTAAAAAATAGATGAATAAGACTATTATTTTTTTCGTCTGACTATTATTTTGTTGAATTCTGTCAAATTAAACTAGATAATAGTATATTTTATTTTTAACTATTATCGAATTGTAATTCTAACCCAGTATTAGTTCGCTGTATTATTGTACTTGGTAGACAAACCAATATTATTGTCGTCTTCTAGAAGTTCTAAAAGAATTACCATAAAATTTGCTTGCTTACCACGTAGTCTATTACAGAAATTATTCCCAGATGACGCCACATACAAATCACTGACAATAATCAATCATTATCTTATACTCTTATGAATTTATAGAAAATTAATAACATGATTGCAATGTTCAAATTCTCTCAGGGATCATCGATATATTTGGATGGATCTTATAAACGATCTCTAATCTTTGGTTTGGGTGGTCTGATGTCTCAATACTGAGATTTTGGCTAACCAAAAAAAACTTCATCATACAATAAAGTGTAGATCAACCTAAAAATTAGTTGGTGAACAAAAAACAAAGTCGTTGTACTATTTAATTGTAGACCAAATTGAAAATGGTTAGTGAACATAAAAAAATGTCATTGTACTATTTAATTTGTTACAAGAAGATATGATTATTAAACTACTATTTGTTTACGAAAACAAATAATGTTGTATGACTATTATTTTCTGATTGATTTAACTATGAAACTAGATAGGCGCGATTTCATATGCTCTTTTTGGTTGAATTTACCTATCATTTTCTTTGAGTGTGTGATACGGATATCTGTACAAGAATTTTTTTCCACGATGATTATTAAATTTTTATAATAAAGTTACAATACAATCAAAAGATATACAATTCATTACTGAACCATAACAGATACGAAGAAAAATATTAGGAACATTTTTGTAGAAAATTCAGATTTAATTTTGCATATAGCCACTTTTTGACTAGGTTTTCGAGATATGAGCGAAAAACTAAAAACCTCGACCTTTGTCGTGCCCCCTCTACCCCGCTCCACCCCCTCCCAAATCCTACGTTCGGGGACTTTTGGTATCTTTTCCTCCCAAATAATCCAAACACAGCTCTCAAGTCAAAAGTTGTGATCTCGGCATTTCCCTCTAGAAACCATTCTTTGACAGGACTATATGTGAAGTTCCTTGAATCATTGTTGGTTTATATAACATCTTAAATAATTGCCCCTATTGTCTTCTTTTCAAGATATCCATTTCGAAAACAAAGTTCTTTTTTAGAAATGATAGTTAGCTAATAGGTTTGTTAATATAGCTGCCGAAAATGGACACGCCAATATCATTGAACTTCTGGCTGACAAATTCAAGGCCAGTATTCTGGAAAGGACCAAGGATGGATCCACCTTAATGCACATAGCCTCATTAAATGGGCATGCGGACTGTGCCATGATGCTCTTTAAGAAAGGAGTGTATCTTCATATGCCAAATAAGGTAGGTACTTTGTGTGTTGAAAATGTTTGGTGTAAGCATATGAGAAAAACACAGCATCAGAAAGAGAAGATGACGTAAGTGATGTCCAAAAATGAAAAGAATGTAATAAGTTGTCATATTGTTCATTTTTTGTATATTAATATTTTCTCAGTTTTTATTTGAATACCATGTTAAATGTGTACCTATATAACCATAAAGTTAGATCTCTTAATATTTTATTACAAAAACTAAAGTTTTTAGCAAAATATTCATAAAATTAAACAAAAGTACCATGTTTGTCACTTCTTCGACAAAAAATTATTCAAAAGGATTTATTTATAGAAATGTATGTCAATTCGTTTGAAGCTTTGAAAGGCTATACATTATATTTGTCGGATTTCTCTCGTTTTCATTTACAAATTTTTTTTTAAATAAACAATTGATAAATGATTTTTCAAGAACCCTAATATTGGCGAAAAATTATTTTTTCTGAAACCAAAACATATCTGATTTATTTAAATTGTTGAACATGGCATATTATTTATATTTAAAAAATGTATAAATTATTTTGCCTCTCATTTTCTTGCTTTACAAATTAAATTTTCTTTTCGGTTTTTTGACAATTTTTTTTATTTATTATTTGTATCAATTCTTTGCAATCATATTTTTCCTAGCCTGCACGCATATCTGAAACACTACTAGCCATAAACTTTACAGTTTATAATTACAAAACTCCGAAAAATATATGCATATATCCTTTGTTATTACCTTTTCTAACAAGTTAACAGAATTTTCTATAAATAAACGTTTGTAAATATTTTTCACGCGAAGAATCGGTAAGAATTATACTTTTGCTATGTTATCATTTTTTGCTGCCAAATTATATGTAGTTTTGATGCTACGGATTGCAATTTACCGGAAGTTTTAATAACCGGTAAATCGGTAAATAAAAATGTAAATAACCGGTTAACCGGTATTTACCGGTAATTTTTAGAATGGATGATTAGGGTGGCGAAAATGGCAATTGTCTTTTTCCATATACAAAATTATCTAAATTTAACAAAAAACATTTTTATATGTGATATAATGAACAAACAAAAGGTTTTTTATCAACAGTAAAATCACAAGAGCTTTTTTTTTATTGGATAAATTTCTCTTTGTAATGAAATAATTTTGCCAATCAGTGATTTTATAAGAAGAACTGACATGAAAAAATCACGAGACCGGAGGTCGAATGATTTTGTCAAATGTCAGTTTTTCGAGCAAAATTACTGAGTTAAAAAGAAATTTATCCATAAAAGAAAAGCTCGAGTGTTTTTTGGCAAGATAAATTAACGACAGAATATGAATGTGAACGAACAACAATAATTTATTAAAAATAATTATAGTTTTCCCAAAACGACTCATATCGTACAGTATAGTTTCCACAATACTTAAAAATTATAGCTGACAGTACAGATTTCAAAGTGACGTGCGACTACTACGTGTACTCTGCTTTTGAGGAACAGGCATTTTTATCGGTGATAAAAAACGATGCACCTTTTTATCGATGTCAAAGTGACAAAAATGTGGCTTTTTTATATAGGAGTTAATTTATCAAAAAGAAAAAATATAAATGAAATAAATTTAAATAACTAATTATTCTGTAAATAACAAAAATATCCACTTAAATAACAAAAATTATAAACATAAACTCAAATAGGGCATTTACTGAATACCTAATCTAAAAATACAATATTTTTTAAAAATAGCCTGTTAAAAGGGTTAGTTTTTCAAAGCTATATATGTTAGTCGTCTGATATTTGTGCATAGAATACCACCAGCTGAAAATGCCCTTCCTCAATCGATATTGATGGGTCGATAAATTAATAATAATTGGTAATAACATACTTCTAAATGTATTCCACGGATATTTGCGGCAGTGAAATATTCAATTTTCCGTCGTAAGATATTGTCAATGTCTCTCTTGTATTTCTTAGGGCTTGGTGTTTGGAATTTACTTTTTATAATATTATTTATTTAGTGTTAAAAGTGCTCGGTGTTGGGACAGTCACTCTGTATTTAGTGAATACTAGTCAGTCACATAAATAGAAACGTTGAATACGTGACATATCGTAAGTTCAGAATTTACCGAAATAACCGGTAAAAAATTAAAATTACCGGTAATTATCGTCATGTGTTTTTTGTCCTAATAACCGGTTAACCGGTTAACCGGTAATGCAATCCCTATTTGATGCATCTGTTGTAAATGCAATTTTCGATTATCTCCTGTCCTGTCTGTTTCACCCTAAAATTAGGTATTACCAATATTGCAGGGAATAAAGAAAGATACAATTTTTATTTGAACTATTTTATTCTATTATTAATATTTTATGATTTACATCAGCTAAGAAAGGTGATTTGTGCTTCACTGCATATTTTTGCAATTGTTTTCCTACATAGTAATCAGTTATTAACAATATTGTATGTTATAATGTTTGCTAAAACTCTTGTTCTAAGCATTTTCTTCCACGGTCCACTTTTTTAAAATTATAACAGTCCGAAGTTTGGTAAATGATGCAATTTTCGAACTGCTGTATTTTTATCCGATTGGTTGCAAAAACAAATTGTTTAAATAAAAGTTTTAGCATATTCTATAATATACAATATTGATAATAACTAATTACTACGTAGAAGCAAAGAGGATATAGATATTTGCAAAAATCTGCAGTGAAACACAAATTTTCGCATTTGCATAAAGTATTTCAATAGGAAAAAAATATTGTGTTGACAGATCAGTGAAAACTCAAAAAATCAATTTAAACATTACTGTATGTCAATTTTTTTGATTATTCAAAATTAATAATATGTATTAACCCTAGAACGGTATCGATATTTTATTGTACTGTATTGGTATCGTACGTAAATTTTACGTACATATTTTTTCTATAAGCTTCATGCTAAAATGCGGTTAAATAAATTAATAAAACACAATTAATATTTTGCTTAAAGGTTTATTTTGCCAAGTATACATACAATATACATGGTAACTTAAATTAGTAATGAACAAAGTAAATTTCTAGCTTCCTCCAAGTCTTCATCTGTTAAACCTCGTTTCGACATTGTAAACGTTTATTGGTATCGGACACGTAAAAATTATAAACTAATTAGCGGATAGGGGCCGTTCAAAAATTACGTAACGCAAATTTTGATCAAATTTGTCCCCTCCCTCCCCCTTGTCACATGTTGTCACGTTTGAAGATTCCCCCCTAAATAAATTACTTCACAAATTTCACCCCCCTCCCCCCCCCCCCCATCAAAATATAATTTTTTTTTAATGTCATATATATTAAAGTCCTGTGTAAACTTGGTTTGTCTTGTGACTAAGGACAAACCTCGTACAGTTTATACAAAAATAGCTGTTTTCTTTAGATCAGAATTTTTGTGGAAAAAAGAATAACATTACGTTACGCAACACTTGATGCAACTCCCCTGCCCCCCTATTTCACAAACAACTTGTCACGCTTTTAAGTACTCCCCCTCCCCCTCCCCCCTAAGAGCGTTACGTAATTTTTGAACGGCCCCTTATTGGTAACGATGCGTAATATTTACGTATAGAGCTCCAAAAAATAATAAACGTAACCTCTAGTACGAGCACTTGCGTATTGGCAATGTAAACAGCCTATCGCCAAGATATTTAGGGAAGCATATCTGGAAGGTCGAGAAAATTTGCGGGCGTATGGATCTGTAAATGCAAATTATTAATCTTGCACACGTAAATTTTACGTACGATACCGTTCTAGGGTTAAGGATGTCAAACAACGGGGACAGGATATATTTCCGATATTCGAAAGCATTTTTCAAACTTCGAGCTGCTGTAATTTAGGAATTAACTGCTGAAAAAAATTGTTTAAACAAAGGTTTTAAGAAATTTTATAATCTACAATATTGTTAATGACTAATTACTAGAAAAGAGCAACAGGAACAGAGATAATTACAAAAATCTGCAGTAAAGCATAAATTGTTACCTTTCTGGTGCCCATTCGTGGAAATACTGTATATATCTCGATATTATTATGTACTCAATATTTTGACATTTATACATAAAAAGCATGGATATTTTTGTGTTCTGTGTACAAATTATGAATGGCCATAGAATCTCTATTACCTCAACGTATGCGTATTACTAAAACAGTTTTATCGCTAAAGCAATGAATTTTCCTGAAATAAAACATTGCTAATATTAAAATAAATGTGACCCAGGTTACGCTATTCACCTTGATATTTGGAAAGCCAAGAACTTATTTATTAATATGCGACACCAATTCTTTTCTTTTATTTACTTTTCTCACTTTGCATTTCTTTGATATGCAAATTGTTGTACCTGCTCTTATCGGTGCTTTATTCTTGTGTATATTTTGTTGTATTCATGAGACTAAAATTAACAACTTGTAGGATGGTGCCAGAAGTATACACACCGCTGCAAGGTATGGGCACGTTGGAATAATCAATACACTGCTGCAAAAAGGAGAAAAGGTCGATGTAACTACAAATGTGAGTTGGACTTACTCCTTATGGCTAATAAAAATTAAATATTTGTTCCACTTTTCTTTTCAGGATAATTACACGGCACTGCATATAGCTGTGGAATCGTGTAAGCCGGCTGTGGTTGAGACGCTCTTAGGGTACGGAGCTGATGTACATGTTAGAGGTAAAATTAGTAGATCGAGAGATTAGGGTCATGCAAAGGTTAAGTAACTGCGAAGTTTTTTTTAAATATTGGATTTTCTCGTGCAATAGTATATTCTGTTTACAAGAGTTTGTTCAAGATTGAATCTTTCACACCGTGGCCCAAATTTCATAACTAAGTGGACAAAATAAACGAATACATTTTTTGCAACTCAATTTCGCCTAACATCAAACACCGGCATCCACTAGACGGGTTGATATAATGGTTCCAATATATCCAGCCTTGCACGTCATTTCTAAGCTGTCAGTTTTATTATGTTTACATATTTTCAAAGATGTTACATAAAATACTTAATTAAATTATTCACAATAATATTATTATTGAAAACTGCACTAACTTAAGTAATTAATACCTCTTCTATAGAGACTGTCATCAAAGGCATAATAATAGGCAACACCAGACTTTCCAGTTCTTCCATATTATGACAAAGGCCGTATGTTCAGAGAATCTAATTAAAATAGGGCGTTTTGTTTGTCCAACATATTCCAGTTTACAACCTCCAACTGATTTCATAAATTCCTGTTAAACCATTTAATTCAATTTTATCCTTTAGGTCTAAAAGTTGTGTAATTTATTTTCCAATTAATAAATGGAGAACATATTTAAATTTTTATACCACCTACACCATGGGTAAGCTGGGGTTCATATATAATTGATATAAATTTTAACTTACGTCCAATTTTCTTGAATTAAGGATTAGCTCATCCTTAATTAGAGTTATTCTCTTTTCCATTTCTGTTCATTTAGAGGTAAACTTAATAAACGATAAATCAAGAAATATTGATCAGCCATTTTTTTGCTAAGCTATGCTATGCTATGTTACATCCATATGGTTAACGACACGTGTGTCAGGGCAGGCGGCAAGAAACCTATTGGTATCCCGTGTGATATAATTAAACATAAAGAATGCTTTGCCAGCTCTAATCATTTATTTCCCACGAGAATTCCTATGCGTTTCTACTATTTGTCATCTTAGTAAAGATTTTTAATATCTTTGATAATAAAAGGCAAAATACAGGAACCGTCCTGTACATGTAAATAAAATAGAAAATAAAGTAAAAGTATAACCTAACTTTAGGTGGAAAACTTAAGGAAACAGCCCTCCACATAGCGGCAAGGGTAAAAGATGGGGAAAAATGTGCTCTTATGCTTCTCAAGTCAGGTGCCGGACCAAACTTAGCTACTCATGATGGGCAAACTCCAGTGCATGTTGCCGCCAGGTATGGCAACTTACAAACTCTACTACTTCTTCTTGAGGATGGGGGAGATCCCCAATTCAAAAATAAAGTAAGTACTTGACGCAAAATTATAGAGCATTACATGTACCCTACTGTAAAGTATTTATGTCTTAACTCTTGATTCATAATTTTTATGGGTTTTTTTTATCAGATTTATTTTTTTTACTGCTTTGTTCTTGTAGAAAGGTGAGACCCCATTACACTTAGCCAGTAGAGGTTGTAGGCCAGATGTGGTCAAGCACCTGATAAATTATCTAAAAGAACACAAAGGGGAAGACAAGGCAGCATCGTACGTTAATGAAATGAACGAAAACGACGAAAGCGCTTTGCACTATGTTTGCACAGTGACCAAAGAGGAAGTTGAAACTCCACACGCAGACAGGGATGTTGTAAAGCTATTACTAGAAAACGGGGCGGATGTTAAACTGCAAACGAAACAACACGAGTCTGCTTTCCACTATGTTGCCGTGGCAGGCAACAACGACGTCATCATGGAAATGATTTCACACATGTCTCCAACTGATGCCCAGAAAGCTCTCAATAGACAGAACGCTAATGGTTGGACGCCGTTGCTAATAGCCGCTCATAAAGGTGAGCTAAGTGAAGATAGCTCAAATAAAAAAGAATAATGTTACATCACTTTTTTTCAGGCCATATAGACCTGGTAAACAACCTTTTAGCAAACCACGCTAGAGTTGATGTCTTCGACATCGAAGGACGTTCAGCTTTACACTTAGCAGCGGAACAGGGCAACTTACAAGTATGTGATGCCCTACTTACAAATAAGGCGTTCATCAATTCTAAATCGAGGAATGGACGAACGGCTTTGCATTTAGCAGCCTTGAACGGTTACATCCATCTGGTGAAGTTTCTAATCAAGGATCACAACGCGGTTATTGACATTTTAACTCTAAAGAAGCAAACGCCTTTGCACCTAGCTGCTGGAGCAGGGCAAATAGAAGTTTGCAAACTGTTATTGGAATTGGGAGCCGACATAGACGCTACAGACGAACAGGGTCAGAAACCTATTCACGCAGCATGCCAAAATAATTTCTCCGAAGTTGCCAAATTGTTTTTACAACAGCACCCTAGCTTGGTAATGGCCACAACTAAGGATGGCAACACTTGCGCTCACATAGCCGCAGCTCAGGGCAGTGTTACCGTAATAGAAGAACTGATGAAGTTCGACAGACAAGGGGTGATTTCAGCAAGAAATAAAATAACAGACGCTACTCCTTTGCAAATGGCTGCCGAAGGAGGCCACGCTGAAGTCGTTAAGGCTCTAGTTAGAGCAGGAGCTAGTGTGACTGACGAGAATAAGACAGGATTTACTGCTGTGCACTTGGCTGCACAACACGGCCATATGCAGGTTTTGGAAGTGCTGAGGTCTTCTAATAGTTTGCGAGTTGCAAGTAAGAAACTGGGCGTGACTCCGCTTCATGTCGCCGCTTATTTTGGACAAGCGGATACTGTGAGGGAGCTTTTGACGCATGTCCCTGGTACTGTCAAGTCTGACCCTCCCAATGGTGCTTCTCTTGTGCCAGCTTTGGGGAATGAATCTGGAATGACACCGTTGCACCTGGCGTCGTTTTCCGGTAACGAAAATGTCGTCCGACTGTTGTTGAATTCTGCAGGGGTTCAAGTCGACGCAGCGACTCACGAAAACGTAGGTGCAAAAATTTAATATTTTGTTAACGGAAATAATGGAAAGAAATACAAGACGAGATGAGATGAGATTCTTCATGTCGAGATCAAGCATTAAATTTTTTTTACTAAACCTTTTTAGATTTTCCACAAAGACTAGTTGACTGAAGGATACTGCCCCATCATGTTGAGAATAGGAAAACAATGTCTCAATCAAACGAGTCTCGCGACGACGCTAGTTTGCATGGTTTTAATTTTCTCGGTCAACAATAATAACACAAGTCTACAAAAAAAAAAAAGAGGTCTTGTCTTATGGTTCTCATATAACTTTTTAGAAGTATCTTGACGCGCTGAAGCCAATTTTGGGGAAAAATAAATTTTCTACCGTCTTATTTTTCTCTACCACCACTTTTATCCCATAAAAAGGGCAAAAAAATAGGTATTGTCCTAAGGTTCTGATCTAACTTTTCCGAAATATTTTGATGCTCTGAAGCCAGTTTTAGACAAAAAAAAATGTATATCGTGTCAGTTTCCCTCTACCATCCCTGTTTATCCCCTAAAATAGGCAAAAATGAGGTCTTGCTTGTCCCAAGGTGATCTAACTTTTTCAAAGTATTTTAATGCGCCATTTTTGGACAAAATATTTTTTTCTACCGCATCAGTTTCCCTCTATCACCCCCTGACCTAACTTTTCTGAAGTATTTTGACGCGCTGAAGCCAATTTTGGACAAAAAAAAATTCTACCGGTTCAGTTTCCCTCTACCACCCCCTTCATCCCCTATTTTTTTTTTTGTCCAAAATTAGTTCAGCGCGTCAAATTACTTCAGAAAAGTTAGATGAGAACCTTAGGACAAGACTTTTTTTGCCTTTTTTAGGGGATGAAGGGGGTGGTAGAGGGAAACTGAGCCGGTAGAAAATTTCTTTTTGTCCAAAATTAGCTTCAGCGCGTCAAAATACTTCAGAAAAGTAACATTAGAACCATTAGACATTTTTTTTTGTAGTAATTTCTGTGTAATTTTCATTTCGTTGTAATTTATACTTAAATCGTACTCGGAGCTTATTGTTTGAAGATTATCACTTGTTGCAACTAAACCATTGTAATTTGCAAATCTCAAAGTTAAATTAGTTGCACTCCACCATGTCAGTCTTCTAGCGCGCATTGCATCATATATGGACTATAAATATATCTATGTCCAGTTTTTTTTTTTATTTCGACAATCATTTATTTAATTCTTAAATAACCTCAATATTCCAATTCGTTAACCAAAAAAATAGTGAGTAAATTTTTGCCATTACTCGACCCCGACCCTTTTAAATATGTTAACCTACAAAATATAGATTTTATCCATCCGTGATATTTTTAGAAAATAGAATAATAGTATTCATTAATTCGTATATTGCTCACAAAGTTCAAATTAACATAAGCATTTATTGCCTCTGCTAATATTAACTTATCGGAAAAAGAATCAGTTTCCATCGTCTGGAAAAAGTAGTGCTGACCAGGTGACCGTCATTTGGGTAAAGAAATCAAAGAAAATACCTATTTAGAAACATGCTAAATACTCATTAGTCCCACTTGATTATGCAGCATTTTAATATTAAAGTGTGAGGCAACCTTATTCACTTCTAGTAATATTATTATACAGAGTGTCCAACTATCCACCTTGCTCATATTACACGTGCGGTTATGGCATTTTTTTCTAAATTTTGCTGAGAGTTCTGCACATCAATAGATGTAAGATAGATGTAGATCTAAGAAAAATATTATACTCCTAAATTTAATACACCCAATATTTTGACAGGGCTACAACCCAATGCACCTCGCTTGTTACGGTGGCCACGTGACTGTAGTAGGCCTCTTACTAAGTAGATCAGCAGAACTTCTCCAAAGCGTTGATAAACATGGGAAGACTGGTTTACACATAGCTGCACAACATGGACATTACCAAATGGTTGAGGTGTTATTAGGTGAGTGAAAAAAATATAGAAAAAGGTCGACTTAATTTTAGATTTTCACATTTTCCGCGATTGCATTGCACCTTAGAAAAATGAATTGTGGCACATGATTCGTATTACTGTCAATAGTTCTATGGAATAATAGTACGCAATTTCGACAAAACTGAACTTCGATGTGTTATTATCAGAGATGGGTAAAGGAAACTTTCGAATGAAAGTACCCAGGAAATTTTCTGGAGTTTCCGGAACGAAGTTTTAATAAAAATGAAACTTTCCAATAAAATATTTAAACATTCCGAAACTTTGCAACGGAAACGTTCCCGGCATTTTAGAAACTTTCAAATATTCAAATAATCAAATATTTTATTGTAAACTTTCATTTTTATCAAAATTTCGTTCTGGAGATTTTCAAACGAAAGGTTTTCTTTACCCATCTCTGATTATTATCACACTTTGATGATTGACAACATTTCCAAAATTTTTGATAGGATTCAGATCTGAAGATATAGGACCAATCTACCATCCCCTAAAAAGGACAAAAATATATTTACTTTTTTAATGTTATTTGTTCTCTGCCTACAGCTATGAGTGCGTGTATTCACGGATTGTTGTCAATTGTTTTCACCGGCGCGGTAACTCAATCGGTTAATAATAATAATAATAATAGATTTATTGCCCAACAGAATAATCCAATTACAGGACAATGTTCGTCACACATGATAATACTAAGAACTATACTAGGAACAAATACTGCCTATGCAGCAACTAATACATATTAAAAAATAACAGTAACATCATTATAGCATAACTAGTAAAGAACAGTCAAATTATTATTAAAGACATAACAATAGTTTCAAAATAATACTGATGAAATAATACTGATGATTTCAATAAACTGTTGTATCGGTCTTAATATACTGTCTTAAACGTGTGCTAAATATATCACATTGACTACTAAGCTTGTTATATAGTTCCATCATAGAATAAATGGGAGACTTTTTGATGTTGATGTTTGTACAGCTATTGGGACAATAAAATAGAATATCTTGACGTGCTCCTAATCTCGGGATTCTGAAATTAATTTTTGATAATAGTGTTAGACAGTCAATTAAATGGTTAAGTAGTTTATATAAAAATACTAAAGTAATTAGTGTTCTTCTATTTTCTAATGATTTCATATGTAATCTGGACAGTAACAGGGTGTTTGGATACCCCTGCTCTGGATAGTTCATATCAATTCTGAAAACTAAGTACTTCATAAATTTTCTTTGAATTTTCTCTACTGCATGTAAGTGAACGTTATAAATTGGGTTCCAAATTATTACACCATACTCAAGTTTTGATCGTACCATTGAGAAATACAACGTTTTAAGTGCATCTACATTAGTTAATTGTTTACAATTTCCTATTACAAAGCCTAGTAATTTTAGTGCCGAATTTGTGGATGAATTTATGTGGTCTGTAAAGTCCAGTTTAGAGTCGAATAACACTCCCAGGTCCTTAGTTGATTGAGCTCTTGACAAGTCCGTGCCATTGAAGGTATACGAAAACTCTATAAACCTGATTTTACGCGTGTACGTTACTACCTTGCATTTTGATACGTTCATATCCAATTTATTAGAAGTACACCATAATTCAATTTTGCGTATTTGCTGTTGTAAAGTTAGGCAGTCCTCGATGTTGTTAATTTCACTAAATATTTTTAAATCATCGACAAATAAAAGTGTTTCGCAATCTAACATATCGCATAAATCATTTATAAATATAACAAACAAAAGTGGCCCCAAGTTTGAACCTTGAGGTACCCCTGATGTTGCTAGGTAAGTATTCGACTTAAAACCATTATATTGAACATATTGTAACCGGTTTTCTAAATATGATATAAAGAAATTTAATATTAAATTACTAAAACCAATATAATTTAATTTTTCAATTAATAAATTGTGGTCTATACGGTCAAAGGCTTTTGAAAAATCAGTGTACACCACGTCTACTTGACCTCTGTTGTCCAGTGATTTGGAGACAAACTGAGTTAAACAAGCTAGGTTTGTTACTGTGGAACGTTTCTCCATAAAACCGTGTTGGTGAGTGGAAATTAAATTCTTTACCCCAGAATAAATTATAGTATACACTGAGGCCTCAAAGGCCTTGGCAAAATTAGGCGTATTGAGTGGCGAATATGCTGATCGACTGTCTACCGCGCTCTGGGTTCGACCTCCAGCCCCGGTATTGACAACACCGGTGGGTATGGATATATGTCTGCGTTTTTCCAAATGTGTAACCCCCCTTCCGCAGAGCTTTGTCTTTGGCTTGGCTCTACTATCTATGGTGGTGTGTTTTGTTAATAACAGGTTCTGTTCTAAGGTTCCGATCTAACTTTTTTGAAATATTTTGACGCCTCAAAGCCAAATTTGGACAAAAAAAACATTCTTGACAGTTTTTCTCTACCACCTCTTTTATCCCCTAAAACGGGCAAAAAAAGGTTTTGCCCTTTTTGAAGTATTTCGATGTGCTGAAGCCATTCTTGGACAAAAAAAATTATGTCGTGTCAGTTTCCCTCTACCACCTCTAAGCTTGTACCACCCCTAAGGGATAAAAGGAGATTTAATTAGTGGGTTCTGAAAAGAACACGTCAAATATTCAAACAATAAAAACTGTGATGATAGTATTTACAAAGATGAAAGTTGAGAAAATATTAAACTTTCTCAAAGGGTATCCAAAATATTAAAGTCCTATGTTTCGAAAAAAATACGCAGGCACAAGAATAAAGATTACTATTTTCCAGGCGACGCTGGTGCGCCGACTTAATTAAAGATCATCTAAATCGTATGCATGATTTTTTGGCGAAGTTTGATTGATGTCCGACGTCATTTGAATTTTGGAGATGCTAAATGCAAAACTTTTTATCGCCCGCTTTATACTTAAACTTTGCAGTTAAATATTAGCTGTCTTATGGGAACTTAAAATTCGCGGGTATTTTTTTCTTATGTAGTTTTGGTCACCATACACGATGGTGTCTTTTATTTTCTGATATATTAATTTTTTAATAAAAAAAAAAAACAGAAAATTTGACTTTTCTGTCCTTTCTTTGGGTATGAAACATGTAATCGATAGATATTTAAAAATAATACTTTTAATTTTTGACAGCAAGGAATTCCGATTTTTTTTAAATTTATTAAATTGTTATAAAAATTCATAACAAATACATTTTTTAAATGTTTTTCAGCACGCGATGGGGCTTCAAAATAGGCCCCTCAGCCCTTCAACTTTTTTTTTATATTAATTGGGTAGGTACTTTTATTTAAAACTTGTTTTTAATAGATACCGTACTTCTACTTTTACACTTAAAGCTTTATGATTTTTTAACCAGCTCAGTGGCTCAGTGCTTATGTGTTAGGCTTGAGACCATGGAGTCCCGAGTTCGAATCCTAGCTAGGGTATGAATGTGTAATGGCGTTTTTTACATATTGCCAAGACGAGTGGGCTAGATGGCTTGTGTGAGAGACAACACGGCTAGTCGCTCTCCTCTCCTGAGTTCGAGTTTCATCTGCTGCAGATGGCAATGTCGCAGGGAATGGTTGTTGTGTTGTTGTCTACCTGTGCGTGTGCTGGTTGAGTGGTGGAATAGCTATAGCTAAATTCCGCCAGGTCGTTGATATAAGTAAGGTCATTAAAAAAGACAATGTTGTTTATTAATTAGATGAGTTTTACTGAACTTCTGGATATTTCAAGTAAGATAGTTTAAAAATTATAAATGTTTTTAGATGAAAGTAATGTCACAAAAAAGCGTTTACTTTTTAGTGTAAAAACATATTACACACGGGTTGAATTGAGAAATTCCTCCTTTTGTAAGTTTTTCAAAATCGGTTAAAAAGAAGTGCGGTTTCTACACTTAGAGACGTTTTAAAAAGCACAAGAAATCACTTGAATATAAATATATTGATTCACTGAATTCAGGTCGTCAAAACTCAACATATCAAGTTTGTATATTTTTACTTTTATATTGATTATTGAACAAATTATTGCTATAGATCCTTCAAAATATAGGGAATTTCCTTTCCCTTAATATTTAAAATGACTGTTTTACTTGCCTGACTATATTAATAACTCATCCATATAAACAAAAGTTGAACATTTACATTTTAAAGAAATTCATTGGTTTTGTGTATACGATAGTTAACATTTTTAAAGAACAGCACAGTTGAAACAAAGTTATATTATTTTTTCTGATAAATTCAATTGAACATTATGCAGTTATTTTAAACGGGTCAAATATTTCAATCATCACTAATGAGTGCCTAAGCACTTTTGTTTTGAAAACGCTTCACAAAACCATATGTTGTCTTTTTGAATTAACTATAAACACTAATGAGGAAAAAATATATTTGATTTATTTTCAATCACTAGTGATTTTTTTAATTTTACAATGTTTTTTCTCTGAGTGTATGGATAATTTTATGTTACATGACGTTTTTCAGTTTAAATTTTTAATATTATCATTTTTCTAATGTCATTGTCATTGTAATGTTTCACGAATAAACGACACAATATTAGCAAGTGTTTATGAGCAATGCAACTATTCCATAGCAAACTTTTCGACATTTTATTGTTATTACCGTTCCACAGCCTACTTAGTAATTTTTGAAAAAGTTATGTATTTCCATTTGAAATAAGAAAGTTGCTGTAACTTCCAGTTAGGTTGAAGTTGGTTTTGGTGTGAAAATTACATAAAATTTTAGCTTTAGTTCCATGTTGCGAATATACAAAAATTCCTTTTGACATTTTTCAAAACAAGCATGTTAATCCGTAGGCAATACCTTCATGGCGACCCGGTATATCAAACTTTTTTCAATTTTCTTTTTGCTTTCGAGCGACACTAGGAAGAAGAAACAAAGAAGAAAGTATTGTGATCATCCGAAAATTGGACTTTGAGATTTTAACATATTATGATTCTATATCAGTCCGAGATACTAAAAAAGTGGTTTAGAAAAAATGTGTGTGTGAGTGTATGGCCGTCGCTTAACCTAGTGCCGAAACCAGTTACATTTAAATTCGATATCTAGAGTCCTGTTACGAATATCTCCAGCCGTTTTTTAATTTTTTGCTTAACCTCAAAATTAAGGGTAGTTTACTGATGCGAAAAAACAAAAAAATCTCAATTTTCTCAAGAATAGCTCTAACGATTTCGCATAAATTTTATACTATAATAGTACTTTATAAACGTAATAATACGTCATTAGTGGTTTTCCCCCCAAAAAAAATGATATTATCATAGATAAGTTCTAAACTCTCAATGTTCTCTTGTCTTTAACGATTTTGCTCAAATTTTGTACAACAAAAGTACATTACATTACACTATACCAAGTATTTGTTTGTCTGGGAGAATTCACATAAAAGTAACAGAAAACCGCTGCCCAAGGAATCACTACTTCCACATCCAGATTCACTTAAAACGAAAAAATTTTTTTTGTGGAAATAAATGTTTACGGAACTTTAATAATATAATATTTGAAATCCTCTACCCCAAAAACCCATAAAACGACACCCCACATCGGTAGTGGGGTGGGGGTGGTGATAGGGAGTAGTAGTGGGGGTGGATAAAGTAAAAAAATATTTTAAGGTTTCTGGTTCTTGTACACACACTAAATCACAATTTTTTTTCATCCCCTTTAATAATGGAGTGGGGGTGGTAATGGGGGTGGCTAATGCCTAAATTTTTTTTGAGACCTAAGCTTCTCTTGTATATACTAAATACCAATTTTATGAACTCTTACCTGCTTGATTTACCTAGATCTCGTTAAAGTACATATGTGTACCAAATTTCAAGTCAATATCTCAGACGTTTCCAGAGTAATCGTGCGCACAAAAAAAAGTTACAGACAGACAGACAGAATTTTTTTTTGATCAAACTTAAAATATCGACGTTTCATGACATTCTAAGCCTATTTGAACAATAAAAATTTTTCAAAATTTTTTTGTCGTTACTATACTTCCACTGGATGTAGTAGTAATTTACAAAATATTTGTTATATGATCAAAAAGTATATTAAATATATATTGTATATATAATATTAAAAAAGTTCTAATCATCACATGCAAGAACAAATTGATTTTGAAAATAAAAAGGCGGTAAATGATCACGTATATAATGAGAGTTCAATTCTAGAGAATTTTTATGTTTTCATTTATCATGTTGGTGGTAGTGCTCTGTTGATTTGTCGTTTACGTTTACATTGTGTGTTTAATATTTGTTTACAATGGAACCTAATTTTGTGAAGTTAGCCGAATTCCGAAATTTGAAAGTTAGAAAAAAATTTGAAGTTAATATTTCTTTAAAATACAATGACTCACATCGATACTAACACTAACAGCTACTTTCATCAAAATCCATTCGTTAGCACTTAAATTAGACCCGTTGACTGTATGCTAACAGCAAATACGCAAAGCAAACGACGCCCGTCGATTATTCCTTTATCTAACTGCGCATGCTCTCACATCTGACGTAGCGATGAGCGCGAATTCAAAATTTCTTAATTTAAATAATTAATTTCACTATTAAAATGACTTTAGATTGTAAAATTAAAAAATACGGTCAAATTAAATTTAACAAAGTACATGAATATAGAATTGAACTGATGAACAAAAGTTGTCAGAGCAGTCGTACCATTTATTAATTATCTACTACTACCTAATATTCCATATTACTAGTTTCTAATACGCATCCTATAAATTTCAACCACCAAAGAGGTAGTTCAGCATACGAGCTCGTGCTTAAGAAAGGCGTAGATCTCAAGATACGACTTTAATCAATTATTTTCCTTTCAGGTCAAGGCGCCGAGATTAACGCTCCTGATAGGAACGGCTGGACTCCTTTACATTGCGCGGCCCGTGCGGGTTGCTTTGAGGTCGTTAAATTATTGGTGGAATCTGGGGCGTCACCGAAATCTGAGACGAATCTCGGTGCGGTGCCGATTTGGTTCGCCGCCTCCGAGGGGCATCACGCCGTATTGGAATATCTGATGACCAAAGAGCATGATACGTATGCGCTTATGGAAGACAGAAGGTTAGATTTCTTTGTTTATGTCGAAAATCAGTATATAGACGTAATATTTGTAAGCTTCTTATAGAACAAAGTGAGGTAGGTGATTGAGAAAAACTAGAGTTGTTTCTTGAAATGCTCAAAGTCAAATCAAATCAATTTTATTGCATTTCTATACTACTTTTTCTCAACACTCGCTCCCGTATCCAGCAGGACATCCCCTTGCCAAGGCTCCACGACAGTTGAAGGAGTGGTTGGGAACAAGGTCGAGGCAGAATTAAATAAATATTAACAATAATACTACTCCTACCTATCTATCCAGTAGGTTTATTAGGGAAATAAGGTCCTAAGATTCAATCAAAATGGGACAAACTAAACAAATATAACTTATAATGGGGTATTTTCCATTTTCTTAAATTCAGTTTTGGTGATATATATCAAGTAATGTTATTATTTTAACAATTACTGCATAATCAATTTAAATTAAAACAGTAATTTCTTAAATAAAAATAAGAAATAAGAATACGCCCGTCTAGACACAGATTTCAAACGATTTTATTTGGAGATAAATAATTTAACCAATAATAGACAACTTTCGCTTGGAGTGTAACTATCTTATATGAATGGCAAATTGTGTGTTTACTTTACATTATTTTACCTATAACACTTCTATTTCTAATTAATTAAAAGGCAGGTATTTATGTTTGTTATTATTTAGAAATTCTCTTGAAAATGTAAACAAAACTACTCACGGCGAGGATTATGTTGCAAGATTGTATAAAAACGGCTCTCCCCTTTTTCCAATTTTGGTTGCATTGTTGCCATATATTGCCAAATATGTTTTTAAAAATCTAATCGGCATTAAAAATTATTTAAAATATTTAATAATTCACGCCTATTATTATTTTTTACACAAAATTAAATTTCGTGGATAAATATATTAACATTGATTTAATAAATAAGCTTCATACTCCTGTTTTCTTCAATTATCTTTATTAGAACTAGAGAAAAAATTTCAACTTGGCAACACCACACTGATTTGTGTAAAACCATTCTATCAAAAATTCAACACAGACTACCTACGTCATCGGCAGATTACGTACGTCACCAATTTAAAACGCATTTCGCGCCACTTATTTTAACTCTTGTTTTCTCAAAAAATTGATAATTATCTTCTCGGAAATCCGTATTGGAAGGCTTATTTATACATATTCTATGATATTATTCAATTAAAAAAAAAAAAAGGAAAATACTCCATTGTAGCTGACAATGAAATGCAAAAAGAGATCGACTATGTCAAGTCGCTGAATTTCTTGTAATTATTAAGTTTTGGTACCAAATGTTTTTGAATTTTTAAATAGTTATAATTATTTTTAAATTTAGAAACAAAAATAAATAAGGAAATGAAAAAAAATAATATAAAGAAAAGACAAAAAAAAATGAGAATGGTGAAAAGGTAGGATGAATAAGTTTAGTTTCAGTAAAGGAAATTGGTTCAATTTGAATCATAACGTTATGGCATTCTCTGCACCTGCAGGCCGATGGACACCCGCCATATTTTCAATATGGCGGGTGGAGTAGCCTGAATTCGAAAACTTGAATGTGTACTCGGCACCGACACCCTTACACATCCCAAGAATAAAATATCTTCCACCATTTTTTGCAAAGCTAAACTCCCTATTATGTGTACTATTTAAATTGTCATTGTATTGGCATTCTTTTATATAACACTGATATTACAGTTAATAGACCATCTTTTAGATGCATCTACCTTGTATAGATGTATATTGTTACAAAAGGTTACAGGATAATATGTGACTAGCAATTTTTTTTAGGTTCGTCTACAATCTAATGGTATGCTCGAAGAACCACAACAACAAACCTATCGAGGAATTCATCTTGGTTTCCCCAGCTCCCGTTGACACGGCGGCGAAGTTATCAAATATTCTAATAGTGTTGTCGAACAAAGAAAAGGAAAGGGCGAAGGACTTAATAGCGGCTGGGAAATTTTGTGAAGCTATGGCCACAGAATTATTGGCTTTGGCTGCTGGTGCTGACTCTGCTGGGAAGATACTCACAGCTACTGATAGACGAAATGTAGAGTTTTTAGATGTTCTAATAGAAAATGAACAGAAAGAAGTCATCGCCCATACTGTTGTTCAGCGGTATCTCCAGGTAAAGAATAGGTAATATCCACAAAACTAGTGTATTTTGTGGAAACGCGATCAAATTTTTAACCCCCGACCCTTTTGGGTCGGGGGTTGTTTATTTGTATGTTTGTTTGTCTGTCTGTCTGGGGCTTCATATTTCTTCAAAGGGTGATCCGATTTTGACGTAGTTTTTTTTATTTGAAAGAGTATTTTGTCGAGAAGGTTATAGGCCCTATTAGATTTTGATGTTTGGTCTCCATCTTGAATTCGCCATGTTGAACTTCTCTAGAAATTGTCCGATTGAAGTAAAATTGAAAATGTGCAGACAATTATGGTAGCCGAACATGATTTAGGCCTCATTTTGATTAGGTTATATGAAACTGATACAATTAGATACATTGATCGGGGGTTTTTAAAAATTTTCAATTTTACTTGTTATTTAAATCGTTTTCGCCGTCACCAATACCAATTCAGTTTATATAAGCTGACAGTTCATTTTCTTTGGAATAATAAAAAATAAATTTATATTTCAGCAAATGACATAATATATACTACATTAAAATTGTATATTTATTTGAAAAAAATTCGTTAATGACTTATTTTTCAAAGACATGGACCATGCTGAAAATATCTATTAAGATATTGTTTTCAACAAAACCTGTACCGAGATTTTTAAAGTATACAGGTTGTAATCAGTTTTATGTCATTAAAAAAACTGGTAATGGGGACCAACTAGACAAACAAAAAACCTTTATGACTTTTTCCTCTAGGGACACTTTGAAAAAATTGACCTAGGTCAACAATTTGAATATTGGGGTAGGAAACATTTGAGGTCCACTGCCTTTCTGGGTCAATGGACGTGTACTTCCCAATTATACAACTTTTAAATTGTCATAAAAAAGTGCAGTCGGTACCGACTCATTTCGCGGTTTCAAAACAAAGAAGGTCGGCACCTTTGATGACCGCCTCAACCGAACCAATTATAAAAATGTAAATAATTCGTTATCTCTTTTTGCAGAACTGTAAGCGAATGATGGGCGTAGAGTTTTACACACAGCATTTCTTTATATGTGTGTTTTTTTAATTTAGAAGAAAATATTGGAGCTTTTATTGTTGTTTATAATTTATCAGATTTAAATGTGATTTATTAACATTTGTAACCTAAATGAGTATTCTGGGTTAAAAGCTTAAAAAATGAGTAATTATTGCATGACATTGGGAAATAAAGAGTTAGACATCTGAGAAACGGTAACAGAAAATTATGTGTATTTTAAGTTAGGAAAAAATCTGATTTATTTAACGAATTGCCAATCAAGTATTAGACTGGCGGTACATGACCAATCAGGTCCAACGTTTTTAAAATGCATGCCAATCATATATATGAATGAAATTACCGAGAATATGCCAGAAACGCAAATTTTAGGCAGTCGTCGCGTGCAGAAGGCTGTGCAAATCGATTTTTTTTGTTTATTTTTTTTGTGTTTATTTTTTTGGGTTTTTTTAAAATTTAAAGTGGATGCCAATAGTGCCAAATGAAAAGCCGTGAAAAAGAATCCAGCGAAAATTCATTGGCATGCAGTTTACGCGCGCAAAACACACGTTAATGTGCACATTAAATCGTAAAATTTTTTGGTGTTCTTGATTTTGGATGATTCTGATTTTGAATTTGTTTTTAAGGCTTTGCGTTTGGCACTCTTGGCATCCACTTTAAATTAAAAAAAAGACACAAAAAAAAAATAAACAAAAAAAATCGATTTGCGCAGCCTTCTGCACGCGACGACTGCCTAAAACTTGCGTTTCTGGCTTATTCACGGTAATTTCATTCATATATATGATTGGCATGCATTTTAAAAACGTTGCACCTGACTGGTCATGTACCGCCAGTCTATATCTATATCTATATCGAAAACTAAAATATTCGATAAATCTAGAACTTCCCAATAAATTATTGTTATAAAGCTGTTCCGCAGCAGCTGCATTTCCACGACATTCTTCATACATCAAGTGCATATCCGCGAGCTCTGGGTAAGTGTAATCTCCCATATAGCTCAAAATTTGCGATTTAAAATACCACACTAAGCTATCAACTAACGTTGTCAATAAAGAAAAAAAATAAAAACCTTTGGTCCAAAATCCAAAAAGCAACACAAAAAGAACGAACAAGTAAGTAGTGTCTGTACGTAATCAAGAACTTAACGACTTGAACGGTAGACTAGTATTACTATGAGAAGATGCCAGGGCGGAGCCAAAATGCGCGAATATTTTTACCAGTGGCATAGTTTTATCTGGGGTATAGAAATGTGTAATTGCAATAAAAGTTTCGCGGTCAAGGAACTGTGAAAATGGAGTAAATTAAAACTTGCCAACTGTTACGAGTAACCTTTGTTCAGAAGAAGTGTAAAAATAGTAAGTTCTACTAAACTTTGCCTAATAAAGTTGTTTTATTATTATTATTACCGTCGCCGCCGCTCTACTGCAGGGCACCGCCGCCACTGGTGTTGACATTCAATGTCACGTAATTCTTTCTCATTGGTTTAGAATGATGGAGCTCACAAACTCGTTTCTGCTCATATTTTTTGCTGGCATCTTCTCATAGTAATACTACTTTAAATCAATAAAATAAATCTTAACTGTAAATACGTGGCCCAAAATTCAAAAAGAATAAAAGCAACATACAAAAACAACGAACGGGTCGGACGTGTGTACTTAACGAAGTACCCACAGAAACTAAAGGGAGAATATAATTTTCTTCAGATCTACTAAGCACTCAGAAAACGCCGACGTCTTTCACCTTTACCGCACCGCTAAAGACCTACTTTTAAAAAACCATAAAAAAGTGTGATGATTATCAACTTGTGTCCTCGCCGACGTGCGGTCTCTAACAAAGGAGCGCGACACTTTGATATAGCCGTATTAGCATATTTGATGGTTAGAGGCGCCGACATACGCCAAGATAAAAGCCTATCCCAACATTCCAGCAGTTCTCAAACAATATTACTGAAAATTTTCGAAATATTTGTTATTATACATTTTTTCTAAAACTATGTGCTTTAGACCCCATGTTATATAAGGTTTTTTGTTCGTTTAGTCGTTTCCCACCACCAGTTATTTTTAATGACATGAAACTGATTACACCCTGTATAAAAACTATTTAATACGATTTTTTTAGCTACTGTGCCATAAAACTTGATCGAGATAGAATTTTTTTTTAAGTTGCGACATTTTATCACTTTTTCCCGCGTTATTTTCAAATTGTACTATAATTATTAAATACTTAATGGGTCCTACGTAAAAATTGAACCATATAAAGTCAAAAACTTATTTAATCTCCTCTTATTATACTCTTTGCAAAAAACGAAGAGTATATTGCATTTGATCGGCTCATTTCTAAAATCGTAAATATCGCTCGTAGAGAAAAAATTTTCACATCATTATGTTAGTGAAGGAATTCTGAACAACTTTCAAAATGTCCGTCTGTCTGTCCGTCCGTCACGTTTCTTGTAAACACGATAACTTAAGAAAGAAAAGTCCGATTGTATTGAAATTTGGAAAGTAAGTTAGTGTTAGCTAGAGGAAGAACCCTTTTGAAGAAAATCAATCAGTAAATAAGAAAGTTATTAATCATTTAATTTAAAAAATATGTATTTTCTTAATTTTTGCCGCTTGTATTTGAATAGAAATCTTGCGAAATATAATATTTTTTTTGTTTCATACATTTTACTAATATATACAGTGTGTCCCAGGATAGATGTAACAAAAGAGGTGTAATGGACCAAAAATTTTGGAATGGTATTTGGGGATTGAGTCCTGCTTGTTATAAAACTAAAGTATACCAAAATGACTTGATTTGGTGTTCTACAGGGTGTTTTATAAGCAAAGTTGTAAAAATCATCACTAATAAAGTACCTTTATTTTTCAAAATATGAAAAAATTCCACTAAGAAAAGTTATTTAGAATTTAGAATGCAATTTTATACCTCCATACCAAATTTCAGGAATATAAAATTATTTTTTTGAAACTTCCCATTTTTTGCGAAATAAGATGATAAATGATAAATGTGTATCCACTGCTTTTCTCATAGCCTACTTTTAGCTCCTACATAACTTTAAATATTAATTCACAAAAAATAATTTCTATGCAGTTTTAATTGAATGGTTCAAAATAAAATACTAATTTATTGAAAAAATGGGAAGTTTCAAAAAAATTATTTTTTATTCCTGAAATTTGGTATAGAGGTATAAAATTGCATTCTAGATAACTTTTCTTAGTGGAATTTTTTCATATTTTGAAAAATAAAGGTACTTTATTAGTGATGATTTTTACAACTTTGCTTATAAAACACCCTGTAGAACACCAAATCGTCATTTTTGGTGTACTTTAGTTTTACAACCTCAATCCCCAAATACAATTCCAAAATTTCAAAATTTTTGGTCCATTACACCTCTTGTTACATCTATCCTGGGACACACTGTATATATTTCATAATAATATATCTAATAATGCATTGAAATATGATTCGCGAAAAATATTATTATATAATACAGACATTCAATTTTCGCAGTAATCTGTGGTGGTGCAGTGGCTAAAGTTTTGTCTTGTGTTCGAATCCCTGACATGTTTTTTTTTCATAAGAAAACTGCGAAGAGTATCCTATAGAATGTGTAACAATTATATAAAGAGCTCAGTAAATCGGCGAAGAGTATAATGCTTCCACTAGTTTCTTTCCCTTGTCGCAAAGTAAACCACCGACCGTCATTCACCAAATTATATCCCAAAATATCTGAAAAATACATGCATACTAAAAAATATTATTTTGGGTATTCTGCAGATAACTTTCAAAGAAAACATTCGTTTCTTTCATATACTATTGGTGCAAGTCTGACCAAAAAAGAAAGATCGACAAGACTCCCCCCTACGGTGACTTGTCGGCTTCTTTCATACACCTACCATATCTAATATTCGGCATGAAAAACAATAAAACAACCACTCTTTCTATATATTGATGATTCAAGTCTGATCATGCTAATATATATAATATTAAGCATCTCTAGCCCTACCTAGAGGATACTATATCACAATCAAACGTTTATTACATTTTAAAGTCAAGAAAATACTAAAAAGCACAAAGAAAATAGTTATAAAATTTCCCTCACCGCAGGCATGTCCAATAATTGAAGTATATCATATTATCGATGGATTAATTCCTTTAAATCATCAATATATAGAAAGAGTGGTTGTTTTATTGTTTTTCATGCCGAATATTAGATATGGTAGGTGTATGAAAGAAGCCGACAAGTCACCGTAGGGGGGAGTCTTGTCGATCTTTCTTTTTTGGTCAGACTTGCACCAATAGTATATGAAAGAAACGAATGTTTTCTTTGAAAGTTATCTGCTGAATACCCAAAATAATATTTTTTAACAATGATGTAAGCAGAAATAATAGGTATTTATTTATTAAACTAGACGAGTTTTGGGGCTCTAAAGGAATGTTTGTTTTTTGTTATTTTTAATATATTTGTCAAGTAAATAGATGTCTTCCTGTCAGTTTTTTGATATGAAAATATTTCATTTTTATTTTCTAATAGTAACTTTTATTTCGAATTGGATTTATGTCCTTCTGACGAGTTCTAAAGAGAACGAAAAAGATTGTACAATGTTTAAAGGAATTAATCCATCGATAATATGATATACTTCAATTATTGGACATGCCTGCGGTGAGGGAAATTTTATAACTATTTTCTTTGTGCTTTTTAGTATTTTCTTGACTTTAAAATGTAATAAACGTTTGATTGTGATATAGTATCCTCTAGGTAGGGCTAGAGATGCTTAATATTATATATATTAGCATGATCAGACTTGAATCATCAATATATAGAAAGAGTGGTTGTTTTATTGTTTTTCATGCCGAATATTAGATATGGTAGGTGTATGAAAGAAGCCGACAAGTCACCGTAGGGGGGAGTCTTGTCGATCTTTCTTTTTTGGTCAGACTTGCACCAATAGTATATGAAAGAAACGAATGTTTTCTTTGAAAGTTATCTGCTGAATACCCAAAATAATATTTTTTAACAATGATGTAAGCAGAAATAATAGGTATTTATTTATTATACATGCATACATTCAGAGTGCATGCTAAAAAATTCTTACTGTTTTTTTTTTGTAACATTTTCATATATGAATTGAGGAGGTATTTACCACTCTAAAACATGTCTGAAAAAAATTTCAGTTATGAACTTCCTCTCTATTTGAGGACCTTTAAAAAAATTTACTGTATTAATAATACTAATTGCTAAACTGATAATCTGTTGATTTTCAGGAACTCTGGAGGGGAGCACTCAACTGGACGGCTTGGCGAATGATGCTGCTCTTCGTATTCTTCATAATTTGCCCACCAGTCTGGATAGCATTTACACTTCCGTTAGGCCATAAGTACTATAAAGTGCCCATCATAAAATTCATGTCATACCTCACCTCCCACATATACTTGATGCTCTTCCTATTAATAGTAGGTATTACCCCGCCTTACCCCATTGTTAGGAAAGGTTTGTTTCCTTTCTGGTACGAGTGGATCCTGCTAATATGGCTAAGTGGACTTTTACTGTTTGAACTGACGAACCCAAGTGACAAATCCGGATTGGGTTGGATCAAATTATCGGTCTTATTATTCAGTATATTCGGAGTGGGCGTGCATTTAATGGGAATTTTGTTTATAAGCAAGGAACATTGGCCGACTTTGATGTATTGCAGGAACCAACTGTTCGCCTTGAGTTTTGTACTAGCTTGTGTTCAAATCCTAGACTTTCTGTCATTCCATCACCTGTTTGGACCATGGGCTATCATTATTGGTAATTTAATGAAAGACCTTGCTAGATTTTTAGCCGTTTTAGCCATCTTTGTGTTCGGTTTCTCAATGCAGTTCGTGGCATTGAACCAACCGTTTTCTGAGTTAGGTCCAACTGAGATTAAGAATCTCGATAAATATGGAGCAATAAAGCGAGACTTAGGAATCTTTTCTGATGGTGAGTGTTATTTTTTAAATTATCTAATGTTCTTGATGAAATTTTATTGATTTAGGAGATGCTTACTTTAATTTGGTTTGGGAGTATCCTGATAATAATTTGGAGAATTGAGAAGTTGGCAAAATTGTGGAAACAATATTTTAACAAACTTTAATTTATGTCTTAAAAATCAAAAATAAATCCATATACAGCGTGTCCATATTTTCAGCTATTAGTCAACCAAATTTGGATCGGTATTAAGGACTGGTATTATGTCCTTGAGTAAAACTAATGCGATATTATTGAGCAGCATACTGTATATCCCTATATCCGAAATTTAACGACATTTTGATGTTTGCCTTTCGAATGGCGACCTCCCTAAAATTACATTTTTTAAGCATTAAATAATCAATTGGAAACGAATTGTTTTTAGAAAAAATGTTATTCCTTGTTTTCTCCTTAAATTCACTTTTTATACCGCCACAGATCATCGATACTTTTAAATTTCGTAGAGCAAGCAATTTCGCTGAAAAATTACTAAACATTTTGGACCATCAACCCCGTCAATTATTCGAGTATTACCGATGACATGAAGTGGCAGTAAAAAGCGAAATTAAAGGGAAAATGAGGAATGACTTTTTTTCGAAAAACAATTCCTTTCCAAGTTCTTGATTATTTATTATTTAAAATTTGTAATTCGAAAACCATAAATCAAAATACTGTTAAATCTTCGCTATAGTGATTCTGAACCATGTTCAATAATATTGCATTAATTTTTCAATAAAAAAATGCCTAATATGACCTCGAAAAATCGACCCGATTTTTCTTAATAATTTTATTCTTTACTCAAAAAGGGTATAATGAAGATCTTTGAAATCGATCAAAATTTGGTTGAAATCGGATTGCTAATAACTGAGTTGTGGAGGGGAGGGGGGAAGGCATTGAAAGTGAGACACTCTGAATATTAAAACACTATTTTGAAACACATAAAATCAGCTAAAACAAGCTATTTCAAATCATTTATTAGAAAAAATTTAAACAATTTTAAAAATCTAGTTCTGTAAACTGTATAGATAGGCAAAAAAACTGCTGATACAATAAAGAAAATAATTATGAACATTCATTAATAATTTTTCTAGTCCTAAATGAAACAATAACAAAAGAAATACTTCAGTTGAAACGAAAAATAAAAATAAATAAATAAATCAATATATCAGTATTTAACACAAACATATGAAATTAAATGGAAAAAATAATAGTTCATTTAAAATCTAGAATCCGATACACCAAAAACTTTCAACCAGGATGTTTGAAAAAGATTTTATTTTTATACTTGAACTATATGGCGTCTACTATCCGCCATTTTACTATTTCCTAGTATACGGATAAGGGAAATTGAGGTAAATTAAGAAAAAAACTCATGGGAAAATCAGGAGAAAATACAGAAATGTTGAAGAAATCGAAGAGAAATCAGAGGACATTAAGAAAATCCCCATTGAAATAAACATTGCGCATACGCGGTTTAACTTTCGACGTCTGTGCGTAGCGACTTAGTAAAACCTTTCTAAAATATAAAGGGCATTTGTGGCACTACAAAAATCACAGCAGGCGTGTCGCTTTCTTTCCAATATATTTTTTATGATAGTAAACAGTAAACGGTAAATAGTAGTAAAGGAAGCCGTAAATGCTCGTTATATTTTGCAATAGACTTTACTCTGTCAGCTGTGCTCTTTATTGCTCTTATTGTAGAGCTCAAGGGTCGGTCAAGTTTTCCCCACTTCCGTGAAGAATTAGACTCAATTATGTATCATAATTTGCGCACCTCCTCATGAATTTTGCACCTTCCATGAGGTGAAGATGCAAACTTGATGCTTGACCCCCGCCCCACTTGTTTCACTTAAATTAAATATACTGTCATCATAGCCGCCTGATTTTACAGAATTTTCTTATCATATTAACGCCCACGCCAAGACAAATGATACGAAACCTTAATGAGGATAAAACAATAAAATAAAATAATGTAAAGTCCGTTAAGTTGAATTAAATCCTACTACAGATGGCACACAGAATTGGAATTGTCCTAGTAGTACAGTAGGTGAAGCTTTTAAATCCCAGCCCGAAAACGATGTAATGAATTTTCAAATTGTTTTCTTCAAAGTATGTACATAAGAATCTATATTGTAATTTTTCCTGCCCGCCCCTTCTTAGGGGTTGTCGCAAAAAAAATCACGCATAATCTGATAGAGAATCAAATTATAAGAAAGAAAGGTCTTATACAACTTTTTTGTCAAAATGAAAATTTTTCAAGATATTGCGAACTGAAAATTGCAATTTTACGTCCTAAAATCAGTATTTCTAGACGTTTTTTTTTAAATTACTCGAAAAATGTGGACTAATACAAAAATGCAAGGGTACAAAGTTAAAGCTTTTACGAAAACAAATCGAATGGTTAATTCTTTTTTTTTTTCTCCGATGTTTAGTTTTGGCAATATGGGCATTTTCAAAATGGGGCCGAAAAAATATACGACGTAAAAATCTGAGAAAAAATTTTATTTTTGTAATAATTAAGGTATTAAATTTTTTTCCATTAAGACGTATTACGACCTTTTATAATGAAAACTAAATACTATTATTTGTGAAGGCTATTCGATCGATCATATCCTAATTGAAAGCGACACAAGCTACGTAGAGAAACCTCTATGCAAAAAAAGAAAATTATAATGTGTAGTAAATAAATAAAAATTTGTTTTTAGTCTTTACACATTTTTCCTTAATTTTTATAAAATTATCTAGTTGAAAAAAAATTACATTAATTCGTATTTACAATATATATATTATGTAGTAAAGAAATGTTTGCTAATGCATGAATAAAAATGTATAAACACCGAATGATCATTTAATATTCTTTAATTTAGTTAAGATGTTGAAAAACGATATTGTCGAGAAAACTGTTTAATAGAGAATTGTTTTTTTTTTTTCTGTTAGAAACAATTATTGTCTGAAAAATTGCTCGCAAAAAAATTATTTTTCGAAATAATAAAGAAAAAATTTTTTTTAACAAAAATAATTGTTTATAACAAATTATTGTTTAATTACGAAAAAATCGACATGACAGATATTATTATTTCATCATGCTACCTCAGATTAAAAAAAAAGCGTCAAAATTGGTCAATAATTGACGGAGAACGGTAAATTTTTTGTTGACTCACGGATTTGAACTCGTCTAGATCATTTTATGAACGTGTTACAGATATGACTCGTGCTTCTCTTTCCTATTCTGACGCCGATTTAAAATTAATTGTTATCATTGCAAAATGCATTTTGCCCCCAAACTCAGCTCTATTACAAAGATAAACTATTAAACTAGTTGTTCGCCAAGTTTCAGATGTTAATGTTTATTAATAAAGAAATTACGAATTTATTAAAAAAAAAATCATCTTGGCTTCTAGTAAGGCTAGTCACTTTTTTTTGAAAATGTGTGAGAAAACCCAGCAACAAAGATATGAGAACAATGTTGGAATATCTTCATTTGTTTAAAAGTTATTAGCAAAAAACGTACCCTCAAAATGTGACACTTTTTCAAACGCCATTTTGAAGTTGAAAATAATGCAAATTTGATTTACCATTACTGAAAACATAAAATTTAAGTCTCAACAAAAAAAATGATAACCAGATCAACCCTCTACGACAACGGGAACTGGGTGAATTTGTATTTTACATTTAGTCGGGGAGCCTTCCCTAGCTGTACGTGCACCCTCCCGCCCGATCCTTGGGGACAATGTGTTTCATAAAGATTAAAGCCTAAGGAACAATTTAAAGACATGTCCTAAAAAAAATTGGCTGTACTTTCAAGATGGCGGCCATATGTTAAAAAAAACTGTTGCCAATGTTGTTTTTGTCATTTAACACAAAAACTAAAAAAGATGGCCAAAACTTTTTTCACAATAAACAATGTGCATAAAATTTTCTACAATTTTGTACCTATACAATATTTTGATAGGAGTTACCATTTTCCAGATAAATGAGTCCAAAATTAAGAAAACATGGAAATTCATATATCGGTAAATCACTTAGAGGAAATAACTCTGACAATTATTGTAAGGCGTATAATATAACTTTATATTATTAACATAAAAATAAAATAAAATAAACTGAAAAAATAATAATAATAATAATAATAATAATAATAATAATAATAATAATAATAATAATAATAATAATAATAACAACATCTTGAAGACCAGGCTCAACTCTAGAAACATAGTAAAGGCAATCAACAGCTATGCCCTCCCTGTTTTGCAGTACTCCTTTGGTATTGTAAAGTGGTCATATACTGATCTGGAAGCAATCAACAGACAGATCAGAACAGAGCTTACCCGGGCAAGAATGCACCATCCAAGGTCATCAATGGAAAGAGTCACACTACCTAGGGAGAAAGGAGGTAAAGGAATCACAGACGTGGTAACTGCATGCCACCAACAAATTGACAGCCTTAGAAAATACTTCTATTCCAAAACCACCGATCTACATAGGATGATAATACGGGCTGACATAGGATACACTCCACTCAACTTGAGCGTTAGAGAACACCAACCATTCCCAGTTACGACAATTGACCAAAAGATACAGAAGTGGGGTTCGAAGGAACTCCATGGAAGGTTCTTATACGATCTCCAAAACCAGGCCGTAGACGCGGCATCCTCGGTGGAGTGGTTAAAGAGCGGGAAACTGTATCCAGAGACGGAAGGATTCATGATCAGTATCCAGGATCAAGTAGTGAACACCAGAAACTACAGAAGATACATTATAAAAGAAGATATCCCAACTGATAACTGTAGGAAGTGTAACCAACACCAAGAAACTATTGAACATATATTATCTAGCTGTCCGTACCTAGCCCGTACCAAGTATCTTGACAGGCACAATAAGGTAGCTGCGATAGTGTATCTGGAAATTCTTAAGCTGCTGAAGATTCCACCTGAAGATGAAAGTCCGTATTTTGCCTATAAACCGCCGCCTGTGGTAGAAAATGAACATGCTAAAGTATACTGGGACAAGGGAATAATAACAGATATTACAGTCCGACACAATAGACCTGACATTACAGTTGTTGATAAGATACATAAAACTGTCACACTCATTGATGTATCTATACCTAGCAACAATAACATGGAACTCAAGCACGCTGAAAAAGCTGACAAATATAAAGACCTGAAGAGGGAGATTGAACAGATGTGGGGCATGCGCACCGTTAAGATCGTCCCAATAATCCTATCATCTATGGGACTAATACCCAAGAAATTGAAGGAATCTCTGTGTGAAATTGAAATACCATGGAACTCATACCTAAATATGCAGAAATCTGTTATTCTCGACGCGGCGCACATCGTGAGATCGTTTCTGGAACAATAGGCACTAACAGCATCAATCTTGTCTACTCGACCGACTGTTGCTGATACACCGGAAAATGTCCGTGAAAAAAAAAAAAAAAAAAAAAAAAAAAAAAAAAAAAAAAAAAAAAATAATAATAATAATAATAATAATAATAATAATAATAATAATAATAATAATAATAATAATAATAATAATAATAATAATAATAATAAACTATTACTATTACATCGGGTAACGATAGAGTCCAGACGGAGTCGGTAACATTCAGAAGGGGAGTATTTCAGGGAGACTCCCTCAGCCCCCTTCTCTTTTGCATCTCACTACTGCCATTATCCGTTTCGCTCCGGAAAACCCGTGGATACAACTGCGGTACCCCCGGCGATAGGAGGCATAAGGTCACCCATCTGTTTTACATGGATGACCTTAAACTTTATGCCTCCGGAGAGAGGGACCTACACCAGTCCCTCAGGGTGGTACAGGAGTACACGCAGGCTGTCGGTATGGAGTTCGGGCTGGACAAATGTGCACTGGTCCATCTCAAGAGAGGACGATGCGGGGACTACGGAGAGGACGCGCAGATCGTGGACGGAAGCATCTTACATCATCTAGATGCCGGAGAGTCCTACACTTATTTGGGTGTCGAGCAACGCTCCACCCAAGAAGTGAGTGTAGTGAAAAACGCTCTCCGCGGCAAGTATCAGCACCGACTCCGACAGATCTGGTCTTCAGAGCTGTCGGGGAAGAACAAGGTGTCTGCTACCAACATGCTTGCCGTTCCGATCCTTCTCTACTCCTTTGAAGTAGTGAAATGGACTCGAGAAGAGTTGCGTCAACTCGACGTAGGAACCCGCAAGAAGATGCATCTCAATAGGAGTTTGCATCCTAAATCGTCCGTTCCTCGGCTATACCTCCCACGACATCGGGGAGGCCGTGGACTCTTGAGTTTGGAGAGTCTCCATAATAGGATGGTTCTGGATGGAGCCTGTAAGGTCATCAGGAGTTCGGATCCCCTCCTCTGCATGGTCCGAGACCATGAAAGTGCAGGAATAGGAGCCTTTTTGTTTAAGGCAGCACAGAGAGCAGCCGATGAACTTGGTCTCTCCTTCGACGTCGAGCGGGTAAATCCCGACTCTGTCACCGAGTTGGAACCTGCTCGACGAAAAGCCCAAATTAAAGCTGCAGAACACAACATCTTTCTGCAGCTTCACACGGATAAGCCAATGCATGGAGTTTTCTATAAAAATATAGAAAACCTTGGCTTATCCGAAAGGCTGACCTTTGCCTTCTTAAGGTCAGCCGGGCTGAAGTCTGAGACCGAGGGATTCATAATGGCTTGCCAGGATGGTGTATTCAACACCCTCGTCTATCGTAGTCGTGTCATGGGTATAGAGGTCCCTGATGTCAGCTGCAGGGCCTGCCGCAGGGCGCCAGAGACTCTTATGCACTTGCTGTCGGCTTGCCCGACATATGCAGTCTCGGCCTATATCCAAAGGCACGACGGAGCATTACGGGTGCTTTATTACCATTTAAGGCACTCGTATGGGATAGACGAAACACCAGTGCTGCCTTACGCTCCGGGGGATATTGAGTCCGTTGTGGGAAATGAGAGGTGTCTAATTTATTGGAACTACTCTTTTCCCACCGTCAGGCAAATACAAGCCAACAAGCCTGACGTAGTACTCCTCGACCATCAACTCAAGACAATGTTTGTCGTGGAGTTCTCGGCTCCCGCGGAGAACAACATTGTCTTGAAGGAGGAGGAAAAACGGACAAAATATCGAGATCTGCTCTTCGAACTCCGGAGACTGTATCCAGACCATACTGTTAAGATAGTGGTACTGATTATAGGAGCCCTCGGTGGAACGAGACACACACTGCTTTCGGAACTCAAGATCATACCGGCATGCCGAAATTCGGCAGAGGTCTTAGCCGGCAGAATGCAGAAGACCGTCATCCTCGGCTCATTACGTCTGCTCAGGGCACACGATTCCCGGACCCAGTAGTCACTTACCCCACGGGTGTGGGGAGTGGCTGCCGGTACTACCAGCTCCCCTCTGTGAGGGTCGGAGCCACAGAGAAGGGTGACTGGCTTTTAACAAAAAAAAAAAAAAAAAAAAATAATAATAATAATAATATTAATAATATAATCTTCAGACATTTATCTCGAAAACGGTAACAGTGGTATCTGGAAAACGGAACTCTTATGCAAATATTGTACAGGAACAAAATTGTAGAAAAGTTTATGCACTTTGTTTTTGTGCAGAAAATTTTTCTCCATCTTTTTTAGTTTTTGTGTTAAATGACTAAAACAATATTCGCATTTTTTTTAAACGGACGCCATTTTGAAAGTACAGCCAGTTTTATTTTTTAGGACATGTCTGGAATTGTTGCTTTAATGTTTATGAAGAACATTGTCCCCAAGGATCGGGGGGGTGCACGGACAATTAGGGTGGGCTTCCGTAGTGTTACGTTTTATGTTGAATTTTATATTTTACTTTAAGAAATGAATCATTTATCTGGAAAATGGTAACTCCTATGCAAATAATGTATGTAGAAAATTGTATGCACTTTGTTTCTTGTACAGAAAGTTTTTCTCCATCTTTTTTAGTTTTTGTGTTAAATGACAAAAACCATATTTGCAATTTTTTTTTTAAACGGACGCTATTTTGAAAGTGCAGCCAATTTTTTTTTTTTAGGACATGTCATAAATTGTTCCTTAGGCTTTATTCTTTATGAAAAACATTGCCCTAAAGGATCGGGGGGGGGGGAGGGTGCACGGACACTTAAGGTGGGTTCCCGTAGTAATTATTTATGTTTTTAATAAACTAATTAAAATTTTTGATGAAATTTTAGGGGTAACTTTGGGGTAATAAAAGAGTTTCAAGCACTAAAGTGCTTTTGTTAAAGAATGAAAAATATTTGCAAATTAAGAACATTTTCGCTGTTTTTTGAAATTATTTAAACAAATTTTTAAGCGTTTTAAATGAAACACCTCTCAAATTAACCGTTTTTCAAAGTTCTAACAGTATCTACAAATTGAAAAACCTTTGAGGTATCTTTAAAAAAGTCGATTTTTTGGAATTTTTCGACAAAAAATCGTTAAATAAACAATGTTCCGGCGGTCAAAAAGTGGACCAAATTCAGCGCCATGTTCGTAATCAATATCATTTAATCAATATCGTTTAATCGACGTCGCATCCTGAATTGAATTACAATATGCATTTTTGCTAATTCCACTGGATTACTAAGTTGAGTATGCACAAACTTTGGAGTAGGGTGTGCAAAATGGAGCAATGAATGTTGCTGAATAATGATAGAATATTGAGGAAGGACTAGAGGAGCTAGAGACGTTGACGTTGTGCAGAATTGTGCAAAATTAGGCGATTTTGATGACCAGAAAATCAATTTAATTGAAGCGAGTGGCGAGCGCTATGTTTACACCCCTCACCTAATTTTCCCTAATATTTCTATAAATTAGAAAGAAAGTATGTAAAATTGTACAAAATATGTGCAATATTGCGGTGCATAATTGAATCCGATTATTCAAGAGTGTGGGACAAACTTGACTGACCCATTTACTAATAGTGTTGTATAATCTAAGAAGAAGAACATGCAGTGACAATGGTATGTTATTCACGTTACGGCAAAACGCGCTTTTATTTTTCGATTCCACGAACTTGCCTCGATTTTACATTTTTTCCATCTTCGAATTTGGTACCAGAGGTGAGGCAGGACGGTCTCAGGGATTAGCTCGTTTAACTTGCAAACTATTATGGTAGTAAACGTTGACAGATACACAGCAAAAGGTGGAAAGAAATAATCGATGCGACGTTTTGCCAGAAGTTATTGGCATCTTCAAAATCATTTATGTGTTTTTCCTTGTCTAGATGTATTCAAGTTTAAAAGGCACGCAACGCATTGATATAAACGAATGAATACAACATAAACTCGATGTATTGATGTCTCATACATACCTCAAAAATTATCAATTTTCATAAAGATGACTAAGAATTAAAAAAATGCTGCATAACATGTAATGAAAGTGTTGCAGATTAATGAATAACTGAAAAAGTTCTATGAATTATAAGGTTTCATTGTGGGATAAACAGTATTTTAGGCAATTTTGTTTGTTTCGTGTATATTATATATTATCAGGATACTAATACCGCACCGAATTAAAAAACATGCTCTGCAATGATTATTTATTTTTTAATCTATTAATTAGACATATAGAGGTAATATGCTAATTATTTCCATACATTATTTCAACAGACTGCAATTTGCTAGCTTTTACGCTTACTTTAGATTCATGTTACTTTCTGAAATGTCAAGCTTTTAAGAACGATCATAGCCTACAATAATTTTCTCTCTCTCTCTACACCCAATCATTTCTTAAAAGCTCTGTAAATAGCATATTATAATCTATATCTCCTTGCTTAACAACTATTTAAAACCTCTACTTTCCAACAAATATCTCTGTGATATATGCACGTTTTACTTCTGATACTAATTGCGCACGCGCCAATTTAACTGTATATACATCCACCAACTTACACGTACCTTTATTTGTATTATACCTTCTTTTCCAACAAATAGAAGTCGAAACGTTGACAGACGACGTCGAATGGATCGAAGAACCAATCTACAATCGACCGTTACCAAGATCAAGCTTGCGAAAAAAGCGTCGACCCCTAACTGGGAGTAAGTCCCTATGTGTGGGCTTTATCTGTGGCTCTAGAAGCTCATGTCTGTCCGTCTTAAACCAATTATTGTTTAAGACTTCTGTGTATAGTTTTTTAAAGGGTGTATAGTTGCATTTTAGGTATTCGCCTACGTGTCCGCTGACCGCTCGCTCGCTTTATTGTCTGTTCCTGTCCATCTAGAAACATCTACATGTTTGTGTATGTTTTTTCTTTTATACAGTTTTATTGTTTTCTTTTTGTTTTGGTTTTGTGTGTTGTATGTGTCCTCGAAGTATATGCTAAATACAAATGTGTAACAAAAATTTAATTCCAAATTTAAATTTAAAATGTTAAGCATTTTAAGTGATTCAAAGGACACAATATCGGTTATTTCAATTTCCGAAAAGGTTTTGTTGAATACAATACTTAAATTTCTAACACTGTCTATAAAATAGATGTAGAGGGTTTATTGAAATAGTAGAATGAATTGTAAAATTTTGAATAAATTCAGTAATACAATTATTTTTTTCATAATAGACACAGACATTTTTTTTTTTAATTACACGTAATTTTATGACTTTCACTGTTTTAAAAGCTTGTTTTGTTGAGTAAATAAGTTCTCATTTTATTAAACGACAATCCTCGTACTTTTCCATAATTTGGTTTTTCTTTAAATTGCATATTCACGAGGGGACAACCGCTGGCGAAATTTTGTACACCTAATACCTATTCTAGAAAAATACCCTTTATTTCCCCTTTAATTTCTTGTAATTCCCCTAATTCCTCAAATACCTTTATTTCCTCCTAATGCCTTAATATTATCTAGATTATCTCGGGAACGGAGCACTTTTTGATAAAAATACCTATATACAAAATTGTTCCTTATAAAATTCTCTATCAAAAATGTCTCTACACTTTTTTCCTAAAATTAATAGTACCGTGGGAAATAAGGCGCACACATGAGGGTTGGTTCCGGTCAACACAATAAATTGTAATCTTATAAAATAACGCGATTTTTCATGAAGCGAGAATATTGTATACCGGGTCGCTCAGCCGATAGGGACACTGTTGTAACTTTTGAATGGTCGAATGGATTTTTTCAAATTTGGTGTAGTGATATGGGATATAATTTCCAATTATATAATGTAAAAACCAAAATGGCCGACTTCCGGTTTCGATTTTACCCGAAAGTGGGTTTTAAATACCCGGTTTTTGCGTAAAATCCCGCACATTGGCAGCCTTGAAAAATAACAGCGTTTACAGCAAGCTCTAAAATAATGCAGTGACCTTGGGTCGTCTGAGATGTAGTGGGAGAAATTTAAATTTTTTACATTGTGGTGGTGTATAGATATTTATATTTTTTTCGCGTAAAGACAGCTTTGAAAATAGCTATACGGATATTCAGCGAATTATATGGCCTGCGCTGATTACATTTACGCCTCATTTACCAAAGTACTATTAATTTTAAGAAAAAAGTTTAGAGAAGATTTTTATAGAGAATTTTATAAGGAATAATTCTGTATATAGGTTTTTTTATGGAAAAATGCACCGTTCCAGAAATAATCTAGAAAACCTCAAAATGGTGGTGGAAACGACGTCCTCTAGGGGATGAAGCACGCAATTTTTGAAGCTTTATGAATTTTGTCCAATTTATTACAATTTTAACTGTTTTATTACTGAAGTATTACAAGAAAGACATCGTGCAAAGTTTTAATAATGAAAAAGCTAGTCATGGAGAAATTGTAGACGTAGGAGAGCGATTTGTTCTAGCTTTATACAACTCTACCTCCGCAGAAAAAAAGTCTAGATGTATACAGATTCATGACTTTTAACAAACTTGTTGGTAAAGCGTTTTGTCACTGTAATATTATCAAAACTATCAACAACTTCAGCTGCTGCTCGGCAACACTCATATCGCGTTTTTTACCAAATTCAAACATGGAAAGACGTTGCGCTAGAAGCTACTGATTGAGGATGGAAAGAAGTTGGCGGTATATTAACCCGATCTATGACAACAGAAGAACCGGCTCCCGAATCTGTTATAACACTAATTTCTTGTTCATGCAAATTAGGGTGCGAAAACAGGTGCAGTTGCAGAAGAGCAGGCTTACGTTGCTCCACAATGTGCTACCATTACCAGGGACAAGCATGCATGAATGTCTAATCTATGGAAGACGATGAAGATTAATTAACGTAGGTAGCCTTTTGATAATTAGTGGATTCGGCCTACAGGGGACACCACACGCCAAGTACTTTACCTCTAGGGTGGAGTGGAAACAAGTACAATATACAATATTCTCGCTTCTTTAAAAATCGCGTTATTTTATAGAGATGAGAAGATGGAAGTGGTACATTTATTATAATTTTAGGTGGAGTTTAGTAGCTACTGCTTTAGCGTTAAGCATTGAACTTTAAAGTAGATTGTAGTAAAGATTACAATTTATTGTGTTGACCGGAACCAACTCTTATGTGTGCGCCTTATTTCCCACGGTACTATTAATTTTTGGAAAAAAAGTGTAGAGACGGTTTTTATAGAGAATTTTATAAGGAATAATTGATCAAAAAGTGCATCGTTCCCGAGATAATCTAGAAAACCTCAAAATGGGGGTGGAAACGGCGTTCTAGGGGATGAAGCACATTATTTAGTGGTGGGAACTTTTCGGTTTAGTAATTCTTATGTTATTCGTAACATTTCTACCAATTTTCAAATCTTTATGAATTTTGTCCGATATAAATCGTTATATTACTGAACTAGAAGTCCATAGTATCATCGGTAGTTTAATTAAATTAAATAGTTTTTCTTTACTAGATATTTTTAACGCTAATCTCTGCGCTGTTTTTACAACACTGACGTCCTTCATATAAGAATTGGTATGTAATTCTTCAAGATAAACATTCCATTTCAATATTTTTACGCTCTAATTCCCTATACCTTTTATTTCCTCTTAATTCCCTTCTAATACCTCGTAATAATATTTATTTCCTCCAAATTCCCCTGTAATTCCCTTAATACCTAATAATTCCTTCCGAAATACCTTTAATTCCTTCCTAATTCCTCCGATTTGTACACTATTTCCCCTCAGCGGTTGCCCCTTCGCATATTCACCACGGCCGGCAGTGGTCCCATGATAGTTGCATCAAGCCACGTTTAGTGTAAGGCTAGCAATATTGAAAAAAAAAAATAGTTGCAAAGGATTCCGCCCACCACAAGTGGAAATCCGGCATCAGTTAAATTCGCCCAAATTTTGATATGTTGCTGTACTGGCCGAGTAGATCAAAAGTCTCCAAAAACACACCCTTCTCCCCTGTTCGCCCTCTAAAGAGGTAAAATGCGTTGGAATAAATAATACAATGCAATACAATAATACAATACAATAATATTTTATACTTTCAATAGTTACAAAAAATTTAGTCAAAGAATTTGATTTATATTTTGACACCTTTCTACCTTCCTACCCTTTTTCATCTCTTACGGAGGGTTTAAATACCTTTGCGGGTTAGGGTGGCCCATCTCTATAGGGGGTGAATTTTTTTTGCGTATTTTTTAAGTCTCACCCCACGAAAATATACTATTATACTAGGAATAATTTATGTCAAAGTTTCAGATAATTCGGTGAACGGTAACCCGTGCCGCATTCAGGTAGAAATTTGTAGATAAGATTTTATTACGGTAATACACTTAAATTTTATTTAAAATACATCTTTTCTCATAATGTTTTATTGGTGTAATTATTTCCTAGAAATTATTTGTTTTGGAAGTTTGGAAATATAATGCACCTACGGTAGGTTTTTATGTCAGTTTGCAATTGTGTTTTACAGTGGTGACATTATAAGTTCTAGCATACGTTCCTTTTTGAAAAAACATTTAACGATGGCTGATGTTAGATCCTTACGAAAGGATACTTTCATTTACTTAGTTGGACACTATTCGTCACAAATCATTGGCAATAAATTGCCGTCTAATAGACAAGTATTACAAGTGCTCTTTTATAACATTCGTGAAGTGAAGCTAAGTGTACATGAAAGTGCTAAATTAACAATAAAAGAGGTGTCAGTTTTTTGGGATAAAGCTCGCATTCCGACACGTCAGGATTTTCATTGTGTTAAACAACTAGATAAACTTCATGCAGAGTGGAGGAACTTACAAAAATCGGCTAAAAGGGCCAGTGCGGGAGGTAAAGAAAAAATTTTCGTTGAAAAATTGGACGATCTCTTTGACATTTCTCATGCAAATGCATTGGAGTTGATGAAAATAGATGAAGATAAGCAGTTTTTAATTAACCAAAGAAAAAAGGGACGTCCTGGATTTATGCATGGTATTGATTACTAACTTGCTTCTCAAGAAAAATCAGCTGAGGAGAAATTACAGAAATTATCCGAACGAATGCAACGAAGTCAACAAGAAAAAGCTAGATTAGAGGAAACAGTCACCTGTCCATCATCAAGTGGTAATTCAGCCGACTCCAACGAAAATGAAGATGAAATAATCAAAGCCCAAGAAGAGTTGTTACAAGACCAGCCTGGCCCGTCACACCCAAAAAAGAGGAGATTGTATAGAACATGTAACATCATCACACCAAAAATAGCCGCTGCATTTGATGCTTGCAAAATAAGCGACAGGTATGGAGTCCATATTTTGACGGCAGTAGCAGAAGCACTAGGACATGACACCACATCTTTGTCCATCAGCAGAACCACACTTCAGCGCTCTATACAACGCATCCGCGAAGAAAGAGCTGAAATATTAAAAACTGCCTTCGGTAATTCTGAATTGTCGGACCCAGTCATCCATTGGGATGAAAAACTTTTACCTTCTCTCACTGGAATGGGAAATATCGATAGACTTGCTATCTTAGTTACTAGTGGAGATATTGAACAACTACTTGCAGTACCAGCTTTGCCCAATTCAACTGGAAGAGAACAGACTGAAGCAGTTTATGATGTGCTTTGTGAATGGAATTTGGACGAAAAGGTAATAGCTTTGTGTTGTGATACAACAGCATCAAATATGGGTTATATAAATGGGGCAGCCACACTATTGCAACAAAAATTAGAAAGAGATATTCTATATTTTCCTTGTAGACATCATATTTTTGAAGTGGTTTTGAGAAGTGTGTTTGACACAAAAATGCCTTCCTCATCTGGTCCAAATGTGCCACTATTTAAACGTTTTAGGGAATTTTGGCCCAAAATAGATCAAAATAAACTAAAAACTGGATTTCAGATATCAAAAATTAAACACATTTTACAACCAGTTAAAGCCGAAATTGTAAAGTTTCTAAATGCAGCTTTAACTTTGCAACAGCCTCGTGATGATTATAAAGAATTTTTAATGCTTTCTAAACTTTTTGTTGAAGAAGAGCCCACTCACACGACATTCTATCAACCAGGGGCATTTCATCATGCACGTTGGATGGCCAAAGCCATTTACTGTCTAAAAATATTTTTTTTCCGAGATCAGTTCCAACTAACTAAAAAAGAAAAAATAGGTATTGAAGATGTATGTCTCTTTATTGTAAAGGTTTATGTAAAGGCCTGGTTTACAGCGTCATTTGCTAGTAAAGCACCGCTTCATGACTTAGACTTTTGTAAAGAACTCAAAATATTGACAAAGAAATATCTCAAGCCGCAAGTAGGAAAATAGTGAACCATTTGTGGTACCTTAATTCAGTAAATGTTGGCTTATCTTTCTTTGATGACCATATTTCAGTTACCACTAAAAGAGAAATGGTTAAAGCTTTGAATAGGAAAACACCAAATCAAGAGGGTATTAAACGACTTATGATTGGTAACATTACTGACGTTGAAAACAAGGAAATTCAGGACTTCATATGCGAGAACACTAAACAGTTTTTTCAAAAATTAGGTTTGTCTATGGAATTTTTGGAAAATGATCCAACAACATGGAGGGAAAATGAAAGTTATACCCGATGTTTCAATATTGTAAACAAAATTAAAGTTGTAAATGATGCCGCTGAGAGAGGAATCAAACTTATTACTGACTATAATGACATTTTAACAAAAAATGAAGACCAAAAACAGTTTTTACTCCAAGTTGTAAATGATTATAAATCACAGTTTCCAAATGTAAAATGCTTTGGCATGCTTTGGCCTAGTGCAAAAAATACTGTTTTTATTACTATATGTCTTGTAGATTTAGGATAATATTTGGTACTATGTATGAAAAAAACGTTTCATAATAAAATACACAAAGATAAAACGAGAGTTTTATTTCAAAATCTTCTAGTCTAGTTTTCTTAGACTACGAATTTACAGTAGTATGACACATGCCATAGTCACAACAGATAATGTCTTTGATATTTGTATGACTTGATTAGTCATTCTAAAGATAAATGTTGCTGATTAAAAAAAAAAACAATGCATCAACCAAAGAATGTAAATAATTCCATTAACTTTTATTATTGCATAATAATGCATTCTGCGGCACCCCTTGCCTTCAATTTGCCTCAATAATATTTTGAGGGGACTGTTTTTTCTTCAAATGGAACCATTTGCAGGGGTGAGAAATAAAAAATTTCGATTTCGAAAAAGATGGGCCACCCTATTGCGGGTGCATTTCTATATTTTATTCGACTGATTCAATAGAATTTTCGTGAAAGAGATACAGATGCCCAGCTGCCAAAACCATTCTCAACCACCGGAAGGTGTTAATAAGGGTACAATGGTGGCATAAATAATTGTCATTACATCTCTCGAATTATGCCAGTCATCTTAATAATGCTATAATATTATTTCGAAAGAGATACCGTTATGTAGACATGAAAGTATTTTTCACCTCTCGGAAGGGGTGTGAAATGGTAAATAAATCATTTGAAGTAATTGCCCCGCTTTTTTTTCGAGATACGATTCTCATCTTAGTGGCTCCATAATATTTTTGAAGAAGAAATACACTGGCCAAAGTAATTTCCCCCAAAAGGATGTATAAGGGTAATGGAGTGTCTTGGGGTAATTCGTATCGATTGATATATTCATTACCATAAGGGCTCCATAATATTTTTCAAAGAGAAATACCGGTGTGGATTGGTCAAGTCCTTTTCACCTTAGTACAGTCACTGAAGGTTTTCACCTCCGATTTCCTTGAACCTCCATCGATTTTCATGAAAATTTGTGAGTAGTTAGAGGATACCTCAAGAAACAAAAGTGACATAGTGCCAACTTGCGCTTTTACCCTAGGGGTGGATGCCACCCCTTCTCGGGGGTGGAAATTATTTTATGAAAAATAACCCCAGGAATCGATAGAGGAACCAATTCTAAGCAAAATTTGTTATATAAAGTTATTAAAATAAATCAATGCTTTTTGAATTATTAAAGATCAAAGATTTTGATTTTTCGTGAAAAAAATGCATGTTTTAAAGCAGTTTTTCAAAAAAGTTGTCATTACCAAAATTGAAGCTAATGAAAAAACGAATAAATTTCTTCCTTAAAAAACCTTTTAATATTAATTCAAAGTGAGCTATAGGTAATTGAATGTATATTTTTTTTCGGCGAGTACTCAAATCTAAGTATTCAAGCTTAAATAACGGGAAAACGATGCATTTTATAAAATATACTTACTGAACACTTTTCAAAGTACTCAGAAATACCTATCAAATGAGCTGTAGAAGAAGTTGATAGCATCAAAATTAAGCAAGTTATGATGAAAATAAGAGGACCCTTTCGAATTTTTTAGGAAAAAGTGAAAAATAAAACCTACGCCATTTCCACAAAAATTAAAATTTATAGTAATCCCTATAAGGCTTTCTTTATTTTAGCATTTTAAAAATTTTGACCGGTTTAGAATGCATATTTTTGAAAAAAAATATGATTTTTCAAATTTTCCTAAATTTCATTTTCTTTTGATAATAACTCCAAAAATACTCGATATATGTAAAAAATAATGGAGAACGAAATTTGAGTTTTTTTTTTAACAAAGATTTTAGTTTTTTTTATTTTTGTAGGATAAAAAATAACCGAGATAGAAACGTTTAAAGCCTAAATTTTACTGCGAGAACCATGTAACCGGGGCCCTTTAACCTTTTATCTTTTAAAAAATAAGGGTTTTAAAAGATTAAATTTAATACGATATTATAGCCCGTGAAATTACCTTTCAAATGGTTTTTGGATGAACCTGATATCATAAAAATTAACGGAGTTATTGTAAAAAAACCAATAACATTTTTTTGGAAAAATTTTTTGAGCAGAGATTTTGTATGCATATATAGGAAAAAGATAGATAGTAAGAAGTAGACGTGTCGATAGGTACATGCTCACAAAATATACATGTGTGAGTGTGTGTATGTTTCTTTTGAAGATAGAAAAAGTGAAAGGAATTCTGAACATCTGCTCGAAAACATAGTGAGGCTTTCTAGTATGCTGTGTGTCTATTGAATATTATTAAAATAAAAAATGAATAAACTTTTCATATATTTTAATATTTATTTTAATACATTTTCCTCTTAATTAATAAATTAAATATTTATAAGTCACATAAGCACTGAAAAAATTATTTCCAACGTTAAATTATGCTTTTTCATCAATTTGTGCACGAAGGGTAGTTTGGGGAATGTGGAAAGAATAATATTAATAAAGTTTGAAATATATTAATAAAGTTGATCATAAGTAATAAAAAAGATTCTAAATAATTAAAGCTATTAAAGCTAATAAAAAAAAATTCCATTATTTTTATGACAAGTGGTAGTTTTTAAGGGTGAAAAATTTCGCAATAAATAAATAATTACTTTAATACTCAGTAAATGAGATTTCAATTCAGTAATGTATTATTCAAATGATTAAAGTTTCTTGAAACCAATTTTTTCAATGATTCTGCATTAAGGGGGTGGTTTTTAAAGGTTGAAATTTCACAGTCAACCAAAAATTATATCATAAACATTAAACAAACCGTTTGTATAATGTTAATATGCGATTTCATATTTCAGAAATACAAAAAATGATTTTTTCATGATTTTCGATTTAAGGGATGGTTGCTAAAAGGGTTGAAAAATTAATTAAAATCATAAATCATGCATCATCATGCATGAAAAATATTTATTTTATCTAATTAAACGAGATTACTTACGCCAGAATGCTTAAATCTGCATTTTTCCCCATTTTTAACAAAAGGGGTGAAATCGCTCGACTTGCGCTTTTTGCATTTTAGGGGTGAAATCCAAAAAGCAAAAAGCGCAAGTCGAGCATATGTCACTTTTGAAGTTGAGGGTAAAATATACTCAATCCCAAATTTTCATGCAAATCGATGGAGGTTCACCGAAATCGGAGGTAATAGTTGATTTTTACCTTCATTCACTGTACTACCTCCCCAGAAGGAGTGGGAAAGGTGTGCCTCGGAATATATCCTGCATCTATCATTGATCGCTTTACCCATTTGAATGATTCAATAATAAACATTTTCGTAAAATAAATGCAGACGCGCAATTTTGATAATCACTTCCACCCCCGGAAGTGGTGAAGGATGAGATGGTGTCTCGGAATAATTCCTGCACCAATTATTGCATGTTCTCAACAATTGTGTGGTTGAGTAATATTTTCGAAAAAGAAATACTAGTGAACAATTGTCAAATGCACTTTCACCTCTCAGAAGGGGTGGAAAAGGGTAAGAGGGGCCTTGGAACAAATCCTGCAGCTATCATTGATTATTTTCCCCAATTGAATTGCTCCACCTTTATCCGAAATATGCTTATCATCTTAGTGACTATGCAACATTTTCGAAAAAAATTTAGAAATGCATCCACAAAGGTATTTACACCGTCCGTTAGCGGTGGAAAAGGTTAAAGAGATAAATAAAATTCTTGCTGAATTTTTCGTAACTAGGTATTGAAAGTATACAATTAGTACAGTAACTAGAGGTTTTAACTTTCATTTTTGGCAGTATAATAGTAAATGCTTCACAGAAAAGTTTCTATACTGTGCGGGTGTTTGCTAATTTATAGGGGGTGGATGCCACCCCCTCTCAGGGGGTGGCACTTAAAAAATATATATATATATATTTATTGGAGCTGAAATAGACTCAGATTTTAAGAAGAGAAGGTTCTATGCAATTTTTCACATAAATTTATAGTTTTTAAGTTATAACGACTTCAAAATTGCGATTTTAGCTTTAAAAAAAAAAAGGTATTTCCAAACGGTTTTCATCAAGTGTCTCGAAAAATATTTCTTTATCGAAAAAATGTTACAGACCAATTACAGAAAGTACATACTGGGAATTAATTATATTTTTTGTTTATTGATGTAGGATTAATAAGTTCTGAAATATTTAAGTTTATATTTGGTATTCAAAGTGTTTCGAAATTATCTTTAAAGTTTAAAATGCATTTTTTTCTAAAGCAAGTGCTTTAAATGAACAAAAAAATTTGAGCATCTAGGTAATGCTACATCTTAACGAACCTATATTTGAGATAATTTTTTTAAATTACTGGCTAATTAGAGTAACAAAATGGCGACCTTTTTATACAAAAAAATATAAATACGCAAATTTTTCCGTCATAACTTCTTTATTTCCTATGCTACAGAAACGAGTAAAACATAATTTGACAGAGCAATTACTTGTCTTTAATTTCATTTCTTAGCATGCGTGACGTAGGTATCACAATTTCTGAGATATTTAACATTTAAACTGCATTTTTCGTCTTATAAACGTTCGGACGCTGTTTGTAAACTTTCATATCTCCAAAACTATTAAATCTATGTAAATATATAAACATGCGAAATTCATTATCAGTTTATGAGCTTTATTTTTGGTCTCTACTCATTTTTCAATAAAACCAATATTTATTGAGATATTTGGAAAAGGACAAAAAAATTACGTTTTATAGAAAATACCTTTATTGTTTAAACTGTGTTTTTCTCTAAAGCAAGTGCTATATACAAATCAACAAATTTGAGCATCTACGTCATGCTATATGTTAATGAGAAACAGTGTTTGAAATTCCTTTTTGTTTTATTACTGGCTAATTACAATAACAAAATGGCGACGTTGTTATTAAAAAAATGTGTAGACGCACATTGCTTCGGTCATAACTTCTTTGTTTTTTATGGTACAGAAACAAATAAAAAAACAGTTGAAAGCTATTCTACCTATTAGCGTCCCTGACGTAGGTGTCACAGTTTCTGAGATATTTAACTCTCCCTCTAAATAATTATCTTATGAACACTTGGATGCCAAATATAAACTTAAATATCTCCGAAATTATTAATCCTACATCAATAAACAAAAAATATAATTAATTCCCAGTTTGTACTTTCTGTAATTGGTCTGTAACATTTTTCGATAAAGTAATACTTTTCGAGATACTTGACGAAAGCCGTTTGGAAATACCTTATTTTTTAAGCTGTAATCGCAATTTTGAAGTCATTATAACTTAAAAACTATCAATTTATGTGAAAAATTGCATAGAACTTTTTCTTCTTAGAGTGGTGGCATCCACCCCGTATAAATTAGCAAGCCCCCGCACAATATAGAAACTTTTCTGTGAAGCATTTACTATTATACTGCCAAAAATGAACGAAATCCGTTCAATATGACATTATTCCGAAGTTTTGCATATTTTTTACCTCTAGGTACTGTACTAAATATTATTGTGGGGATATAATTTACTACTATGCTTTTTACCCCTTTAAAGGGCGAAAAGAGCTAGAAGGATGTGTTTTTGGGACTCGGTCCGTGGAGATTTTTGATCTTATCTGCCACTAGAGCAACATATCATAATTTGGGCGAATTTAACCGATGCCGGATTTCCACTTGTGGTGTGCGGGTTCTTTTGGTGAATGGGCTAGTGATAAATTAAAGTTTCGTCCGAAATACATTGAAATTAGCAGTTAGACATTTTTGAAGTAGCTGATATCGAATCTGATGTCAACAATTAACAATACAAAATGTCGAATCCAACTTGGCTGCCATTCCAATGAACAATTCACTTTAAGCAACTGCTTATTTTATATCGGTTATATTAAGGTTGCGAGTTTATAAAGGTTACTAATTGGATGCGAAATTTTATAGTGTATGTAAAATTACTAAGAGGCCGAAGAGCTTTAGGTTTTATAAGATGGTAACAGAAACATTTCCATCACCAACTTAATCACTTATAGTAACAGTTACTATAAGTCATGTAATGAGTTTTTATAATAGATGCAGTTACTAATTAGAGTTGGGTAGTAACTCGTATGATTCGTATCATTGAATCGAATCCTGGCAGTGATTCGAATGGTACAAATCCCACAAAAGCAAAAGATTCGCATATTTCCTATCGATGTTGTAACCGTATCCGTTTGTACAATCAAGACAGTTCGGATTCTTGAAAGAATATTTCAGTACGAATTTTTTCTAGTTACGGATTCGTTTGGTACGAATCCTTAAAAAGAGTCGAATCGCCCAACTCTATTACTAATTTATAAAACTAATAGTGTTCAGTTCCCATATAGGTGTTTGCTGTGATAAATATAAATCTTACTGGCCCCGTAGTAATAGCAGTTGCTTTTATAAAATCTGGGGATTATTTGTGTTCAAAAACACTGCAATAAAACTTCAATCCTATGTATGTTATGTTAATTTTCAAGTTTGTAACCACGGTTACTCTTAAGAAACCTTAAGTAATGTACGGAAACGCCCCGTTGCAGATATTAATTTTACTGCACGTGCTGAATATTATAAATGTTCGCCTGTTATTCGGGAAAATGCCCTACTGTATGACGCGACGGTGAAATTTTATTTCAAACGTTTTATCGACCTTTAAATTAATTTCAATTTTTTTTTTAATATCAAATAATTAGGTTCAATTAACTGGATGACAGAGGAATTTTATTTCATAATTTTTAGTGCTCTTTTTTTAAAGTCGGTTCAATTTTTGCAATTTTTTTTCTTTTTTTCACCTTATTTAGTGGCCTATTATTTAGCTGCTACACAAAAGAAAATATCAGTCGTTTTGAATTTTTAAACTTTATCCTGAGACTCACTATCGGAAAAGCCAAATATTTCATAAACTTTAAGCTCTTGACATCATTCAATGAAATATTAAGAATAAGAAAATGAACATGCATGCCAAGTTTCCTAATTTTATTCTTTATATTGCATATTAGGGAGATTATTTTTTACTGTAATATTAGAGCTTGTTTTCTAGAAAATGTACTATATGAAACATTATGTGCCAATCAATAGACAACTCAAAAAGCTATAAGAAAATTAAATACCATCATTGAAAAAATATTGTCATTACTCAACAAAAACAAGGTTTTAAAATATTAAAGTTGTAAAAATAACATTGCTAGCTAGCATTTTTTGAAATAACTATCGTAGACTGGTTTAGTCATTTTTATTTTACATTTTATAAGAATCAACAATAACATTTCAGGTGGAATGTTGTCGCCGAAAAAAATTAAATTAAATCAATTCGACTGTACTATGCGGAATGGGTGACCAAAAAAATCCTTATAAAAAATTTGTAAGATACGATTGGCAAAGAAAATGCTCCTAATAATTACCATATTTTTATGATACTTTGAAAATGTAAATTTTCGATCTAAGCTACTTCTGTATCATACATGAGTATTTCATATATTAAGGTAACATGCATAACAAGATAATCATATCGCAAAGAAAACATTTACATAACCATAAAATTATAAAAATTTGGTAATTTGCATTTTCATATTTAATGATACAACCACTTGGATTCTGTAGCAGTTTTAAAACAATCTTATATACAACAAACCGAAATTAATTTTCCATGCAATTGTAATTACTTATCGGTATGGTATTACGTATTTAGAGAAAATAACGGTGAAGATGATACCAACTTTGTAGCTGAAACGCGTATCTAGGTTGCAGCGCAACAAATAAACTGTTACCAAAAAAACATCCATTTTCGAAACTTTAAGGAAATCATTTTTTCTGTTGCTATTTCCCACTAGTGAGCCACCTTTTACCAAGTCGGTAACTCAATTAACAGAATCCTTTTTCCTCCATAATTTAGTCCAAAGTGCCAAAACTTTCACAAGCGATCATATCGCTTAACAATTTTCAAGGTTGTTGTTAAATCTAAAATAGGTAACTCAATCTGGCTGCCAGCAATATTTAATCTATTCCACCCCAAACAGAACTTCCCCCAACGCTCCATGTATCTCCCTTAAATTAATAAAGAACCAGTTTACATGCTTAAATTTTTTGGTTGGGGGGTGTTGGAGTATTGTAGTATGTAGGAGGAGCTTAGGGTGCAGTTTAATCAAAGGAAATATGGTTTTATAATTTAATGAGGGGGATGAGTTGGGGGAAGTTCTGTTTGGGGTGGAATAGATTAAATATTGATTAGATATTGAATATATATGATAAAAAAAAAAATTCGAAATTTTTTGACCAAAAATAAAAAATGCCGAAAACTAGCCTTCTAGGCACTCCTCCTTTCGTGCTAACGAGTTTAGCCGTAGGCTATTCTACCACTCAACCAAGACGGACACACACACATAGACAATATCACAACATCCATTCCCTGCGACATTGCCATCTGCCGCAGCTGAGACTCGAACTCAGGAGAGGAGAGCGACTAGATTGTGTTGTCTCTCACACAACGGCAATCTAGTTCACTGCTACCATCTCGGCAACACATGAAAAACGCCACTACACATCCATACCCTAGCCAGGATTCGAACCTGGGACCCCGTGGTCGCAAGCTTAACACCTTAAGCACTGCGCCACTGAGCTTCTTGTGAGGTCGTATCTTGAGTCATAGCGACCGGAAATAATTTAATGCCAACCATTTTTCACCCATAATCTATAGTAGGCAAATTGTTTCCTAGGCTTCAACCTGATAATAAGTCCCTAGAAAATGAAAGAAAGTAATGAGTGCAGTGTACACTTGGAGGTGTACCTTAAAATATGTCAGTTAAGGATGGTGTTCCCGGTTGGTGGTAAACCAGCTAAATTGAAGACTCTCTGAAGTTTTTGTTTCGCTATAGCCTTGTTGAATGGTACATTTATTGTGATTTGATTTTCGTACCCAATTTCAGCTTATACACGCAAATATAAAAATTTCGACCTTCTTCAAGCAACTCTTCTTTATTTGCATTGGGCGGATTGGAGATTTCCGACTTCTTTCTCAAAAATGGTTGTTTTTAGAGTGTAGTAGAGTGACATACCGTTCGCTTTTCGCTTTTCCATTTACGAAAACATGAGTTTGTATCGCAACCAGAAGGCATAATACTCCGTTCACTGAATTTATGTGTATTTTGTTTCTCTTTCCTCTAATATTCGGTTTCCCAAAAAGAAAAAGAAAAAAATGAATCATTACCCTCAAAGCAGGTCTGTTGTAAACAGAAGTTTTATTGGAGCTGGATCGCGATCCAAAATTGGAACTTTCACCCAGAATTCTGTCGTCATTGATCCATAAATCAAAGGCGAAACCTTTGATTTTTTGATTCTTCAAATGACATTTTCTATTGAACCATAGAAGATACCTGGTGTGATTTGCAGAATTTTTTTCTTCTTCAACCATGAACGGTTCTAATAATTGTGATTTGGCCTCAAATGCAGGAAATTGTCTAATATTTTATGATTTGCTTAAAAACTTAGGAACGATCCATGATATATTTTCTCTTCACATTTATACATTTATTATGTTTCATTTTGGCTTTTCATGACCTCTAGGATCTTTTTACTGATTTATATTGATACTTTTTATCACTGAATCAGTTTCCAAGGTTACCGTATCATCAATAATCGACATACGTTTCACCTACAAAGTGGGTTCATCTGGATATGACTAAATCTTCCTTAGTTTTATTCATATCCAACTTCAAAAATAAAACGCGCATGGAGTGTTCTAATTAGGGTAACAATTTCAGTATTTTTGAGATCAAGAATTAGATTAAAATTATGTTTTTTAAGTTTTTTAACACAAACCGCGTAAAATAAAAATATATCTTTTTCTTTTCATCGAATGCATGACTAAAGCGATGATAGATATTAGCACAACATAAATATCTTAAGGTATTCAAAAACGCGCAGGAAAGTATAGTAAATTAGCAACTTCATTTTCGATACTCTTCGCATTTCATGAGATATTAACAGATTTGGCATGTATTTCGTGAATGTGAATTGTCCGCGTCTGTAGCATGCAGTGTGTCTCACTTGTTCGCATTGGCCCTAGGCCGCCCCTAGGGGTGTTATTTACTAGCCTAATGTTCCCAGTGATAATGAATCCTCTCGTGGCGTTCGAGCTGTTGTTTTTCGCCGTATTCGGCCAAACGACCTACGACGAGTTGACAGTGAAGGCTGAGAGGGGCCAAGCACCGCATAGGCCAGACTGGACGGACAACCTCTTCAAAGTGGTTTTCGGCATCTACATGCTGGTCTCGGTGGTTGTACTCATTAATCTGCTAATTGCCATGATGTCGGACACGTACCAGCGCATTCAGGTAACTGCTTTTATTTATGATTCCAGTCCAAAAGAACCCAATCAGTGCTTTTGAGCTGCTGTTTTTCGCGGTCTTTGGCCAAACCACCACTGAGCATCTGAAAAGCGACCAATACCAAGCGACCAGCCCGCACGTGGCCAATCGTAATAATAAACAGCCCTTCTGGACGGAGGTTCTTTTTAAGTGTGTTTTCGGAGTTTACATGTTGGTGTCTGTCGTTGTGCTGATAAACCTGCTCATTGCTATGATGACCGATACCTACCAACGCATTCAGGTAACGGATAGGTAGCCAAAATAGATCCCATGCGATCCCCCACGCTTCTCTAGGTACGGCGACGCTGGTCTAAATCTTACTTTTGGCTCTTTATTTCTTCACTCAAATACAAAAAAGATGCATACCTGCTCTTGGTATTAACGTAAATATTAGCGAATCTATCTATTATGTAAAAATAGAACGTCTAAATCATCAAAACTGCAATTGAAATTCTGCTCTTTATGTTTTTACTCTAAAATTCACTATATGTAGAACTTGACCTAATATACTAATGCGAGTTTCATCTCTGTAATTCGAAATTGCTTTTGTTAAAGTAATTAATATGAGTCACTATTTGGACGGACGTCACTGTAAACATATAAACTCTTGGGAGAGGTGGGTCTAATAAATAATACTTCTATCATAGTTGAGTAATATATCCCCTTTGACCGTTTCCATGTATTGTATATGACAAATAGACAATAATTATTATCGATATTATAGCCCATTGATATCAGAAAAAGTAGGAGAAATACATTATAATGTTTTGCCATTTGGTAATTATATATAAGGTGGTTAGTCTTCAGAGGCAAAAAAGTTCCCAAAGCGCAAGTGCGAGCTTCACCATTCTTAAAAACCACCCCTAATACGCCCCGCCGCGGTTTTTCGTATTTTTCCAGGAAACAGTTGGTTCCCCAGATAATTTTATGCTTATTTATAATGGTCTGTATTAAATTTACTGCAAATAAGCTTCAATGTATATTTCCGATTAATGAAATAGTTTTCGAGCAATAATCGATCCAACTAGAGGGTCGAGTGCCGATCGACGCACACTTCGCATGTTCTCAATATACAGGGTATTTCAATGAAGTCACGATAAACTTTGAAGGGTGATTTCTCTCTTAAGGTGGTTAATAACTACCTGTATATATACTTACCTTCTATTTCACCTAATAATTCTAATGTACCTGATTGGAAATTAGTTGTCTCCACCTATAATCGCCCACAAATTTTACAACAAATGCATGATTCCCCTACTGCTGCAATTTTACTACTGCCCAAAGTTAAGACAATCAGTGAGCAGGTATGTTAAAAATTGTCAAAGTTGTGCGTCACAAAAAGTAAAAAATGTGCTCGTCCTGGTTTAATGGTTACCGAAATGAATATTAGCTTCCCTTTCCAGGTCACTTCTATGGATTTATAGGTCCTTTTCCAAAAAGTAAAACGGTAAACCAATACGTCTTTGTCATTTAGGACTATTTTACTAGATGTGTCCTAGTTCAACCTTTACCTAAAGCCACTACGGCTCCAATGATCAAATTCCTTCGGGAACGAGGTTTTCTTATATTTGGTGTTCCTGAAATTGTTATTTTTGATAATGGGTGTCAATTTACCTCGAAGGAATTTGAGACATTTTTGAAGTATTTTTCTATCTACCTAAAATTTGATATAATGCTCGATATCATCCCCAGACAAACCCGACAGAACGAGCTAACAGAGTCTTAAAAACTGCTATTTCTTCTTACATTACTGACAATCAACGTGTTTGGGACGAAAAACTTCCTGAAATAGCACAGGCATTGCGCCTGACCAAACATGACACTACCGATATCTCTCCTGTCTATCTTGTTTTTGACCGACATGTCCCAGTTTCTGGTGATTTTTGTTCGTCTTCGGCCACTTCAAATGACTTTGAAGTTCAAAATGATCTATTTTGGACAAAAGAAATGTCTATGTTACCTGAACTCTGTACGGAGATTATAGAACGTTTACATAAAGCATATGAGAAAAATGCCAAATACTATAATTTGCGTAAACGTACCTTGCGTTTTGAATTAGATGATACAGTTTGGAAACGTACATATTATTTATCTGATGCCTCTAAAAACTTCATGAAGGAATTGGCACCTAAATATGTCCCTTGTTTGATTACAGAAGTTGTTTTCCCTTTGGTTCATGAATTAGTAGACATATATGGTCAACCTCTTGGTCGTTGGCACTTGGCACATTAAAGACTTGAAGCCAAATCAATGCAATTTTGAAGAAATTAAATTACTTCTTACTTTCTTCTAAAAAATGCTTCCTACGCCCTTTACAATGCTCGTGATATTGGGCGATTTTTTTAATTTGTACTAGTGAATGACACGATGTACGAGAAAACTAAAGGAAGATAAAGGTTTAGTTATAAATAGTGCATCCAAATCAATAATATGAAAATTCGTTCAGTTGCAAATAACTTTTTTCTAACGCCGACGTTTTTGATGAAACTTTTTATGACTATAAAAACAATTTTCCCTGCCAACTTTGAAGTCGATCTTTTAACCATCGCTGAGTAATTATCAAAAAGTATGTTTTAAGTTATACTTTTAAATTATCGAGGAGCGCTTAGGAACCATTTAAAAAAAATCTTATTTTTTAGTTCCATTCAATTCAATTCAATTTAATTCAATTTATTCACCTTTAAATGCCACAATGGTACAATTACAATTGTTGTACAATGGATAAGGTATGACTAGGGGATCACCAATTGCTTTACAATTCCAGTCCTGTACACTACGCACCATTTTGATAAAAATATGCTAAACGCATGCCGATCGGAACTCAACCCCCTAGTTTGTTCGCTAATTTCTCAAAAATTATGGCGACTGTCGGAAATATGTATGGAAACTTATTTGTATCAATTTCATGTAGAACACCAACGTGTATAAAAATTTTTAGGGATCAACTATTTCGCGGAAAAATGTATCTCGGGGGTGGTTTTTGAGGGAACTGCTTTGTTTCTTAACAGTAGCCATATGGCACGTATAATCTCCAAAATGCAAAATATTATAATTTATTTCTTGTATTCGTCGATTTTAGATTTAATATCAATGAGTTACTAGACAAATTTAGGATCCTAGATTTAGAATTCAAAATGGAAGCAAAGACGATATTCAAATTTAAACATATTAAGTAGACTCTTTTGCTCACATTTTGAAAGTTGACTTTTGAAGAAGAGCTGTAAATAATGTCACTTTGCTGCTCGTCTCCCATGATAACGAGCGGCAAAGTACTTTTTTGTCATACCTCCCTCGTAAGTATACTCTAATTCCATTGTTTTGTCGATCGTAAGTGATGCTTTTTATACCAAATACTTGTTGCCATTGGCAACGGGTCGTTATTTTTTATAAAGGCCCTAGGGAAATAAAGTAAATTTGGGAAAATTTTCTCTTTTATATACAAGTATTAAATTAAATAATTTTTTTGGACTAAGTACTATAATGGTTTCATTATAGTACTATAATGACAAAAAAAAAACAAAATTAGGCAGAAAGTATTAAATATTTATTTGAAAATAATAACTTAAAATTTAATGATTTAATTATTACAATTAGATATACTGATATTGCTCGTCGGTGTCGAAATTGTTGCGTTGGTTTGATGATGTCGTTGAACATTTTCAGTTTTTTGCGGTAAACAATCAACGGAAGTCACGATGATTTCTCCCCAAGAATAGCTACAAAAATATTTTTCTTGTTTTCACTGGAATTCTCAATATATCATTCAGCAACAGTATTACTTTTCCAGCCACCGTGGCGTTTGACTGTGAGAAGATCTGCGGCTGAATTTACCAGCATAGAAGATCTTCTGAAACACTGGCCTGTATATTCTTCGGGATGAGGCAAGTTTAAAACGTAGCGATATTATTTGGCATATTTCCAAAAGTATGAATACCTACCCACTGGTTGCTTTGTACATTTGTTATTCCTGACAAAAAAGAAAACGGAAATGTTCGATACTCCTGGGTCGCATTGCTGCATATTTTTTAACAAATTGAACCATATTTAATCCATTAATATCACCAGGAGTTATGAAAAATTCGCGGGATACCTTAGTTATTTAGTATTGGGTATAACATTTCTAAATACAGACCCTTCGTCATGCATCTCCTGTCCTAAAGTTTTTTAATTCTTCCCTTCTGCAGGCACCACTTACACTAATTACCATTACTATTTTTGTTAGAAGAAATTTTTCGTCTTTCGCCTCCAACAAAAACTTGGTAATGTATTCTTTACTCAGTGTTTTTGATTTTTTTGGTTTATATGCTTTAAAAAGCAATTAGTTGAATATATTTGCTTATATCAACATTTCTCCTAATCGACAACATTCTCCTTATAAACTTTTAAACTTTGATTGTTCCTTAAAGTAGACTATCAATACCTTTTCATGCGTAATAGTCTTAATGTTCTTTTGGTTACACCAACTTTCATACTGGTCATAAATTTTTCCATAAACAGTTTTAGATTTTTGGGGCAGGAGGGAAGCAACTACGTCTTCTGCCAATTCTTCAATTTTTGGCGGTAAACTATTTTCTAAATCTCTCATTTTCTGGGAAAACTAAGAAAACTTTAGCAATATTATTTTATAACAATAACATATGAATATAAACAACCTTTAAACAGTTACTTAGTAACTTGGGCACATCATAGACAGTAGTATGACAGTAGTCTACTTGAATGTCAATCAATTTGAAATAAGTACTGCCCAAAGCTTCAAAATACAGCAGAGATAGATATTACTTATTATTTAATTAACTTACGCCGGAAGATAAAATTTTGAATGAAATTTGGATCATAAACAATCATTATGAGCCTTATAACATAAATAACTATTATTGGCGGTTGCTATGAATATTCCAAGCAACACTACCTTTGCTAGTTGATTAGCAAATATGAAATCTTACTTAAATAATTATAGTTTTCCACTAGTTTTCCACTAGTTTTTCTCAAGTTTTTTTCTAGTTTAATGACTCATGGGTATGACGAAAAATATAATATGCACCGCGGGTGGGCGTAGGACACGCTGTATGTGTGATATAGAGGGTGTCCTAAAAATTCCTACTCTTTCGATTAGGAACTAATCCTACTCGCAAAAGTAAAAAGGAAATGTGTAGCTGGATATTTTCTTAAGGCCCCTTTAAGGATGGCGCCGAACTAATAGTTTTGTAAAACTAACTAGAAACGTAAATGAGAAAAACTAGGTAGAAACAAAAGATCCTCGTTTCCAACTGATGAATAGTGTTTTGGCCAATAATATAAAATTGCACACCAAGTCTCGAGTTGTACCGATAAGCTTCCGATATAGACGTAAAAACTCCCGTAGGAAGCATTTCCAGTTATAAGTCTCCAGATACTTTTGTTACAATTTTATGTGTAAATTCTACTCCTAAACGTGGCGGGAATTTTGGATATCCTCTAAGACGTAATACATCTGAAAGTTTATTTATTATCACCTACCCTCTCTCAAGTTTATCCACAATATTAATAAATTTAGAGCCTCTTTAGATAAGCAATATAGTAATAGAATAGAATAGTTTATCTGAACATTATGTAGATTCATACAATTAACAACATTTAACAAAACCAAAAATATAAACTTTATGATTATAGCTAATGCAGAAAATTAAAAACAGTTTCCTGTAATTCCAAGCTCTTGAATTGCTAGACTTCTGAATAAGTGAGGGATAACATTGTAATTCGAATTACAAGCTAGTGGTTGCTTCAAATGAAAGAGTAAGCCGATGCTTTCACTACCATAGTCCAAAGATATCGGAAAAATGATTACTTTGAATATATTTGCGATACCTGTCATAAAAAAGCATTCATACTGGAAAAATGGAAAATAATGGCAAACATTTTTCAATTTCGCGAGCGTTAGGCGCTTCCTGTAACTCCAGATGTCATAAAACATCAACAGAAACTATTTCAAATGATAATCCGTAGTATCCTCTTTCATTTGAATGAACACTATTTGATGGTCATGAAAACAACCGTTTGCTTGTAATGTATATTTTATTGTTTGTCTCGCACTTATCCACTTGTCTAGACGTTCGAGCACTTGGAAATCTGAAAAGTCGACTCGAAAAATTAGGGAACTTTGTATATAATATTAAATACACTAAGTACAACCAGCTTTACTAAAATTTTCTCTGGGATAGATCTAAAGTTCCTAAGTTAATTAGGAACATATCCTTTAATTCAGCATTTTGGAAATTTTGTAGACATTTTTAAAAAGTAGATCATATTGTATAAAGCGTTGAAAACTAGAACATCTTTTAATTAATTGGTTTTTCTTTTACTTCTCTCTGAAGATGACTTTATTTGCTTACTTTGTGAATACAACTCAACTATTCCTCCTTCTTTCTACCATCTACGTAGTATTCTATATTTGTAAACAGCATGTCATGATTTATCTGTAGCTATATAATATGTCATATCATATCTCTGTAGAAATATGCACTATTTATCTATTACATTATTGCTCACGCATAATACTAACTGTATATATTGTTTTCCCACGTACATCCACCCTTACTTACAGTATGCATTATATATATTTTTTGCAAAAATGGCCAATACTCATAGGTGAGGCAATAACCTAGAACTTACGATCGACCTTTGTCAAGAATTCTGTGTAGACCCATAATCAGGAGTAAGTCCTAATAACTATAGTCTTTGTTTGCTACAGTTAATACCTAAAGGCGTCTCCAAACTACGTTTAAGGCTTTTATGTATGATTTTCTCCACGGCTGTACAGTTGCATTTTAGAAATCTACTCTACTAATCTATTCTCCTAATCACTCGCTTCAACGTCTGTACTTCTCCTAAATTGATTTACATGTGAGTGTGAATGCATATTATTTTTCTGTTAATTTGTTATGTAGGTTGTAAGTACATATTTTTTATTTTGATTTTAGTTTTTTATTTCGACTTTTAGTTATTCTCGTTCGTTTTTGTGTGAAATGGACTCTTCGAAATATATGCTAAATTCATTCAATCCAAAATCAATAGTGTTTGTTAGAACATATGTCATATACAGGGTGTACACGCAATTCAGCAGGAGAAAATTCTTGTTATCAAAATATACCGATTTATATACCAAGATCTGAATTGTTTTATTTAGAACGAGAGTACAGACTCACGTAGAGTTTTCAAATAACAAAACTGCAGGGTGTGGCAAATTACCTTATTTGAAGAGTTGTCCTTTTTTGCAAATGGCGATTTATCTCACCGGTGTTTTCACAGTTCAGCAATAAAGGTCGTTAAACAAGGGAACGCTATGACCACTCAAGAATGCGGATAATAGTGATTACGTTTTTACGAAATAATTGGTCGCTGATGTTAACAACGTAATTTTCGGCAAAATTCTCACAACCTTGCACATATTGCACAAACAATTCGATAACTGGCAACAAGGCTTGAATAAACTGAGACAATACGAGATTTGGCAACCCATGATAGGACTCGAATAAGCAGAACGAGCAATAATATGACCCTGTGATCAATAATGTTCAGTAAGGGCTGGTCATTTCTGCCCGCGAAAAGACGGACCATGGATGTAGTATTCAAGCATTCAAGGTCCTAACCCCGTCGAGAAAAATAATCATGAGTACGGGTGCATTTTCATCTCTGTTTATACGTCAACAGACAAAATACCCACTTCTTTGGATTTGTAAATCCACAAATTACTTTGAGGACGCCAAAATCAACGTGGTAACTACGTTAACTTTTTGATTCCCAGATTTTTCCCAGAACAACTTCCACGTTTTAGTACTTCGCATGGCCAGCAGAATCTCCTGATATGACCGTTACAGACTTCTTGCTCTGAAGGTATTTGAAGTCATTAATGTATGCTAAGAAGCCATAAAATTTGGTGGCCTTAATATGCAACAAAAATCAAGAAACCTTGATAAAAGTAAAAAAAGAAAACATAAAAAGAGTCAGTATTGGAGGCGTGCATTTGGCCGCCATTATTCATTATCACATAATGGAACCAAATTCATAAAAATGTAAATTGATGCTTTATCACCTATTTTCGCTACCAAGATCTATCACCGACGCACAGTTGGAAAAATATGCCTTTTTTAGACAAAAATCTGCCGACAGTAGATATTTCAATCAAATTAAATTAAAAAAAACGGCAAATACTCTTAAGACATTGTACTTTAGAGTAGTGCTGCGGCAAAGTGGTTTTGGATTAACCTAACCTAAAAATCGCAGATATTACTTCCACATCCAGTGGAAAAAAAATAATATTTTTCGGAAAATTTTGGAAAGTGCTAAAAATAGAAAATATTAGATCCTAGCCGTTTTTTTTCACATACTGCTGGATTAGATATTAAGAAATATTGTATAGGGGTATTCTGAGGATCACTGAACAAAATTTTCTGTCTGGAATTAGAAAAACTCTCACGAATGTTGGAAAATCTGGAAAATCTGAGCATAGTTAGTGTAGCAGTAAACTACGATACTGGGCTATGTGGATGTTGATTGGCCATCGGCCACAAAGTACAAATTTAAAATGAACTTACAATTTACACCAGGTATCAATAGAGTATTCTGCTCTGTCATTGCTAATACCACCGATACATAAATGTTTTATGACATTTCTTTAATTTCACGGTAAACGAATCTAGTTTGCTTAGTTCGATATTCGTTTAATATAAGATGGTTTAGCATATATTTCGAAGTCGTGATGAGTATCTGTAATAAGGTGTGACCAAATTATTCGCGATGGCCTACACCAGCCTTAGAGGTGATATTTACTAGTCTAATGTTCCCAGTGATAATGAAACCAGTTTTGGCGTTTGAGCTATTGTTTTTCGGCGTGTTTGGCCAAACCACCCACGAACAGCTCACAGTGAAGGCTCCACGGGGTCAAACGAACAGACCTACCTGGACAATCAACTTTATTAAAGTGGTTTTCGGCGTCTACATGTTGGTCTCGGTGGTTGTACTCATTAACCTACTAATTGCCATGATGTCGGACACGTACCAGCGTATTCAGGTAATTGCTTTTATTTATGATTCCAGTCAAAAAAAACCCAATCAGCGCTTTCGAACTGCTGTTTTTCGCGGTTTTTGGCCAAACCTCTGCTGACCAACTGAAAACCAACAAGTACCAAACATCCAATCCGAGGACGGACAATCGTAATGGTCAGCCCCCTTGGACGGAGGTACTTTTTAAGTGCGTTTTCGGAGTTTACATGTTGGTGTCTGTCGTTGTGCTGATTAATCTGCTCATTGCTATGATGACCGATACTTATCAACGCATCCAGGTAACGGATTGGTAGCCTGGCTGTAGGTCTCACACTAGCCCACGCTTCCCCCTACTAAGGCGACCTAGGCGACTGAGTCTTATAGGGCTCTTCATTTCTTCGCGCGTGAATGAAAATACTTATATCAAAAAAATAAATATCGAGAAAAACATTGTCAATGCCTTTGACAAGGGAGACAATCAATAAATGCCACGAAATTCAAGGCCTGTTTTCGTACCCACAAATATGGTAAAAGTTCAGTTGGACATGCATCCGAAAATGCTTCTTAAGTAAGCTAAGGGGGCTACGTCTCATCGAATACGCATGCCCCTTCCCCAAATAACATACGCATACGTTTGATGTTTAGTCCAGTCAACGGAGCGCTAAAATCACCAAAATCTCTGATTTGAGTGCTAATTAATGGATTTTAATGAAACCTTATGCAATGTTTTTTAATAACGTTAATAAAAAAGTTGAAAAAAAAGATTAGAGTAGGAAATGATCGGAAGGGATAGAAAACATCCCTTTTATCGCGGGTTCCGTAACTTGTAGAATTAGAGCAAAAATGTAAAAAAAAAACCGATATATTTACCCTTTTTGGCCCAAAATAAGATGTTTTTACTCTTCTGAATTTTTTCTAAAAATGCATATTTTTCGAAATATGGCCACTCGAAAATTCCTAAAAGTGGGGGAGAGGAAATGTAAAAGTTGAAAAAAAATCTAAAAAAATTCAGGTGAATGTCTTCACCGAGTTTTTCCGAAAAAACATGAAAAACTACTCCTTTTTATAGATAGAGTACTTCTAAACATTCTTTGTCTCTTGGAATTTTTTTGTAACTTGATAATTTTCAGAGTTACAGGCGGTTTTTCACGATAAATAATGTACTACATTTTTTGCACGTTAAAATTATAAAATAAAAATTTTTTCGGGAAAACTTTTTCACATTTTCAATTTAAAAATTAAATTGAACCCTTAAAAATCGTGCAGCTATATAAGTTTCATATTTTTTTATAATAATGTATATAAATCACGCTCATTTTTCGAATTTTCATGTACTTCTTAATGTGCAGAAAATGGAGTACATTATTTATCGTGAAAAACTGCCTGCAACTCTGAAAATTAGCAAGTTACAAAAAAAATTCCAAGAGAGTCCTCAATACATACGTCTTGATTTTTTTGAATTTTTAAATTACATATTTTTAAAGCATTACAATTTCAAAGAAAGGGCTAGTTTTCATGTCTTTCCGGAAAAACTCGGTGAAAACGCACTTTACAGGAACGTAGCAAATAAAAAGTCTTGTATTTCGATGATACATTCACCTGAATTTTTCCAGATTTTTCTCAACTTTTCTCCCCTCCCCCACTTTTAGGATTTTCAAGAGGGCATATCTCGAAAAATATGCATTTTTCGAAAATATTCACAAGACTAAAAACATTTTATTTTGCGTCAAAAAAGGTAGATATTTTGGTTTTTTTCTATTTTGGACATAATTCTACAAGTTACGGAACCCGTTCTACCCCTTCCGATCATTTCCTATTCTAATCTGTTTCTACTTTTTTATTAACGTCATTACAAACACATTGCACAAGGTTTCATCAAAATCCATTAATTAGTACTCAATAGAGGTGAAACCCGCCGTTGACTGGACTAATTTGAATAAAGTCCTTATTAATGATAGCCCCTGCGCTAAATATCGTCGCTGTAGCTCAAACGGTTCCAGGGATGTTAAGTTAAAAGTGCTTCGAAGGGGCTAGCTTCCTTAGGAAACATTTTTGGACTTCGGTTCAATGTACATTTTCCAGTATTTTTGGGTGTAGAAGCAGTCCGCAAATTTCCTGGTATTTATTACTGTGCACCCTTTATAAACTAAGCATTTAGTTCCATTATGACATAAATCTTCTAATTGGCTTCGGACACTTGTGAAAATAGAAACGAAATATGGCAAACTTTCAGCACGTGTGCATTGAATGCAAAGAATCTATTAATAAATTTCAAACTTCTCATTGGCTTCAGATTATCCTACAAAACTAAATAAAGCTTAGTCGCTTTTCTTGTTCCCTGAATTAAAAAACACATTTAAAAATAGTTGTACATAATCTGATGACCAGTTAACACTTTTTACACCATTTTCTTTAGAATTCTCAATGCGACACCTATAAAGTGAATGTGTATGATTGTTTTTCACCTAATTTAGCGCATGCATGCCCGCATATATTATAAATCGATAGTTTTGCTCAAATAAATATCTAAATCTTAATCAGATAGCAGTATCGCGTGCATATTTAAATCGTTGAGAGTTGTGTACATTTCTTCAGCTAAAAAAGCTTAGGTAGTATAAGTCGGCAGCAAGAAAATACGGTTTATCATTTTCATTGATATATAGTACAGTAAATTTAGTAGCAGACCCAAACATCCAAAAGGTATAGATAATTCTTGTCCCAGGTTGTTCACTATCCTCAATACAACACGCCATGAAAAATTCCGAAGTTTATGGCGTCGGGTTTGGGAGGGAGGGGGGCGGGGGTATCACTGACTATCCTTTTTCCGCAGTTTTGCTCTGATATCTCCAAAACTATTAGGTTTATCAAGATCATGAACATAGATAAAGTTGTTGTACATAAAATTTCTGATAAAATTGGTCCTATTCATATTTTTGATCAACCGATATGGAGGGGAGAAATCTGTGAAATGTTAAAAATTGACAAATAAAGCTAAAAATTGTCTTAAATTTGTCTGATTTGAGCTTAAATTGTTTGGATTAAAGTAGAGCATGGATAAGTAATAAATTATGGTAACCATGGTACCAGGGGGGCGGGAAGACGGCTAAATGTAAGAAACAGTAAAAGTTGAGATTTGAAACGTAAAAAAGACAAATCTTGATGTGTTTTACATTTATTACAAGATAATAATGTATTTTCAAGATTATTACAAGATCAGAAAGTATTTTCAAACTTATTCGATTTCATCATCATCATTGCTCTCTTCTTCACTGTCATCTGAATCATAGTCCTTTCCTAGTAGAACATCATCTGACACTAAAATCTGCTTAGCATCGAACTCTTCAGGTTCATCTCTATTGGTGCAGTCAAGACCTACAAACGTTATGCACATTCTTGAACGCTGCAGACCATTCTTCCTACACTCACAGTTTCGAGTGCAATCATCGTGCAATAACAAGAAATAAGCCGCAGTAATTCATCTGGTGCAGCAGCCATTGATGTAGCCACTGGGCGGAATTGCCTTCCAATCTTCTTCCAACCCCACTGTAAAGGATCTTTTGGAACACCATGCCAGAGCTGCACTTGATGGTACACTAGTAAAAAGTGTTCTCGTGCAGCGTCCTCTGTCGGTGGAAGTGCGGCTAGTTTGAAGTTAGCATGTACGGGTTGTTTACCAATTGTTCTCAAGTAACGTTTGTATCGTAAGGCATTCAAGTTTTCAGTCTCTTTTGCTCCATATAACACCTCTTTACAATATATACAAGATAAAATAAAAAAATCTACTACCTCATTTAAAGTAACTATCACCCCCTTTCGATGACGCCGTTCCTGAACTATACTACTTGCCCTCAGTCGATTACACAAAAACTCGCGTTTATAAAGTGCACACTTCCAAACTAAGCAACATTCCCGAGTAGATAGGTACGCCCTACTGAACGGAACGCTGTCACACAACTAGGGTCGTAAAACGGGAGGTCGGGTTGGCCACCACACATCTCCCTTCAAGCAGCCCACCTGATCTTCATTGTATTCAAGGCCGTCATCCTTTCCCTTCTCCTGATTCCTTTTTCAACTCTCACCTACTTCAATCCAAACAATTTAAGCTCAAATTAGACAAATTTAAGACAATTTTTAGCTTTATTTGTCAATTTTTAACATTTCACAGATTTCTCCCCTCCATATCTCGATAACTATTAAGTTGATCAAAAATATGAATAGAACCATTTTATCAGAAATTTTCTGTATAACAACTTTGTTTATGTTCATGATCTTGATAAACCTATTAGTTTTGGAGATTTCTGAGCAAAACTGCGGAAAAAGGATAGTCAGTGATACCCCCGCACCCCTCCCTCCCAAACCCGACGCCACAAACTTCGGGATTTTTCATGGCGTGTTGTACTGAGGATAGTGAACAACCTGGGACAAGAATTGTCTATACCTTTTGGATGTTTAGGTTTAGGTAACTTTTGTTCTATATTTACTGTACTAATAGAGGACATTCCATTTAAAAATAATGGTAATTTTTGTAGAGTGCAGTATACCGGGTGTCAATGGAATCATTAGACAAACCATAGTTTCCAGGGTTTTCAACCTTGGTGTTGAAATGGAACAGCCTGTATATTTTTACATATTTAGAATCCGAAGACGATTGTAAATACGATTGCGCAGATTTAAAAAAAAACTTGAAACGACCTGATTTTTTTTAGGACCATTTTATACTTTGACATTTGATTATTTGCATCAACGATTCTTTTCGATTTATAAAAAATGTAAATAAAACTAGCACTAGCAATAATTAGATTGTCATTATCACACAATACGAGCCGATAGCGCATAGAATCTTGGCAGCAAAAGTTCCCCTACCCTCTATATGAGTAATATAGTCGAGTCAACAGAGCGCTAAAATGACCAAAATCTCTAATTTGAATGCTAATGAATGGACTTTGATGAAACCTACTGCAATGTGTTTGTAATGACATTAATAAAAAAAATTGGAAAAAATATTAGAGTAGGAAATGATGGAGGGAGGGGTAGAGAAGACCAGCTTGTAGAGTTAGGTCAAAAATGAAAAAAAAAAAACAATATATTTACTTTTTTGGTCCAAAATAAGATGTTTTTACACTTGCGAATTTTTTCGAAAAATGCACATTTTTCGAGATGTGACCACTCGAAAATTCCTAATTTTGTCGCCTTGGAATTTTTTTGTGACTTTCTAATTTTCCGAGTTACAGGCAGTTTTTCACGATAAATAATGTACTACATTTTTTGCGCATTAAGAAATCCATGAAAATTCGAAGAAAGAAAAAAATGTTTATGTAGTTACAAGTATAACACTTATTTTATTGAAAGTAAAAATAATGTAACCATAATTTTATATTATAGTAAAGACTCATTTTTTGTACACATTAGGCCAACAATTTGTCGTGCCTGGCGTCCACAAGAATTCTTATATTCAGATGAATAATTATTCCTTAAAATAAAATTACGTGATAAATTTTTTATAAGTTTAACGATTTTTAATACATTAAAGATAATGAAATAACACACTTTTATGCAATGCTTGTTTACTGCTTTCTATTTTTAAATGGCATTCGAAAAGGTACATCACGAATTTTATCTTCCTTATTGTTACGAAACAAATGGTTTTTTGAAAAAAGTTATCGATTAAAAAGTCTTATTTCAACCTTTTGAATCAGTTCTCCGACTTTTATCATTAGCAAATAAAAATTTTCCGGAAAATTTTTTCATATTTTCAATTCAAAAATTATATTGAACCTTAAAAATGGTATAACTATATAGGTTTCATATTTTTTTATAATAATATACATAAATCACCCTCATTTTTAGAATTTTCATGTATTTTTTAATGTGAAAATGTAGTAAATTAGTTATCGTGAAAAATTGCCTGTAACTCGAAAAATTATCAAGTTACAAAAAAATTCCAAGAGGCAAAGAATGTTTAGAAGACCTCAATGCATACGTCTGAACTTTTTCAAATTTACGCATTTTTAAAGCGCTGCAATTTCGGAAAAACTCGGTAAAAAGGCACTTTACAGAAAAATTGCAAATAAAAGATGATATATTCACCTGAATTTTTTCAGATTTTTTTTTTCAACATTTCCCTTCCTTCACTTTTAGGAATTTTCTAGTGGCCATATCTCGAAAAATATGCATTTTTCGAAAAAATTCACAAGAGTAAAAACATCTTCTCTTGGGCAAAAAAAAAGTGTTTTTTTTTTTCATTTTTGACCTAATTCTAAAAATTATGGAACCCGTGATAAAAGGAGTGTTTTCTACCCTTCCCGATCATTTCCTACTTTAATCTTTTTTTCAACTTTTCTATTAACGTCATTACAAATACATTGAACAAGATTTCATCAAAATGCATTCATTAGCACTCAAATTGGAGGTAAAACCCTTAAAACTTAATAACTATTGAAGATGGATTGTAGGTTAAGTTAATACTTTTTTGGTTAAATTAACAAAAAAATGAAAAAATAGTCACAAATTATAAAGAACAGCATACGCCATTTTGCGGTTCATAGTAAAAAAGCTAGCACAGTTTCTGAGGCCGTACTAGTAGAGAGGCCTAGTTCAAGAAACTAGCATAATAACGATTTTCGTAGGACCGAGAAGGTTTATACCGACAAGTGATATTGTCGTAATCAGTGTAGTTCACTGATCATCAAAATGCATGTTGTCGCTTTTTAAATTGGTGGAGTGAGTACCTATGACGTCATAAAGATGGCGCCTGATGATGTTAGATTTTGTCTATTATTTCGATAACTATTCATCAGATTTAAACAAAGTAGATGTCAACTGCTAGGTATTTTAACGCCTAACAAAAAATGTTAAGCCATTTTTATTGTAAATATTAAATTAAAAAAAACATATTTAAAAAACTAACTTTAAAATAGAAACACATTCCCAACACAGTAAGTTTAATGTGTAATAACGCAATTAATCTGAATTAATCTGAATTTGACCAAAACTCGTGCAATAAAAAATTGCTATATTTTTAAGGTACATTTAAAACTTTGAACTTTCTAAATTGCAAAAAAAAAATAACGAAATTGTGACCATTTTAAGCGAGCCGCTACCCTCTACCCGCGCTCGACTGACCGACGTCGTTTGCATTGGCCTGCCCGGCCAGTCGCCTACAAGTGATAATACTGAACATATGTAAGTGCGTACGTGAGATAATAAGTACTTTTTAGTTTGCTTGGTATACCGCTAATTTACCTATTCAAAACTTACCTCAGCCTATTGATAAGGGTTGGAAATTAGAGGATGGGCAATTACTTCCCATAGCATCATTGCAGGAGCCTATTTCTCTTAAAAATTTGGAACTGGTTTCATGTAATTGCAAGACAGGTTACAGGACGTCCCGTTGTGGATGTGCTGATGGGAAACAAAAATTCATGGAAGATATTATTATTTGCCATGTAGGTGTGCAATGCTTTAATCAGTACAATTATGAAACTCAAGAGGATGTTGATTTGCTGCAATAGCAGTAGCAGAATAGTGCGACAAGAGAAGACTTTATTTTATGACCATGGATAGTAACTTTTGTTCTTAATATTGTATCTCGGTTCATTTGTTATAATTTTGTTATTATTCATCCGAATTCCATTTTTTTTTATATACAGGGCCATTTTCTCGATAACTAAAAGCGATATTTGAATTGTGTAAAAGGTATCTATTAGAATATATAAGTGACTTCAGTTTTGAGTAAAAATCGTTATTTTACACATTGAGGTATAGATGGCGTTGGCGATGGCAAAGAAATTTTTCGATCACAGGAACGATGAAATGAGTTGCTTGAGATGGAGAATTATATTCTAAGCAACTTTTTCAATATGAACAATTTTCGAAAAATCACTGGTTTTCGAGATATTTGAACTTCAATATAATTTTTCAAGTAACAAAAATTCCATTTTTTTTCATATGTCTACAATTTATAGTGTAAAATTTAGTAGCACATACAACATAAACATGACGCAAAAATTAGACAATACACAATAAACAAAAATGTCAAAATCTTTAATTTCAAAATAGCAGTTACAGCCCCAATGTTTTACTTGGAAACAAAAAAAAATTATTTTGTGTTTTGAAATAAATGTTTCATTACCATCTAAATGAGCCTGATTCACTTTGAAAAATGTCCCAAAGGACTTATTGTCTAAAATGTATTTTAAAAAAGTTATGACGATTTTTATATTCTAAAAAATTATACTGAAGTTGAAATATCTCGAGAACCAGTGATTTTTAGAAAATTGTTCGTATCATAAAAGTTGCTCAGAATATAATTCTCCATCTCATGCAACTCATTTCATCGTTCCTGCGATCGAAAAATTTATTTGCATCGCAACGCCATCTATACCTCAATGTGTAAAGTAACGAATTTTACTCAAAACTGAATATATTCTAGTAGATACCTTTTACAGAATTCAAATATCGCTTTTGGTTATTGAGAAAATGGCGTCGGGAGTTTTAAGTGGGACACCCTGTATAGTACAGAAATGTGTAAAAAAATTTTATATCTGAATTTTGTCCAAATATAATTAATATATTCCGTTTTGGAAATAAATAAAAATAATTTGTATGAAAAACAAGTTTATGTTAAATATTTTTTTTGATAAAATATTTACAACAAAAGTTGCTTAACATTTTTTGTTAGACATTGAAATACCTAGCATTTGACATATATTTTGTTTAAATCGGATAAATAGTTATCGAAATAATAGAGAAAATCTAACGTCAGAAGGCGCCATCTTTGTGACGTCATCGGTACTCACTCCACCACTTTAGGAAGCGACAACATGCATTTTGATGATCAGTAGATCACACTGATTATGACAATACCACTTGTCAGTATAAACCTTTTCAGTCCTACGAAAATTATTTTTTTTTTCATTTGGCCTCTCTACTATACTATAGGTATAATTAGTGGGGGCGGGGTTCATATCTCCTAAAAAAAATTATTATATTTTGGCAGAGAGCTAACGTCCACTTGTGCCCTTTAAATTAACACCAGCGCACTAACCGTTATCAGTTATCAAAGCCGGGAACCGGGGACACAAAGGCTATTCTTAATAATTACAGAAAATTTTTTCTTCTTCAGTAATTAATAACTCGAGAACGAATAGAGCGTTAACTAATTATTTTAGGGCTCATAACGGGCGAAATCTTCTTGAAAAAAAAAATGATTAAAAAAACAAGTGGTGTGAGGGAAACTCGCCCACCAAGGGATTAATTTCAAAACGCGCTATACATTGAGCCTACCGTCTATACTTTGCTCATTTCTACAGTTATCTCGAGTATAATGAGTACGATTGATATCCGATAACAAATGCACATCTGGAAGGGCTTTACAGATGGAGATGAATTATTTTTCTGTTCAGTAGAAGTAAGTCTGTGCATGTACGTATGCGTGTGTATACGAGGATGTGTTCTGAAAGAATTTAATACAAAACCATTGATTGAAGGAATTCAATCAACTACACAACAAAGACATACATATTTTCATTCTGTTTTTATATATTATTTTTGTCTTTTTGTTTTTACTCATGATTTCTATTAATGGACAGTTTAAAGCAATTCCTCAACAATATACTAGTATTTTACAATAATAACCGACTTTTGTCAGGTTTTTGTGAGAACGTAAATATTCATAGTTACTCATCTATATAAGAAAGTAAACGTTTTCATAGCTTGCAAGAAAAAGGAAAATGGAGAATTTGTGAATAATTTTGTTACGCAAGATATCACATTTCAAACTATGCTAGACTGAAATCCCTAAATGTATATTTATTCTTTAAACATAACTGAATTACCGAAGGATCGCATGTTAAAATATACCATTTAACAAATTAAATAGGATTGAACATTTTTTATCAGTTCGGGAGTAATGTTACATTATAAAATCCATCGGGTGAAAGCTAGGAACCGATTTAGTATAACTATCATTGATTACCAACAGGATACTAGTATTTTGAGAAACATTAATGTATAAATTGAAAAAGAAAAGAGAAAATCTATAGAATTACCATAACCTCAACGGTTTTGTAACGCATTGATTTTATAAAAGATCCAGTCCTACTTGTCTAATATTGCTGGAGAGAAAGTGAAGAACAAAGCAGCAGCATTTCCTAAAGAAACCGATGAAAGCATGGAAAGCATATTAGATAATTTTCTATTACGGGAAAATGACAAGCTTGCAGTAGAAGAATCGAAGAAAGTAACCAACCGCGATGGTCCAACCGTGCAATAAAAAAAATGCGCAGTTATATAACACCTTTCTTTAATAGTATAAATTGAGATTTAGTTAAATTAATCCAGATGTTTTGTCCTCCAAACAACCCCTCGTCTGTGTCTAGCGATTCATTCTGAGTTTATATTTTTTATATAGTGACGTTCTCTTTTAATAACCCCATCCCCAACTACCATGCGATCCAAAACAACAATAATAATCAACCGCCTTGGACGAAGGTGCCAATAAAGTGCTTTTACGGACTATACTTGTTGGTGTATTCCATCGTGATGACTAAGCTGCTTATCGCTATGATGTCAGACACCTGTCAAAGATTCAAGGTAATAGATGGGTGTCAGGTTAGGTGCCGCACGCATATTACCACGCTTACCAAGTTACGGCGGTCCATGACCCGCTCTTACGTCCGGCTCTTCATGCCTTGACCACCCTGGCTAGGTTTACTAATTGTTGCAATGGGTAGTTGAATAAGACCAAAGAGTTCGTACTTACTAGAGACAGTCAAAAAATATTGTTTATGACTAACCTTCTTTCTTTGCACCATACTATATTGTTTTGCAAGCCTATATTCCTTGTTAGGTTAAAGAGGTCTACACACGATTCAGCGGCAGAGAGCCAGCCTTGTCGGCATGCTTTGAAGATAATTGGAGTTCCAGCAGACCAGTTCATTTTTACGAATGAGTTCAAAGCATGCCGGCACGGCTGGCTTCCTGCCGCTGGATCGTGTGTAGACCCCTTAAGAGGGTCGAGTCTTGCCTAAGGCGACGAATTTCTGGAAAATGAAACTAGAAAAAAATTGAAATAGCTAAATATTTCGCTTTCAAAACATTATGGAAATTGTTCTTTCTCTCTCTGTCTGAACGGTGCTTCGCGAATTAAACAAAAAACACAGTCAATAGTTAAACCTATCCATACCTCTTCTTTTAATGCATTTACCCTCGTTTAGTTTATACAGAGAGAGAGGGATATATAGCACTCCGCAGGCGTAAGCACTCTGCAGACGTAAGCAGTTCGACGAGTGTCATTGTAATTTTCTTTTTGATATTTTGATTAAAGTTAACCAAAATATTATATAAAAGTTTATATTATTTTTTCTAATTAAAATTGTTTTAATCGCCGAGGGAAGAGGCAAATACTCCTTGACCTAGTGGAGCTAAATTTATAACTCTGAACCTATTATTTAGTTACAACACGTAGGTAGAGTGCGATTACTTAAAGAAGATAACTTCGTCATAGAATGCGATAACCTTACCGCGTCCTGTTACCTAGATAACGATCCTATTTTACAGCTGCATGGGCGTCGCACTGCCTACTACCATTAATATTTAAATAAAAAATGAATGACACGGCACTGATATTATGCCAGTTGTTATTTGTGATGCGCGAAGCTGTGTGACGTAGTTATCTTCTCTAAGTAATTGCACTCCACCCCATGTCGCGAATGCAGAGTTTCACATGTACTTTGTTCTTCCCTCTCTGAAATTGGCTATAATAAATAAAGCGGCAACTATCAGGACACTTACGTCATCGAATACACGGAAAAACTGTGTGTGCAGTGAAAGTGTAATAATAGCGGTACATAAAGCATACGGTGTTAATTGTCTTCGATAATTCCACTCTTCAAGAACGCTGATTGGTCCGAAATTTCAACTGTCGTCCAACTGTCATAATTTGCAACTTTGCAAAATGTTTTGAAATTATGTTATTTGATTATCCTTTTATATCTTACAGATATTTGGCAACATAGACTCAACATGGTTTTGTTAAAGGCAGGTCAATTATTACAAATGCTGTTATTTTGTATAACAGAATTCTTAACAGATGCTGTCGATAAGAGACTTCAGGCAGACGTGACTTATTCTGATTTTTCGAAAGCCTTTAATAGAATTGACCATCATATACTTTTAAGTAAAGTAATTAATTTTGGTTTCTTTGAAAGCTTTTTGAAGTTTTAAAATATCAATTTTCATACATCAATAGGACCCAACATGTAGTATATCCAAGCTTCAAATTTGTCAGAATATCTGCTACTTCAAGCGCTCCTCAGGGATCACTTTTGAGTCCACTTTACTCATTAAAGATGTTATTGACCAGTTTTATGCCGACAATTTCAAATTTTTACAAAGTTGCAAACCTCAACTTCAGTAAAATATAATTCTTGTCAAGAACTAATGATAAAAGATGATTTTCCTTTGAATATATAGAAAGGCAACGCGTATCTTACTTATGGCAGCCACAAACCTAATTTTCGATAATTTTCGCGTTTCTCTCTAGGCCTTAAATCAACTCTCAGTCTAAATACTGTAATAAAATGCAGCAACATCTATTAACACTTTCAGTGGTTGCCCCTAAGGTCCCCACCAACTGTAAAGCTATGTCAGTTGAATTTTCTTAACCTCCGATATTTAAATAGAAAACTTATATGGTTTTCTAGATGTTCTCCTCATTATAGTATCACTAAACGACACACACATATTTTTTTACGCGATGACGTAAGTGTATTGACGGTCATCTCATAGACTATAAACAATGACAATTTTATTGAACTGAATGACTGGCTCTAATAAATACGAACTCATTGGGTGAGACCTACATGAAACCGTACTCACTCTGAAAGATGTTCCCAAAAATAGACTACATTTCCAATAAAGCATTTTTGTATAAACTTAATATAATTCGTGAAATATTTCCTTCCCGAAAAAAGTTTCAAATATGGCCATCTCTAGATCACGTCACATTGACGAAAGGTGCGTCGAGGGTCACGGATCTCATTGAATACATTATTTTAGTATTTGAGAAGATTACTTCCACGTCAGTATTACATTAAAAGTTTCCTCTAATTTTTATCAGGAGATTGTAGAAGTTATAGAGCCTTTTTTTAAATATCTAGGAAACGTATGCATTAGACGATAATTTCCACAAAAAATATTTGAAATAATCGGAGAAAGGTACATGTAGGTCTTATCTTATTTCCCCAGTACAATGAAGGAGATTTTGCTGAAATTATTGTGAGGCAATCTTTTCGGCATATTTTCTAATAAATGGCAAATTTTTAATAATTTGAATGCCCTCTATGACTCATTCAAGACTACCAATGTATAACATTGTGTTTCCTGTAATGTTGTTTGCTTGCTTGATGAAATGAGATATTCTTCAATAACCTTTTAATAAGACTGAGTGAAAACTGTAGTTAACATACATTTTTGGAAGGAAGAAGAATTTAATATCTTGAGATCCGACTAAAAGTGAATATCCTTGGTAGTTTAATATAGTCGACCACAAAAATATTAAAACGAGTCAATCCCTTCGTTAATTCAACAAGAACAACTTAGTTATTTTCGAGAATTCTGATTTTGGGGTGGTACTCTTAGAAGATATATATGAGCTAAAGAATGTCATACCAAACAAGATAAAAATGTTGTATGGACTGTTGTTTTTACAGCATGACTATCAATACGACGTCGTCGGTTCAATATGTAGTTGAGGAAATATATATAGTAGAGCGATTGAGCGAAGAAAGTACCGGTAGCCTTTGTCGGCCCTTTGTCGGCCCTTTGTCGGCCACTTTTATCGACTTTGACTGCTTTATCGGCAAGCTTTTCGACAACTCAACTCACCCCGTACATCTTTTTCCACTACTATACCCACCGAATTAATTCCTGAAACCAGCGAAACTTTGTAACTCGTTCTATTGAGGTTCACAAATTAGATCTTAAGATCAGGTATGAACAGAGAAAAATAATGAAATGTTTGGATAATAATGTACTTATAAGATTCATGATACCGTTTGTGCATGCATTGATAATATTATGACATTTCCTGACAAAAATTTAAGTGAATGTAAGTGATATTATTCGATAAAAACATTCGTAAACTTTCCAGATGGTGTGTGGTTCTGATAAAAACAAAGTGACTATGACCTATTTTTCACATAAAAAATTATTCGCAAATTGTCCATTTTCTCTTCATTTTACTTCAGTATCAGAATTTTGGTTTATGGATGTCTCACATGAATTTCACCAAAATCACACAAACACAATCTACCCACTTTTGCGAAATTCTTATTTGATCGTTCAGCCACTTTTCGAGTGAAGTCATGAAGAGCCTACTGTAAGAAATTATAAACATCCTTACCTCAGAGCTTACTCCTGTACTAAATTGTGATGCTGTATAATTTTCTGCCTAAAATATTTTGTTTCAAGAGCAGAAATTTATATAGCCATATCCCTCAGACCGTGATGGTGGTGTTAGCAACATATCATATCATCGCCGCAAAACGCATATGACACAATGCAGTTCGATTTGTACACATACGTGTAGTGTCTGCGTGATCGAAACTCATAGGTCGGCATCGGCCTATGCCAGTACTATCTATATAAATAACTCCAACGCATGTCTACACACCATTCATTGTTTCAAAGAAACCAATGAGAGAACGCCATCTTCAGAAAATCATACAATTTCACTTATCGCTTAATTTATTCAATATTTATAGATCTAGTGCAGGATTATTCGCTGTAATAGACCGCTGCGGAACAAAGTATGATAGGAAAGAATTTCTCTACACTACTTGGAAGGTACCTGAAATATTAATATGAAGATACAAGGTTTATTAAATTTGAAAATAAAACTGCATTGTATCCGATTTTTTCCCTGTAGAATCTTATATTTACATCCGAATGATAAACGTTTCGAACAACTTGGTATTAAAAACGGTCGGTTAGAATTTATATCTCTCCATTTAAGCTGGTGTATAGCTAATATGGTTGCTGCGACATACTTACAAGTATCAGGCTACACTAATAGTGTCATGATCCAAACATAAATGGTCTGCCTATACAAGTTCCGCACGCGCAGGTTTGCAACCTTGCCACTGTAATTTAAGTTTGTTGATACCGCGGAACAAAGGTAGATTTGAGTGATCACTATCTCCACTAAGTGAAGTTTTCTCTGGCGTCACACCATTTGAGAGGATTTCTGGAAATGAGCAGACCATGTATGTTTGGATCATGAATCGTACACTCCGCTACACTAAACATGGAGAACCGCAATGATTAGTGCATGCATTGACACTTTCTGCATTGCTTTGTCTATCCTAAACTCAATACTGAAATCGTTGTTGTCTCCTGTTACAATGGTAAGAAGCTAGTATACTTCTATTTAGCTTTAGTTAGATAATATGTTACAATCGAACTTATAACTTTTTAATAAGAGTATTAGTGAATAGTTGAAGTTACATCGAGTCTTCTTCTAATCTGCAATTAAGTGAGTCGTAAGCTCTGATATATAGATGGTTATAAAAATCAGCGTCTGTGTTGTCGTACTCACGCCTGTCAGCTCGCTGCCGCTCACCAGTTCTCTTGGGCTGGGTCATTATAGCAAACACCATAACTCTCTTGTGTAGACATATCCCCAATAGTAATCACATTTTGGTATTATATTTGGCCCCCGTATCAATTGTGTTCAGTAGTTATCACTTTAGAAATGCCTCGCTATAGTTTACTAGATGTATGTGTAAATTGACGTTGAATTTAAGAAATAGATGATGAGGTTGAATCTGAATTAGTGATTATGATTACTCAACCGAAGATAGAAAATTGTGAAACATATAACTATATATATGCATGTTCTCAGTATTGTTAATTGTTAGAACTTTTAAACATATTCGTAAAATTATATTGCTTATAGTTATGCATCTAGCAAAAGAAATTAATATCAATCTCGGCATTTACAAACTTTTCTTTACAAGTTGATAGCCAGCCTTGGCAGAAGATGCAGTTAGTAAAAATGGAACGCATCAGGATTTTGATGATTGAAGTTATAAGACAGAACTAGGACGCAATAGATTTTTTTCCTTACGGGTAGAACTCGCTGTACTGAAACTTAAGCTTAAGCTTTTTGTACCCCATAGTCTCGTTAACTCATTAGCCCTATTCCTCTCAAAAAGGCGAGTGTACGGTTGATAGGAGCTCTGGTTATATCTTCCTTTTCACAAGTGATTGATTCCCCCCAAGTGGTAGTGCAGCCGCACAGGGCAGCCAATTTCTTAGTGGCGGCCAAATTAAAGTTACTGACGTATTTTTAGAGCAACGAAATCGAAATGAAATGTTACTTAATTCATTTCAAGCTCGGACTGGCTGTTAAAATTGTTCCATTTCTTTTAATTTCCCCGGATACCCACGACCGTGTTCTCCCTCCCTCCTTAACACTGTTCAATTTGCACAGGGCGGCCAAACGTGGCCCTGCAAGTATGAAAGCCTTCCAGCCACTGAAACTGGACAGTTACTATAATATGTGGTGATACCTACCACATATCCTACAGACTGGATTGCCTCTCCCATGCTGATTAGGTGTTTGTTTAGCAGAAAATGACCTCTTAGGATGCCCAATGCATATCTCAGCTGATTTCTGCTCAGCTTTAACAATTCATTGATCTCAGTCTTGGATAGTCCACCAGCAATGAACATACGTGACCGTCTCATCACTGGCACTCCTATCCAAAACAAGTTATGTTTGTGACTTAAGAGTTCCTTTAGCCCACTCGCAGGTTGGCTCAGATCCTCTCAAGATTGCTTTTCCGCCTTCTCTGGTCAGGTGATCTGCTTGTCTTGCTGTTCTCGCATCCACTTTAGTTGTACCCTGTTGTATTCCTCCAATTTTCCAGGGATTCAAGGCAGTCTTTTATCATTTAGAGCTTTAAGAGCTCCTTGACTGTCAGTGATGATACGGATCTTTTGTCAGTGTATGACCTCTCATTTCTCGTACACAGAATTTTAACTAACTTCCGCTTGGAACACTATTGAGGTGCTGCCGAATATTCAGTCTAATGTCTGTTCTTGGTTGAACCCCCTCAACTCTAGATATGCTTTGAAATTTAGTTTGCTATCTAGAATCAGTCCCAAGTATTTAACATTGTTGCTTACCTGTAATTATTTCCCCCGAAGATATTATTTTTCCAGGTTGAGTTTCCTTCCTCTTTGTGAAGGTAACCACAGTAGTCTTCCCTAGATTCACGGACAGAGTAATAGATGGTATGTGATTTAACTTAACAAGAGAGGCATATATTTGAAAACCCAAGTGTCTGTCCGCAAACTTCAAACAAAATAATGCTCAAAATTATTTTTAACTGACCTCAAAAAATTTCAAAAAGAGGTGGTTCTCACTATGAGTTCCTTAGGTATCCAAACTTTGTAACATTTTTTATGATTTAGAATGCGCAAAGATAATTAGTTTACCATTGATGATGCAGACAGACATCAGTCAGAGCATTTAATAAAATGGAGGTGTTTTGAGCTATTGCCATGGAGTGTTTCCTTTTTTTATCTTACCTTTTAATAGGTGCATAACTATATTGGCGTATAACATGATATAATAACCTATGAATTGAACCTTGAAGGCTATCGAAAAATGCATAGTTCTTATCTAATCTAATTTATTTATAATATTTTAATGGAAAGTTGGAACACAAGTTTTATTGTATACCCGAAAGTGTCATTAAAAACGTATTATTTTTTACCCCTCTCTAAACCACTCCAAGATGACCGCCATATTGGAAATATGGCGGCCAAATATAATGTTTTTATAGGTATCTCGCCTGGAAAGTATTTTGGAGGAAACACTTTTCTCACATTTTTTTTTACAAAAAAGGCTTTATACAATTTTCTTCTATAAGCCAGCATTTAGGCGCTAGAAGTGCTATAATTCAAAATAATTTTTAAGGTAAACTTTCGCAACAAGCGACAGCGACAGAAGACCGAGGCAGGGGACAGAGACAGCCGACAGCGACACTACCGGTACAATGGAATTCAACGACTCCATTCGAAGCGTGCGACAACAGCAGACAGCCCAGTGTCGCACGCTTCAAATGGAGCCTCATTGAAATCCTTTGTACCGTGGTGTTGCTGTCGGCTGTCTCTATCGCTTGTTGCGAAAGTCTACCTGTACAAGGGCATATCAAATCAACGTGTCTCAATAGCATATGCTGCTTGACACTATTGATTGACACTATTGATTCATCGCTATCCTCCTTTCTCGGCTAAGGTATTAATTTCATATTTTTCTCTACACCATTTTGCAACATCGAAAATTAAGGAAAAAGTGTTTTTATGTCAACATTTTTCACTTCTCAGTCGTCTTAATTGGGATTGCTTTCCATCTTTCCATTGATTGATATTATTGGAACTTAAACCATTGAAAAATGGCAGTTCTCGATTCATTCATGCCTTGTTCATAATTTTCAATGAGAATTAAGCGAGAATTGCCGCGCCGCGGTATAAAAATGACAACATTTTTTTCGACAGACGGAAAGTCGTTTGCCAGCCACCCATATCATTTTTCGAACTTTTGGTGTATGAAAAAGTATCTTAGAATTTCATAATCTATAGCGTTTCTCTACTATAAAACTCGCATCTTTTAATAGGGGTTTTTGGTAACGGTCTGCCGTACTATTACAAAACATCAGAAAATGTTCTTTGATTGTCAGTGTTGCAGAATGGTATGAGAAAAAATGTAAAATTACACCTCCACCTCCAGCACCTAAGCGAGCATCCTAAAAGACCCTCTTTGGAAACAATCTAGCCTTAAATAAAATTTGTCCCAAATTTGCTCCCTTTAAAATACTTTCTAGATGAATATCTACAAAAGAACTGATGTTATAACCACCCAATCCGGGATAGTAGAGAGGTGCAAATTTAATATGTTAAGGACACTTTTAGGAAGAAAATAAAATAGGTTTCGGTTTTTCCTCATCTTTTGCCTTGTTGGGCTACACACGATCGATTTTGAATAATAAATAAATTATCGTATATCGATTACACAATTTTCTATTTTGGTAACTACTGACAAACCTCATTTCGTAAGTAGGTATCAGTTTGGTAGAAGTGGTAGCTATTAACTGTTAGAAATATGTTCGTAGTGCTTTAAAGTAGAAACACAGCAGCTACAATAAAAAATTAAATTGGTAAATATATGTATATTGATTATAATCGTTATTTTCGTTGATGTCGTTAACAGTAATGCAATTTTGGCCAATCCATAACCGTAATTTAGTTGAGTTTCAAATATTTTCACATTTTTGAGCATCGCCATTTTTGACTACTATTTTTGTGATCACAGTGTTTTTAAATGTTTTGTAATCCTTTTCGTGGCATGTTTTGTAAATAAGGTGGTTTTTATTAATTAATCACTACGTGTTTTTAAAATAAGTACTGCCTTATGACAATTCTAAATATAAAAACGTATTTGTGACATTGTTTCTTTTAACAGGCCCAATCAGACATAGAGTGGAAATTCGGATTGAGCAAACTGATCCGTTCCATGCACCGAACAACAACCGCCCCCTCTCCAATCAATCTGATAACGACCTGGCTGTTCTACTTGGTGGACGTCTGCAAGAAGCGAGGTAGAGTACTTTCTGAGCGTCTTAGCATTAGACTTCTAATAAAATCAGAACAAACAGATTTTGTTTTAGTCAAATCAAGAAAACGGCAGAGTCTTGTCCACCTCATGGGTACCTTCCAGCGAACATCCCAGTTAAGTCCAAGGTCAAAAGCTGGTGCAAAATGGTTATCAAAAGTTAAAAAGGGCCGGCAAGTTGCCCCCAAGGAATCTGTGGCGCTTTCCGTGGCGCATTTAAGTCCGCTCGGGTCTCAGCTTAGCTTCACCACTCAAACCACAAGAATAGAGCATGTCACGGATTGGGAAGCAATTGCTAAGAAATATAGGGCACTTATGGGCGAGGTTGATGAGGTCAAAGATCAAAGTAACGAGGGTACTGAGGAGGAAGATGATGATGCACAAGTTCCAGTCAATATTCCCGTACAAAATATGTCATCGTCATTTGGTTAAACAGTGAGATGTGTTACTAATTTCTTCATGAGTTTTATTTAGTATTGGACATCGTAATATATTTTTCTCGTTTGGCAGCATTCATAATTACGATATTCTGGTCTTGAGAGTTAATAATTCATTCAAATTAAGCTCTTTTTATAGACATTTTTTAAATTTTATGAAATTATGGGACTGCTCGTTGAGGGATATAAACTAAATAGAAAAATGTTGGCACTAGTCAACTTGCACTCTGTTTCACTTCCGTCCCCCCCACCATCTTTGACGGCTGTTCGCATTTATTCTCAAAATGGTTGGTACCTTGCAAATCTCTTTCATTAATATGAAGTGCATATACTGCAATATTTAAGAAATAGCATTTGCGCTCGATTTACAATAACAGGTAAAATGATTGTCTAGAAAAGTTGATATGCTGGCATGTCATAGAGAAGGCTCTGCTCTATATACAATGCTATCTACACATATTTCCGTGAGCGCTCAATGACAGAGCTGCAGCTTCAAGAAAGAGAAACCAGCAGAACACCGAAATCCTACAATATTTTTACTCCTATGCTGATAAGACTTAATGCAAAAGCAATTTTATAAGTAAAACATTTCTTTAACATTTCCCACAGTTTCATAGTTGCAAATCATTCTAAAATAATGTGTAGTATCGACTTTGATAGTATTGTTTGGGCAAAGGGCTCATTTAGCATTTTTTCTAAATTACATTTTCGAAAGATCTATTAATTCTAGAGCGAAATGCAAACAAAAAAGAATTTTCTGGGGTCTCTATAGGGTTCAAAATTACTCAAGAACATCAACGCGGGGCGCTATCGTGTTATAGCTGCGTGACGTCAATCAATTTATCGCATCGGGAGACGTAGCCGCTTGCCTAGATGCTTAACAGTTTGTATTTAAATGCAGCAGATGCGTCATGCGGATTAAAAGTACCGTTTGTATCATCAATGGTGCAAATACCGTAGGTGATGGATACTAATTATTTCAATGAAAGCTCTTTTCACTCCTTGACGGGGCGAGTTTTAGAAAATTCTTGCGTAGGTCCTAAAGGCAACCACCATGCAAAATTTTAATTTGCTAGGCTTAAAGGTACAGGAGATACAGTGAGGAGTCAGTCAGTCACTCACAATCAGTGGTATTTCTCTTTCAAATATAGGTATGCACTTAACATTGTGTAAAAATAAAGAGGTTTAGACATGTTTATTACTAGTAACTTATTCTTAGAATAAGATTTTATGTCATTAAAAGTAAAACACCCTCTATATTATTAGCAAAACAATAATATATCTTCTTGAGTGATAGCTGACATGGTAATCATTATTTACGATTTTAAAAACAAAACTTACCGTTCCATTTTCACTCCTCTCATTTCGGCACTGGTGATTTGTGTTAAAGTATTCCATCACCATAATTAAATCCACCTCTGGTAGATTACGAATTTGCTTTTAAATAGTTGGATTCGCACATAGTAAAAGATCCAAGTCTCCATATTGATAATACTAACACTAACTTGCGATGGCGGAGTGCAAAAGATTATTAAGCGAGTTGGGGCTAGAGAGACACTGACGTTAGCGATTCGAGCGCCTCAGCTTATGAAGAATTAGATTTTAAAGGAGTATATTTCTGGAACTACTTATCGGATCAATCTTAGTGTAATAATTATTTGATAATAACTTCTCACAATAATTGTAATAAATAGTGCAACATGAAATTTGACTAAATGACCTCATTGGTTTAACTCATTGATAAAAATTTGGAAAATTGTTTATTAAAAAATTTGGGCATTGATTCTAACAGAAAATTTTCAGTTCAACAATATCTTCTACTTGTGTACAATTTAACGAAAAACAAGTTGATCTCATGTCATTTACATAAGCAGCGCGAGAAATGAATTTCTTGAGACTTGCTGGACCTCATCCTCTTCTTCGCGCCGTCATTACGCGAGAAAAGTAACTCTTATGGTAAACATACGTAAAATTTTTTCAATTAAGAACTTCGTTGCCCACAATTTTATCTGAATATTTTCTGTACCATGGTTTTCAATTGGGGATGTTTATTGGAATATAAGGGATGAAGCACCGGCTTTCCTAAGGCAAACTCGATAGGTATTTGATTCTCAGGTATCCACAAGTGCCCCAATGAAATATGAAAACTTTATGGTTTAGTTTACTCAAACATCAGCCCTCTTCGTGCTAATTCTTCGATATGAATATCCCAATAATAATCGGCGCATTGGGAAGTAATGCAGTAAATGCTCATTCTGAGATCGTCTACGTCTACTTAGAATACACGATTCTGAAGTACTTCTGAGGATGGTTTACACAGTCACATGCGGCGCAGTTGAATTTTAATCGGTCACTGTTCAAGTCGACTCATTCTCTGTTGCAGAGTTGTTTCCGTGTCTTTTCCGTTTCAAGAACATTTATTTATTTTATGATCCCTTTCGGATATTATCTTGCGTCAATAGAAGATTATTTTCATCATTACATTTGATTCTCTGATATCATTTGATTTATTTGTCCTATTACTTGAAATTTAGTGGTTTGAAAGCTACAGAAATACAGTTTTATGTCATTAAAAAAACTGGTAGTGGACAAACAAAAAATTTTGCATAACTTGAAATCTAAAGCCCATAGTTCTGAAGAAAAAGAAAATATAATAAATTTTAATTGGTTGAGAACTTCTGGCTAGGTAGTACTTATAATATTGAGTAGGTCAGTAATGGCTGTCGAACTAAACGAAGGTCAAATTTTGCGACCTACATCTTTCTTTTGGTCGGTAATAAGAAACAAACAATGTAAAAAAACACCAGATAAATGTCCCATATGTACTTCACAACTATACAGAAAACAGAAGACAGAGGTTCTCAAACTGTTCGTAGATAATTTTTCACATTAGTACCTAGGTCAGTGCTCTTATTTTCTGTAGTAAACAACAGCTTTTAAAGCAAATTGATATCAAAATAATAGTGAACCGAGATCAGGTCAATTGATCATAGATCGCAAAGGGCCGATTGTAGTTTGAACTTGCCGTGCGTTTTGGCCGTTAAGAAGCTGGGAAATAGTTCCCTGTCTAGAACCTACGCTGCATCCTTTAAGTGAATGGACTTCAACTCCGTGAAATGTAGGGAATGGGCCTAGTTATTTTGCTGTCGCTCTTTCTGTGTAATCCTTTCTTATGTAGTTTTATAGTAGGTATTCAAAATAAGTCATTACCCCAATAATAAATCATACCAACAAGAATATCAGTAGACATTGCTACTCATAATGAGAAAAATTACTTTAGTTCAATTTGAGAGAATCAGAACTATGTTTTAAATTTTCTTTATGTAATATATTAAGTACTATATTACGGAGAAGAAAAAATGTTTTTAATCCTAATTGGAATGAGGTCAATTGTGAATTTATTCCCTGCCCAATTTTAAAAAATGGGACACTAAATGACACTCTTATTATAAGTCAATCAGCTGACAACATAAAACTTTAGTATTCTAAAAATTTAGGTTTCGTACTTGTAAATTTGTTAGTGTTAAATTTTCATATCTATTTGTCTATTTAAGGAGGTTGTAATGTAAGTTAACAAATAAATTTACATAAGTTATCACTACATTTATCTTTTGAATAAACTAAACAAATTGTTTTTTAGTATAGATTACGTTTTTATACTGATATATATGTAATTATAGGTATATATAAGCACTTAATTCTGTTGTTTATTTTGCAGCGTGCTGCTTCCAATTTGAATGTAGATAATTAAACATTTATTTTTTAATAAAGAAATGTTGGAAATCGTTAGTATTTTTATTCTATGTCCTTAAGAGGATAATCTGCGTTAAGACAAAACATATTTTCATTGATATATATGAAAAAGTTATATACGGGTGGGCGTGCACCTTTGATCAATGAAATATGCCGACCAAGTAAAAAGGCGGAGAATAACATATTGTGTAATATATAAGAGAAATAGTTCAAACATATTTCTGTCGTACAGAGTCGAATTTCGCGTTGGGTGCACAAGAATTTTTATTTAAAGTAATTTAAGTAGGAAAACTGAATGCGGTTGTAGTGATTCCTTAGGCAGTGGTTTTTAATTAAAAGAAAAAACTATCTGTAGGTACATAATGTATATTTACAGTGTACAGGGTGTCCTAGTTAACGTGTTATGTCCGATTTTCTCGGTAGTTTTTGAGATAAGTATTTTTTTTTTTTTTTTCGGGGAATCTATGCCGCTAAGAAACATATAATTGAACATCAAAGAAGAATTGATCGGATTATTTATGTTCTTAATTGACTATTAAAGCATTAAAGGAAAGTAAAAAAAGGCATGTAAATTTTAAATATCACTTCCGGTTTACATGGCAATGGCGTTCTTTTTCTTGAAAATAGAATATTGATTACTTCCACATCCAGTGGTAGTATAGTAACAAAAAAATTTTTGAAAATTTTTATTGTTCAAATAGGCTTAGACTGTCATGAAAGGTCGACATTTTAAGTTTGAGCAAAAAAAAAATGTCTAACTTTTTTGTGCGCACGATTACTCTGGAACCGTTTAAGATATTGACTTGAAATTTGGTACACTTATGTACTTTAACGGGATCTGGAACTAGATTATATTTTCATCTTATTCCATCGAAGGGTTGGGTTGTAAATTGGGGTAAATGGGGAGGTAAACAGGTAAATCAAGCAGGTAAGAGTCCGTAAAATTGGTATTTAGTATATATAAGAGAAGCTAGGGTCTCGAAAAAATTTTTGACATTAGCTACCCCCATTACCACCCCTACCCCACTTTTTAAGGGGACGAAAAAAAGTGTGATTTAGTGTATGTACAAGAACCAAAAACCTCAAAATATTTTTTTACTTCATAGGCCAAGAATTTTTATTGAAAAATTACCAAAAATCCTCGTTATGTTGGGGTGATGCCTATTACGAATAACTGGCAAAATAAGGATACATATATTACTTCAACATCCAGTGGAAGTATAGTAACGACAAAAAAAATTTTTAAAAATTTTTATTGTTCAAATAGGCTTAGAATGTCATGAAACGTCGAGATTTTAAGTTTGAGCAAAAAAAATTCTGTCTGTCTGTCGGTCTAACTTTTTTTTTGTGCGCACGTTTACTCTGGAACCGTTTGAGATACTGACTTGAAATTTAGTACACTTATGTACTTTAACGAGATCTAGAACTAGATTATATTTTCATCTTGTTCCGTCGAAGAGTTGGGGGTAAATTGGGGTAAATTTGGGGTAAATAGGTAAATCAAGCAGGTAAGAGTTCATAAAATTGGTATTTACTATATACAAGAGAAGCTAGGGTCTCAAAAAAAATTTTGGCATTAGCCCCCACCCCATTATTAAAGGGGATGAAAAAAAATTTAATTTAGTGTGTGTACAAGAACTAGAAACCTCAAAATATTTTTTTACCTTATCCACCCCCACTACCACCCTCTATCACCACCCTCACCCTATTACCGATGTGGGGTATCGTTTTATGGGTTTTTGAGGTAGAGAATTTCAAATATTATATTATTAAACAATTATTTCCACATACAACATTTTTTCGTTGTGAGTGACTTGGATAGAAAATCTGGATGTGGAAGTTGGGCAGCGGTTTTTTTTATTGTTAAATTAGTGTACAATATCGATAATTCTACCATTCCCAATTGAAATTAAAATTTTGAAAGTCGCATTTCGGAGATATGAACTTTACTTTGCTTTTTTTAAAAGGAACACTCCATATATGTACCATTTGAAACGCCATAAAAAAAGCTTTGTATTTATAATATAATACATGGTACTTATCTTAAACAAATTTTGTCTAATTTACTATAAATTTACAATTTATCAAATTAGCCATGGAAAACAAAAGTATGTAAATTAAAATAAACAATATGTTAGTTCTGTCTAATTTCACTTTATTTTAAATAAAATGGAGAATTTCAATAATTGATACAGTGTGTTTCACTTGAAATGGTAACACCCCAATAACTTTATTTTTTTTTCCGATTTGAATCGCATTTTACTTAAGTATAGAACAAACTAGTATCTACTTATGATCAGAAAAACATTCGCCTCCTACGGTACCAAAGCCACCTGCGGTACCAAAATATGTGGAGAAAATCGGAAAATCATGTTAGGCATTTTTTTATCGGAAAATTTTGTTAATAAAACTTGTTCAGAATTGTCCAAAATGGCCAAAATTTAATCAAAATTAAAAAATGAAAAACTTGAAATTTAAAAAATTTTGAAAATAATTAGGTATTTAAAAAAAAACTGTTTTACAACTACCTGGCAGCTTGGGTTTAATTTCAAACAAAATTGTCATAGTACAGTTTTCTAAACGAAAAAACCCATTCAAATGATATTTTCGGACTTGGACATTATTTTAATAAAAATTTATATATTTTTTTTGATTAAATTTTGGACTTAAGGTTTCTGAACAATTCTTTCATTAACAAAATTTTCCAATAAAAATATGCCTAATATGATTTTTTGATTTTATCCGCATATTTTGGTACCGCAGGTGGCTTTGCATTTGTAGGACGTGAATTTTTTTCTGGTAATAAGTAGATCCTAATTTGTTCCATAAGTAAAATTAGATTCAAATCGGAAAAAAAATTTAAAAAGTGAAACAGACTGTATATATTTTTCGGACTACCATGACTTAATGTAAGAAAATATAAAACTTAATATCTACTATAGTTTTTAAGAAAAATACTGGGTCATATATCATTGAAAAGATTTTTCTATGGCCTTTCAAATGGTGTAAAAATATATGGGGGTGTTCTATTTAAAAAAACCGCTGCCCAAGGAATCACTACTTCTGCATCCAGATTTTCGATCCAACTCATTCACAACGAAAAAATTTAGTAATGGGGTGGGGGTGGCTAATGCCAAACATTTTTTGAGACCTTAGCTTCTCTTGTATATACTAAATACTAATTTTCTGGACTCTTAGCTGCTTGATTTAGCTGGTTACCTCAAATTTACCTCAATTTACCCCCCAACCCTCTGACGGAACAAAATGAAAATATAATCTAGTTCCAGATCTCGTTAAAGTACATTTGTGTACCAAATTTCAAGTCAATATCTTAAACGGTTACAGAGTAAACGTGCGCACAAAAAAGTTACAGACCGACAGACAGAAATTTTTTTTTCGCTCAAACTTAAAATCTCGACGTTTCATGACATTCTGAGCCTATTTGAACAATAAAAATTTAAAAAAATTTTTTTTGGCGTTACTATACTTCCACTGGATGTGGAAGTAAAACCAAGGTAAAGCTCATATCTCCGAAATTCGACTTGTTTGAATTGTTTTGCTGAAATGATGTTTGGAAAATACATGTGATATCTCATAACTTTTATTTTTGAACGTATTTACGTAACTCCAAAAATAAAGAAGTTAAATGAGGTTCTAACGTTTGCACACCCACCCTGTACTGTTGACTATAATAAGGAACTTTAGTCTAGTTATTATAAAAAACACGTTCTCAAATAAATTAAACATGTTCTGATAGAACATATTAATAATAATAATTTTTTGTTTTTATGTCTTTGGTGTTTTTCAAAAAAATTGCCGCGCTTGGATTTTACCCTATAGCCCCCCCCCCCCCCCCCCCCCCTAAATCCGCCACTGACTGCGCTCCGTCAGAAACCCTAAAATACCTATATGCATGTTTGGAGCATATTTAATGTCCGATATATCAAAAAATATTACAGCTAGATCCTTATATGTTTGAAATCGGGGATAAAGGATCTAAAAGAATATGTAAAAATATACAGGGTTTTTCATTTAAAAAGCAACCTTCATTGTTATATCACGTGACATATCCAAGCAATTGTTTTTTAATTGCATTTAAAAAAATATGTATACAACCTTACAACTCTTATACGAAACTTTTTTTGTCTCCAATAATAACATAAATAAAGGGGGGTCAAAATATAGTTATAATTCGTCCGCTGTCTTGGATTCCTAAATTTTTACCAAAAATTCGTAACCCGCATCCCGAAAATCCCCAGATATCGATTTTCATTCGAATAGGATCACAGATGACAAAATTCATCCGCCATCTTGGTTTCCTAAATTTTGACCAAAAATTCGTAACCCGCATCCCCGAAAACCCCCAGACATCGATTTTCAGCCAAATAGGACCATAGATGACGAAATTCGTCCGCCATCTTGGAGTCCTAAATTTTGATCAAAAATTCGTAACCCGCATCCCCGAAAACCCCCAGACATCGATTTTCAGCCAAATAGGACCATAGATGACGAAATTCGTCCGCCATCTTGGAGTCCTAAATTTTGATCAAAAATTCGTAACCCGCATCCCCGAAAACCCCCAGATATCGATTTTCAGTCGAATAGGACTATAGATCGCGAAATTCGTCCGCCATCTTAGATTCCTAAATTTTGACCAAAAATTCGTAACCCGCATCCCCGAAAACCCTCCGATATCGATTTTTAGTCAAATAGGACCATAGATGACGAAATTCGTCCGCCATCTTGGAGTCCTAAATTTTGATCAAAAATTCATAACCCGCATCCCCGAAAACCCCCAGATATCGATTTTCAGTCGAATAGGTCCATAGATGACGAAATTCGTCCGCCATCTTGGATTCCTAAATTTTGACCAAAAATTCGTAAACCGCATCCCCGAAAACCCCCAGATATCGATTTTCAGTCGAATAGGATCGTAGATGACGAAATTCGTCCGTCATTTTGGATTCCTAAATATCTTAGCAGTATGAGATTCCTCGGAAAACCTACGTCAGATTGGATTTTGAACCATAAACTTATCTCAGAAACTACCGAGAAAACCCAGCATAGTTGACTGGGACACCCTGTACATTTTGCTTGGTAATAATTTCGAATAAATTGATTTCTGACCTAACTAAAAACCGCATTCAAATTTTCATAATAAAATTTGTAGGAGTGTTTATACAAAACGGTCCTCTCTATTTGGCACCTTTTATTTATGTATTAACATTTTCAAGAATTTCATCTATTAAGTCATTCCTGTAAGATAAAATAATTTATAAATAAATTTAAGATATTACCAGAACTCCTAAATGCTTCCCTGGCAAGCATTCATTCGCGTCAGGTCTCCATGACAACAAGTTCCTCCCTAAAGTCTGAGAGCGTGTAAAGCTATGCGAATGCCGAGGCGAGTGCCATCTATTGACGGCAAAATTGGAAACTATTTATTGAATCTATGTTTGAAAAACAAGAGGTTATATTTTATCCACGTAATTAATTATGGACTATCTAGGTCGTCACGATTTCGTTTTTTGTAAATTCCAATTTTTCGACGTCCATTTTTTCGTTGATCACGTGTTTTTGACTAAAACAAAAAAATAAAAACGTGACGAACTAGAATATATATTTTAATACATACGTACAAAATTTGAAGTTTCTATCTTCAAAAATAAGCCGAATAATTCGTTTCTTCATTTCACTGACCGCAGATTATACTCTTAACTTTTAAGTAATATAATAAATCAGAATTCTTGTTAGATATTTTTTTCAGTTAAAATAAGATTAGAAGTTCAAGTCAGTAGGTGTCCGAAAATGCCTCTCCTTGTAGTAGCTCACTACGACAACTTGAAGATGAAATCTGGTTTAATTTTTTTATCTCAACAAGTATTCTGAGGAAAACAGTGAAATTTGGTACAAGAGCAAGGTTAAGTCAAAACATATTTGCTCGTAAATAATAATACATCTGTCTTACCCGAACACCCATGTCCGGAGCCAGCCAGACATCTACTATGCGAAGTGTTGCCATAGCAATTGAGAGTTGGCCGGATTGGGGTTATGGAGTTACTAGAAAATAAAGTACAAATAACTCCTTTTACAAAGAAAGTAAATTAAAATGCAATTAAAACAAAAACTAACTGTTTAAAATTTTTAAAAAATGTATAAATGTATAATTGAACTGCATAAAATTATGTAAAATTAGTTTTGTGGTAAAATTACTAATAAAAAAAACCGTTTGAGGATATTCAACAAGAGCGAGTGGTTGCATTAGACCACTTAATTTGTTGTTTGCAGCATTATATTTTTATCAAATATTATGATTCTGTCCAAAAAGTTTAGTTAGGAAGAACAGAATTTCGAAAAACACACAGAAAGAGATCGTAAAGAATGAAGATTGGAAAGTGTGTCAGATAGTAATTAAAGTGAAAGAAAAGTTTGCTAAGCTTAAGCTCTCTAATTTGTGTGATATTATTTGTAAATCTCTAATGGAAGTTTATCCCGAAGAATTTGAGATGGGTCGAAAAAAGTTGTTCTTTAAAACAATAAGTTTTTTATTGGCGTAGCCGACGCGCTGCGCCACGCCGTATAACAATTTTCTATATTGTCTGCTAAGTCTGCTATTCCTGAGCAGGAGCGGATACAGACTCCTGGACACGAAATAAATTGCCTTTAGAGTGGCGTTAATGGGCTTGTTAAACGTTAGTCGTTTGCCTAATCGTACACCCAAGAACTTCACGCACCCTCCTTCTGCAATTGGTCGCCTAAGAATTTGTCATATTTTTTTTTGTCTCAAACTATCTCGACTTTGCGGCAGCAACATTATATGATTTTTTGGATAAAGTTACGTAAAAAAGATAGGCTTATTAAAATGCCCTACAATGTAAGGGATAAATTGCATTGAATAAGTTACTGCATCGAAATACTTCCCATCTAAATTTTTCTGTCAATGAAAGAGTGACCCTAAAAATAGCACGTTTGGGGGTCCGCAAATTTTCGGTTGATTTGTGGTCCAAATGATACCTTATGATAAGATATTAATCCCACAACAACGTGAGGTTGAGCATAAGAAAGGTTTCAGAGATATACAGGGTGTACCACTTAAAACTCCCGGTGCCATTTTCTCGATAAATAAAAGAGATATTTGAATTCTGTAAAAGGTGTTCACTAGAATATATAAATGATATCAGTTTTGAGTAAAAACGGTCATTTTACAAATTGAGGTATAGATGGCGTTGCGACGCAAACAAATTATTTGATCCTCGGAATGTTGAAATAAGGTGCAAGCGATGAGACATTACATTCTGAGCAACTTTTACGATACCAATAATTTTCGAAAAATTACTGGTTCTCGATATATTTGAAGTTTAATATAATTTCTTTAAATATACAAATCGTCATAACTTTTTTAAAATACATTTTAGACGATAAGTCCTTTGGGACATTTTTCATAGTGAATCAGGTCGATTTAAATGGTAATGAAATATTTATTTCAAAACACAAAATAACTTTTTTTTCAAGTAAAACAAAGGTGAAGCTGCAACTGCTATTTGAAAATTAAAGATTTTGACATTGCTGTTTATTGTATATTGTCTAATTTTTGCCACATATTCATGTTGTATGTTCGACTAAATTTTATACTGTAAATTGTAGACACATGAAAAAAAAAAATACAATTTTTGCAAGTTGAAAAATTAACCAGTGATTTTACGAAAATTGTTCGTATTTAAAAAGTTGCTTAGAATATAGTCCTCCACCTCATGAACCTCATTTCATCGTTCTTAGAACTGAACAATTTCTTTGCATCGCAACGCCATCTATACCTTAATGTGTAAAATAACCATTTTTACTCAAAACTGAAGTCATTTATATATTCTACTGGACACCTTTTACAGAATTCAAATGTCGCTTTTGGTTATCGAGAAAATGGCGCCGGGAGTTTTAAGTGGGACACCCTGTAGAGGGTCAATAGAGTAGATCTGGTCGTATTATTATTATTGTAAAACATAATAAGGATAATAATAACAATGATAATAATATATAATAATAATAATACTTCAGCCCCTTTACCATGTCACGGTACTAATCTACGAAGAGGTTTTTCATTTTTTTTTTTGTATTTTTTATATTTTTTGTTTTTTTGTATTTTTTTTCAATTTTCTGCTTTGGATTAGTTTTTAATTCATATTTCATGAGTTATTGTTTCTGTATGGTCAATGATGTATTATTTTTATTTGTATTGTATTGAATTATCATCTTCACTCACTGTGCTATGTGAGTCGATTTTGACCACTTTGATCCTCTATATTTTTGAAGCATTTCTTATGCTCAACTCCAAATTTGTTTACGATTGACGTCTCATCATAAGGTATCATTAAGACTACAAATCAATCAAGAATTTGCGGACCCCCAAACGGGCTAAAAAACACCTGTTTTTGGGGTCACTCTTTGCATTAGCTACTGCATCAAAGTTGGATGGTCTTGATGCAGACAATCATTTCAGACAATGCCTTAGATTTGGAAGGGCTATATCCGTCCATGGCATTCAATGCATTAATTTGATTTCTGTGCTTCTACCCACAAGGTTCTGAGAGTTTTCATATGAAATAGGCAAAAATATTCAAATGAAGAATTTGCTAACATTCAATTTTATTATGCAAAAGCCAACAAAATCTCACTATTTGCCAGTAGGTTGTATACTGAGGATTCCCCAAGCAGGCAACTGATCTGTGCTCGAACTTTTTTTAAATATCCTTCACGAGCTAGGATAAATTGGTACTGTAGAGCCAAGAAAACAAAAGTGAGGGGTACAGAGGACGACTCGAACACCCTATCTCAAGAAATAATCTTAAAAAAGTGAGCAATAATCCCAGAATCATTGTTCGAAGTTTAGCTGCTCAAGAAGATATTTTAAAAAGTATTGTGTGGACTTTTTTCTAGTTCAAAAGTAGTGAAAACTATTAATCCGATTTCTTAATCACTCAGAACTAAATCATTTTCTCGACAATATGTTTTAATGCTTCTGGCAATATAATTAGCATTTAAACCTACACTCATTAAAATTTTTGCCAGAAACAGAAGCAGCAATATCATTTACAAATAATTATATGAAACAATTATTTAGAGATTGTCATTAATGAAAACTATAAAAAGGAACAGCCCCAGAGTACTTCCCTGTGGCACATCAGTAGCAGTAACATCATACCGAACATATATTAGACCATTTTTCACCAAAATGACTTCTTGGCCTCTCTCAGTTAGATTATAACTAAGTTAGTGCTGTTTCGCGTATACCATGGGTATAATATTTGTTCAAAAGAAGTGCGTCTGTGGTACTTAATGCACGTTTTAAGACGAAAGACACACAGGCAGCATTTTTACTAATTTGTTAGAATAAAGATATTCTCACTTATTATTATGTATTGCTTTAAAAATATATTAATTATACAAAAATGGTTGATGGCGACGAGTTCTCGCAATGCAAATTCCAGTTACACTTTCATCAACGTCTTCTTCTCCAAAGCGGACTGTTTTTCCACCACATCTGCCCGTTAAGAAATGTTCCCATGACACACACAATTTACAATTAAATTTTCCATTATTAATCCATTCGCTAAAGTAAATGGTGCTTCTAGCGTGATTACAGTAAGCTAAAAATATCAAAGGATGTATTAACTATGAATTGAATTAAAGAAGTAACATACAACGTTCTATCAAATCTCCTAAGGACGCTACGTTAAAATTATCTAAACAACCTGGCTGTGGACCTCGGCCTCCATTTACGTAGATATCCAAGGTCCCAATTGGAAAGTCCACACCATACACTCCTAAAGAAAATTAAATTGTTAGTATTATAGTACAAGAAAATAAGCAAAATGATGATAATTTTGTTCATTCACGCACTTACGGGCTGCAACTCCACTTACCTCCTGTCTGTAAAAGAAATACAAAATGTAATTTGTGAAAACCGAAAGCTAAAACTAATGACTGCTAGTTTTTGGCAGATGAAAACAGTCTTTAAGGACCGTTTGGAAGGACCATAAAAGGTGGGTTGAGGAACAGTACGATTCTTATGTTTCTGTAAAACCTACTTATGAATAATTTATTAGTCAATAATGATGCTGTAATAGATTTGTGATATTCATACATATTATGTGTTAGAATAACATGGAATAGCCAATAAACATGTTAATTACTATATAATAATAATACTGGTCTAAACTATAAAATAGAATATTGTATAACCTGCATCTGTGTGAATAGCATCAACAATGTTAGCATCGTCCTTGTCAAGCCTTTCTTCTCTGACGAACATATATTCTCGAAAATACGGTCCTGCAGGATCTAAGCCTGTTATTCTTGAGACGCGTTCGCTATTTCTGTGCATGATAATCTTGGCAGCAAATCCTGCAATATGAGCACCTAACGAGTGCCCGATAAAGTGGATATTCTTAGGATGTATCTTGGCATTATCAATGAACTGAGCAATTCTATTACCTGAAATTTTTCTCCTATTATTTGATTATTTGGTTACCCAATCGAAAATATATCGATAATTGAAGACTAAGAAGTATGAAATAAAGATATACTAAAAAAAAACTTTCTTAAAACACTATTTTATCAAAATTGCATTAAAAAACGAAAAAAATTGAATGAAATGGTATGCAATAGAATGAATACAGTAGAGTAGAGAAAAGTAGAACAGAATAGCACATCATAGCAGAGTATAACAGAGCATAGTGTAGCATAGCATAGCAGGGCATAGTATAGAATAGCAGAACAGGGCTTGATCCAAGATCAAACTATGAACTTTGCTTCAACTTAGTTCGTACAACTCGTCCTAAATGGTTATTTGTAAAATATTCTGAAGTTGACAGCACTAATATTATCGAATTCACAAGTGGAGGTGGGTGAAGTAAAAAAAAATGAGGACTTTGGTTCTTGTACACTCACTAAATCAAAATTTTAATTTTTTCATCCCTTTAATAACGAGGTGGGGGTGGTAATGGAGGTGGCATTAGCCAATATATGTTGTAAGACCTTAGCTTCTCTTATATATAATAAATATCTATTTTATGGACTCTTACTTGCTTGGTTTAGCCATTTACCCACATTTACCTCAATTTGGATGTGGAAATAATTATTTTCATTTTTAGTGGATTTTTCACAAAATCGTGTTTTTAAAAGATTTTTTAAATATTTTTATTTATTTGTGAACAATATGATTATGTAAGAATATAAAATAAATTATAATTCGGGAAAAAATTGATCTACGTTTTATCGATATTATTTTTTGATTACTGTCTGAGAAAATGTGTATCTGATTCATACATACCAATCAGTTTACTATTAACCGCTGAAGAAACGTAAGCTGTTCTTGCTGGTCTTTCCCAATCTACCTGAATAACGTTGTAATCTCCATTTTTAAGAAACTCTTCCGTGATGGTCGTATACCAAGATCGTTTACTATTTGCTATCCATCCATGTATAATGAATTTGGTGGGTTTATTTAAGTCAATTACATTTTTTGTTTCATTGTTAATTACTGTTGGTTCCCTCTTAGATCGCGTGAAGAGATAGAACGTTATGTCATTATTTTTTACATCTCCAATTTTTACCTGGGAAATGTCCTCTGCCAATTTCAACAAATCATTGACACTTAGGTCTCGTATATCTTCTAATATTACTGAAAAATATATGTGACAGTTGCAAATTATTTATCATTTACAAAATTAAGTTATCAGGTAGAGATAAATAGAACCGCAGCACGGTAAGGAAAATAATATAATGAAAAAATAACTAAAGGTAAATGTTATACTCTTCGCCAGATGATTGAATTTTCAGTATAATTGTTAAGCATTCTATGGCGGAAAAATCACAATTGAATATCTTTTCTATAAGAAGTAGTAATTTCACCAAAGTTGGCAAAAATAAAACTCATTTTTGGTCACCAATCCCGGATGTCAAATAGAATGGTCAAAAATGGCGGACGATATAAAAATTTTAATTCTCTGTTAATTATCAAGGAGGCATTGTACGTTACTTTTTTTTTCGATTGTACGTTATTTTATTTATTATGTTATGTTTTTTTAGGGCATAGAGTTTATTTTTTTTAACTTTCAAAAATGTATTTTCTTTGACCCTCCTTTTTTTCACCCAATTCTCATCGACACAAAATGAAATGTACTATAGAAAGTCTTGCATAACTTAAATTTAATACAAAATGAAACTTCATTAATGTGATAAGGAAATTTATTAAGCATGCGCATGGTAATAATAATAATATATGAATATATGATCAACAAGCTAAAAACGTACTCTTCACCAATTTACTGAGCTTTTTATATAATTGTTACACATTCTATAGGATACTCTTCGCAGTTTTCTTGTAAGTAATATTAGTTTTTGGAGATCCTAAATTTTGTGTGTTGTGAAAAAAATTATATAAAAAAAAATATCCAACCTGTGTGGGATTCGAATACACGATCTTTAGATTGCAAAAAATTTTAGCCACTGTACCATCACATATTGTTACGAAAATTGATTGTCTGTGATATATATCTTTCGACAATCGTACATATTTCAACTCATTAGATATATTTTTATGAAATATATATTAGTAAAATGCATAAGCAAAAAAAATATATTATGGACATAACATTTCGCAAGATTTCTGTTTAAGTGCAAGCGACAAAAATTAAGAGATTTTTTTTTAGATTGAATTAACACAGCCACACAAAAAAATTTTTTGTTCTGATCTGGGGGTCTGACTATGTTTACCATATGTTTCTGGGGTCGCTAAATCTGAATCCTAAATCATAATCTCAAAAAACCCATAATTTAAGCTATTAAATGCATATAACCCTAAGAATGAAGTTGTAATCTGAAAACCCAAGCTCTTAAATCCCATAACCCACTTAACCCCATAACCTCATAACCCAGTTAATCTCATAACTCTGAGAATGAAGTTGTAATCTGAAATTGATTTCACAGCCACACAAAAAAAAGTGGTCTGGCCTACGGACCATACCAGTGTATCCTTATATATTTGGGCTCGCTAAAACTGAATCCGAAGTCAGAATTGTCAAATTGGTTCGTTTTTCACTCCCAACCCCAGGAAAACACCCCCCCAAAAAGTGGTCTGGCCTGCGGACCATACTAGTTTATGCGCATGTATCTGGACCCTCTGAAACCGAATCCGTAGTCGGAATTGTCAGAATCGCTCGTTTTTCACCCCCAGCCCCAAAATACACCCCCAAACCAAAAAAATGGTTATCTGGCCTACGGACCACACCAGTATATACTTTTGTATTTGGTCCCGCTGAAACTGAATCTGAAGTCAGAATTGTCAGGTTAGCTCGTTTTTCACCCCCAACTTCCAAAAAACAACCCCAAAACAAAAAAAGTGGTCTGTCCGGCGGACCAGACCAGTGCATCCTTATATATTTGGACCCTCTGAAACCGAATCCGAAGTCATAATTGTCAGATTCGCTCGTTTTTCACCCCTACCCCAAAAAACACCTCTAAAACAAAAAAAATGTGGTCTGACCTATGGGCTAGATCAGTGTATCCTTAAGTATTTGGACCCGCTCAAAGCAAATCTGAAGTCAGAATTGTCCGGTTGGCTCGTTTTTCACCCCTAACCCCCCAAGAAATTATCTGCCCGGCGGACCATCCAGTGTTTCCATATATACTTCATAAGGATACATTGGTCTGGTCTGCCGGACAGACCATTTTTGTTTTGTTTTTGGGGTTATTTTTTTGGGGTTAGGGGTGAAAAACGAGTGAGTCTAACAATTCTGACTTCGGATTCGGTTTCAAAGGATCCAAATACATAAGCATAGACTGATATGGTCCGCAGGCCAGACCAATATTGGGGGAGGGGGGGTCTTGGGGTTAGGGGTGAAAAATGAACCAATTTGACAATTCTGACTTCGGATTCGGTTTCAGCGAATCCAAAACATAAGGATACACTGGTCTGATCCGCAGGTCAGACCTCTCTTTTTTGTGTGGCTGTGAAATCAATTTCCGATTACAACTTCATTCTTAGGGTTATGAGATTAAGTGGGTTATGAGGTTATGGGGTTAAGTGGGTTATAAAGTTATGGGGTTAAGTGGGTTATTGGGTGATGTAGTTTAAGAGTTTGGGTTTTCAGATTACAACTTCATTCTTAGAGTTATATGCGTTTAGTAGTTTAAATTATGGGTTTTCTGAGGTTATGGCAAAATCCTGATGTGATGTGGTTAAATAAACCTCGGATTCGGATTCAGCGACCCCAAAAACATATGGTAAACATAGTCAAATCCCCAGATCAGAACAACATTTTTTTTTGTGTGGCTGTGTAATTAATAACTTTTTTATTTACTGATCGATTTTCTTCAAAAACAATAGGATTCTTCCTCTAGCTAACACTAACTTACTTTCCAAATTTCAATACAATCTTACTTTTCTTTCTTAAGTTATCGTGCTTACAAGAGACGTGACGAACGGACAGACGGACGGACGGACAGACGGACAGACGGACATTTTAAAAGTTGTTCAGAATTCGTTCACTAACAAAATGATATGAAAATTTTTTCTCTACGAGCGATATTTACGATTTTAGAAATGTGCCGATCAAATACAATATAGGTACTTACTCTTCGTTTTTGCGAAGAGTATAATAAATCAGAACCAACGAGTCAAGACTAGAGTAGTATTATTTTTTATGGGTATGGCGATGAACAGTATAGCACTAAGAATAACGAGCGCATTCGTCGTTTAGAAAAAATGATTTGCGTAGATATTTCAATCACAAGTGACGTTATGAAATCCTCGGCTAGTCAAAAAAAATTCCTCGCTAATAGTAAAAATAAGAATAGCTTTATAAAATTATTGCACAAAGAGCTAATAGATAATGACTTTAACGTTCAAATATGCAGAGAAGACGCCGATACTACAATCGTTGAAACTGCAATAGATTTGAAAACCGAAGACCATCAAGTTATAATGATTGGTGAATGATTCAACTGGCATTAAATCATCATAGAAAAATCTTATTTTTACAAATCTAAGATTAATAAAATAATTGACAAACATTACGATGAGAATAGAATTGTCTGCAATTCCACCTACTGAAGAGGTAATAGAAAAACACGGCTTAAGAGTACATTACCAACACCAAAAATGGTTTGGTGCTGAGAAAAATCAGTTACAATTCGGGTGGATTAAAACTGAGAATGGCTTAATGCCTGATGTTATGACTGGAAGTAATGTTTTTCCTAAAAATTTACTAAGTGATATTTCCTGTAAATGTAAGAAAGGTAAAAGTAATCAGTGTAGCTGTAGAAAACTGAATATATAATGTTCTATTCTGTGTGTCTATTGAAAGAAAATAATTGTGCCAATGCTTCTTCTACCTTTGATGAAACGGCTATCGATAAGGAAGGCGGTGAAATTATGGTATATGACGGTAATGAAACTAATATAGTATATTTCATTTTGTTTTGATGAAAATTGGGTGAAAAAAAGGAAGGTCAAAGAACATACATTTTTGAAAATTGTAAAAATGCACTTTTCTGAAAATTAAAAAAAATGAAAATTAAAAAAAAAATGAACTTTATACATAAAACGTACAATCAAAAAAAAAGTTCTCCTTGATAAATTGACCATAAATTGACCATAAATAAGTTTTATTTTTGCCAGCTTTGCTGAAAATATATTTAATTTTGATTTTTTCGGTTATTTTTTATGTTTTCTATTTTTTCCCAGATGGCGGATTGATCAATACGTATCGGGCAAGTCCGAGGGCAAGTCTATAATTTTTAAGAATTTTATTTCCAATAAGCCAGTATAAGATCCCCATCCGATTACTAGTACAAGATATATTAAGCAGATAAGTTGAAAATCTGTGAAAGCGCGTCAAAAAGTGCATATAACTTTTGACGCACAAGAAATTTTTATTAACAAACTTCAGGTTGTAGATGATGCTCGTCGTTTGGACTTTTGTTTAACCATGGGTAAGAAAATTTTAGCAGGTAGATCATTTCATCGAAACATTTTGTTCCACAACCAATCTACTTTTACTACTAATGGGGTAGTCTCTTCTCAAAATTGTAAGTACTGGGCTCAGAAAAATCCTAATTTCCGAATTATCGCTAATAGTCAAAAGTCTGAAAAAGTAAATGTTTGAGGTGGTATAACATCACAGAATAATCGGTCCTTATTTTATGGATGGAAATTTAAATCAAAATACTTATTTAGAAATGTTTTTTTTTTACTAATTGGCCAATGAAAATTTAGAGTTTACAAGAAAAATAATGTTTGAGCAAGATGGATGCTCAGCAGACTGCATAATTCTAGTTAGACAATTGTTAGACAATTACTTCTGCGACAGGTGGATTGACCACCATGGACCAACAGCATGGCCAGCACGTTGGCCAGATCCAACTTCTTTGAATTACTTCTTATGGGGGTAATTAAAGCAAAAAATATAAACAAACAATTTCGAAGACGACGTAGATTTATTTAAGCAAAAAAGTGTAGATGCTGTTGCAACCATATAAAAGAATTAAGAAAAAGATTAGAAAAATGTGTGCTAGTAGAATAGTTTTCAACTTGGTTGAATAAAATGTGTTTTTTTTTGAAAATTGTCATTTCCTTATTTTGCAACTGAACTCCGTATTTAAAATTTTCTAAATAGAAAAACTTTGTTAAATACAATGTTTGTTAAAAATGTAAGAAAAGGTAGTTTGCTTAAAGTCGATATCATATTTTATAATTTTTAGAATGCTCTGTATATTTTATTTAAGTTTGACTATTATGACTTCCTATACGATAAGCAAAACTTTTTATAAGGAATGACTTTTGTCGGAAAATCAAAAATAGGAAAGTTTACAACAGTGCGGTAGCCCATTCGAGGACACACTGTATACTCCTTTTTCCGTATTTACGAGGAGAGTAATTATACTTTTAAAAAATGTGGGGGGGAGATAAGACAAGATGTGGGGGAAATAAAGGCACTGGCCAGGAAGAGAGTCAGATGGCGACAGTTTGTATGTTCATTAATGGAATGAGGAAACGGGAGATGATTTATACTTCCATATTAGTACTACGAAAAATATCTCATCATATCACATTCACCTTCAATTTATCGTAAAGAGATGTTTTTCTTAAAATACATTTTCGATATTTATTTCACAAACGATAATAACGTAAATGTAAAAATTAAATAAATGAAACATCACCTATTCGATGATGTGCTTATTTCAAGTAGTATACTGATAGTCTAAACTCCCATGTTACAAAAAAGTACCCAATCGAACACCTCAAATTTAAAATGTGAAAATGATTGGAAAACCTGTAATAAACATGTTACGCCCGCCAGACTAGTAAATGGATGAAGTAAAAAAAATATTTTGAGGTTTCTGGTTCTTGTACACACACTAAATCACAATTTTTTTCCATCCCCTTTAATAATGGGGTGGGGGTGGTAATGGTGGTGGCTAATGCCAACATTTTTTTGAGACCTTAGCTTCTCTTGTATATACTAAATACCAATTTTATGGACTCTTACCTGCTTGATTTACCCCAAATTTACCCCGATTTACGGAACAAGATGAAAATATAATCTAGTTCTAGATCTCGTTAAAGTACATATGTGTACTAAATTTCAAGTCAATATCTCAAACGGTTCCAGAGTAAACGTGCGCACAAAAAAGTTACAGACAGACCAACAGACAGACAGAGACAGAAAATTTTTTCGCTCAAACTTAAAATCTCGACGTTTCATGACATTCTAAGCCTATTTGAACAATAAAAATTTTTAAAAATTTTTTTGTCGTTACTGTACCACTGGATGTGGAAGCAAAATGAAGATGGTGATTTGACGCAGCCGTCGTAGAAGCTTATTTAAAAAAAAAAAACGTTGGTACGGCGGGGCGCTTCCAGATTAAATCTGGCATAGTAAAAATATTTTTTCGATGATAGATCATTTTTTATGCATAGGAGGAGATCTTAAACTTCATTTAAAAACAAAATTATGGAGGTGTTATGAAATGCCAGCGGTTCAGCCTGTTATCTATCTCTGGCATTCAGAATTCAATCTGACAAGGCAATTTACACAAATTTACAGCCAGACAGGTTTTAATAGATGGGGGAAATCTCAAACTTCATTTTTAAACAAAAACCAAGGAGGTGTTCTGAAGTGTACTTTCATGAAAAAAATTATTTACGACAAAAGATCTCTCAGATGTTAATTAACAAAATTTTTCAAGAATGATATATTATTTACCACAAATTGTGTAAATTTCAAGTAGGTGTTTTGAAAAGTAAATTCATTTTTTTTTAGCTAATTTTAACAATTAATTGAAAATAGCAATTAACACATTTTTACTAATCTGGCGGGCGTAAAATATTTATTACATGTTTTCCTGCCATGGGCGGATCCAGGAGCTCCCTAAGGGGGGGGGGGGGTCACTTGCACAAATTGACAAATATTGAAAAGTACCTGATAAAAACCCAAGTAGCAAAATAAATAATTCTTTTTTGTAACACCATGTCCTAAATGGCATTTATTTGACACTTTCCATGAGTCAAAACAAAAAACAATGTCATTATTGACAAGTGTAAAATAAAGAAAAAAGAGTGAATTAAAGGAATTTTATTTAACTGTGTGAAATAAAACTTGTTGATTTCTATGGAAACAGCAATATAATTTAGTCTATTTTTACAAAATTATATCGTTTTCTAATTTTTTTACTCGTGTGATTTATAGCACTCGCCTTCGGCTCGTACTATAAACGCCTCATTCGTAAAAAAAACACCATTTTAGCCACTTGTTATATGAAATACTATTATAGTAGTTTATACAACCTTTATGAAATTGCTTTGCTACTTGGGAATGGTGTAAAAAAACATATGCCGGGTGACTTCGACAAAGCGGCGCTGCCGGACCGGACATTTCAGATTTTCGCACAGCACAAGGAAGGCCCAATGGGCACCCATTGCCCCCCTTGGATCCGCGCCTGGAAACTGCCACCTTAAGTGAAGTACTTGGAATTATTAAAATACAAGAAAACAACAGGAACTTTATTTATGGAACATTTGTATGTACATCGGTGCATTATAAAGGTGAATGGTGTATTCTAAAGCATTATAATGCTCAGTGGCTACATTTCGAAGCATTGTAATGCTGCGCAGTTGCATTTTAGTACATTGCAATATTCAAAGATCCATTGGAATGGTTGATAATGCACTAGGGTGCATTGAGAGACTTGCAATGCACTTTGGTGTGCAAATTCTAGCCAATGGTTTACCCCTCATTAAAAATCTAATTTTAATTCATTAATGATCAAATAATTTAGTCATGTATTGGGAGATTTTAAGGTTATTATGTATCTTAGATATTTCTCTGTTGTAGTGAGTTAGAACAATATATCTAAAAATTCTCTCATCTTTGTTTCCTCTACCAAAAGTTATTGCCAGAAAAACAAAGGGTCCTATTTTTCTCATCTTAAATAAACGAAAAATTTAAATAGATCTGAAAATATAAGAAATGCTGGACTTATTTGAATAAAACTACTTACCTGAATTTACCAATGAAATAATTAAACATAAACCAAAATATCCACTCATATCTAATACTTTAACTGTAACAGACACTTTCAACACTAATATTTTACATAAAGTCAGGGAAGAAATAATTTAAGGTCGTTCTTAGAGTTGCGTGAAGTAAATATCGAGATAATTTGCAAAATTAATTTAATCATTTTCTGCCCAATTTAATATAAACAAAGTTAATATAACATAATGACTATAACATTATGGAAAATTGATTGTATCATTTAGTTATTAAAATTTTTATAGCTCAAACTATTGTTTATAAAATGTTTGCGATGTTTTGGACCTAATACTCAACGAAAGGCCATGGCAGGTTAAGATAAGTGTCCGTGCCTTTGCAACCTTTTTGCGTGTGGTTCCTTCCAGTGATGTATCTTTGCGTAAGATACTACCACAAAAAGTTTTGACCTCAAAAACTTCATAATATTTGGGAAATTTTTTTTCTTCTTGATCAAGTGAACCAATTTATTTGTATTTCACATATATTGTAAATCTACTCAAGATAGTTTATTAATGATATTTTCAGGAAATCTTTTCACGAAGAAGAAAAATTGGTGCTTTTGAATTTTTTAAAAAATTTAAATACGTACTTACACGTTAGTAAACACCCTGTGTCGTGGGTTCAGAAATTATAACACCAGAGTAACACTAAACAATAATGTATTAACTTACGTAATAAGTACAACAAATAAAGGAAAAGAGTATACATTGGTTAGAAACTCGATATATTAATAAATATATAAAGAACAACTGCTTGGATTACACGTATTGAAAATTCTTTGAAGCAGCCTACGCACCCTGGCAGGGGCGCAGCCAGGGGGGGAGCCATGCCCCCAAGCCGTCCTCCATGAACCAAAAATAAAGACGCATAATCTCTATCAGTACAAAACAATATTCAAACTATTCCTTGGAATAAATATTTTGTAATTAATGCCAATATTATCTAGTAGAGGAATCTATACGCATCCGTTTACAACAATTTTCTGAAAAGTTTTCCTCATCTTCTGGAGAGGCCGGTTCTATTGCCCCCCCCCCCCCCCCCCCAGATGAATTCTCTGGCTGCACCACTGCACCCTAGTGTTATAATTTATGAACCCACGATACAGGGGAAGTTACTAAGGGAGGTGTAAATGTTATAGAACCTTCCAGAATTGACCTAGGTCGAAGCTAAAATAAAAAATTCGATTTAGGTAAAAATTCATTTAAGGACATTTTCAAGAATCTGAAAGACTTCAGAGCCACAAACTGATCCAAGAGGACTATTATCAGTTCGATAAGATATTAGGCACAACCGGATAAAAATTCGAAGAATATTTACTTAGAAAAATATATTTTGGTCCAGGATATAAGGGTGAAAGTATATGGTGGTCACGGAAAAATTTCAAAAATTCACAATATTTTCAACTTTAATTCCTCCGCCGAGGACATTGGCCATGGAGGTAGATTCATTATATACCTCGTTCTAAAGACTGACTATAAAATTTTAACAAGGCAATGTATCAAAAAGGCGAAACCAACGAATTTGGCAAAAACGGCGTAACGCCTATAAGCAAAAATTGGCAAGAAATCGATGAAAATGGACAAGGCCGGTTTCTCGCACAAGACAAGTTTGGATTCATCCAACGACTCGTAATTTGATCGAGTGCGTTGGATGGTCAATACAAAGCGATGGTAGGAAAGCTAACTGCAGGGATTTCCAAATAGTAAAGTTATAGAGAAAACCGCCTTGTGCACAAAGAACTCAAGAGTCCATTTTGCCATAAAGTTGTCGGAAAGCAACTCGCTGTCATTTTTCTATATTGAACCTGCATGGGGACAAGTACGTCGTAAGACTGGCCGAGTTATTAAACTCATGTATTAGTCGAACTCCGTCCCGTGAATGATAGAATCACGATCTGGGACCTTTAAGCTATTCATAAGCGAACCAACATTTTTTAAGTAAAATATTATTTTCACTCAGCCATAATTACCAAAATACAAAGCTTTTAAATTCTTTTTAAAAGGCTTGCATTAAGTTCAGAGGGGGTTAAATGAATCTTTTCTGCCAAATCGATTGTTAGCGTACGCTCTCACTTGTATGGTTAAAAAGTAATTTGCCTTAGTTGGGTAGGCGTGATTCTTTCACATTATACTGTCTTATTTTATACTTATTAAATAAATGATATCCTTTGAACCAATTGCATTTTATTGATGTAAAGACTTGTTGTTAGTCGTAATCACAGGGGTTTTCGTTTGGAAGACCTAAACAACTGAATTAATCAGGATCTCATAATTCACTAAGTCTGATACTCACTGTTCTGGTCGCCTTATGGGAGCTTGATAGGAATTACATACAAATCACGTCAAATTCCAATCCCGTCAGAGAGAAATCTTCGATAGGGATTTTTTTTATGCAAAAATCACAATAATTCAAAGACGTAAAAGCCCTACTCGTTATCGAAGTATATCTTATCTCGAACCCGCTTGGGGGTGGAAGAACGGGCAGAACGCGGCTGACGCCCTTTTAAATATAAATTGGTCTCGCGTCACCTAGTGAGTTCTTCTACATAAACACGTAACATTATCTTTGGTAATTTGACTAAGTTACCCCTTCGATAGAGTTTTGTGGAAAATATATGTTATAGCTTATTGTTGAAATTCGGTGTATAATTTACAAAAAAAAAATGGTGCTGGTCTCTAACGTGCAAGTACGTATTTAAGTTTTTCAAAAAATTAAAAAGCATCATTTTTTTTTTCTTCATGAAAATATTTCCTGAAAAAACCATTAATAAATTGTCTTGAGTAGATTTACAATATATATGAAATACAAACAAATTGGTTAACTTGATTAAGAAAAAAAAAAAATTTTTTTCGGATTTTCGAAAAAATATTTTTCCCAGATATGAAGTTTTTGAGATCAAAACTTTTTGTGATAGTATCTTACGCATAGATACATCACTGAAAGGGACCACACGCGAAATGGTTGCAAAGACATGGACACTTAACCTGCCATGGCCTTTAGGCGAGCGCAGATATATATGCAGGGTTCCCAATCATCAAACATTTGAAAATAAGTGAGCATGGATTAAAATTTATAATTTTCGAAAAGAAGCCTGACAAAGTGGGATCCATCTACATAATTGTTTTTCTTTAAATTTATTGAATAAAAACTAGTGCATGATCATGTTTATTTATTTGCACTTTTTTCGAATAGTGAAGTGTTGTACATCGAACATTTAAAAATCATGTGGCTCTGATTGCACAGCTCAGAATCTGGCTTGTCACGACGAAGTTCGTCTCTTTTTGTGGTGAAGTATTTGATCACCTTAATGAAGTTTTTTCCTTAAGACGGATAGGGAAAACTTCACCAACTGGAGAGCCTGTTCATTCATCGGAACTGGATTGTTTTCAAGGAGTATTAATATAATAAAAATGTAGTATATACCACGAAAATAACTGTTTAGAAGAGTTTTTTTTGTGCAGCATATGAATAACTCATATGAGACGCCGATTTGCTCATTCCAGTGTTAGTAAGCGATAACAAATTTTATAATATGTTCCTAATCGCCAATAACAGTTTGACTTGTTTAAAAATCATTACAGATAAATTTTTTCTTAAAATACCAAATCAGTTTATTGTGAATTTATTTTCAAACGTCAAATGTAACATAATAATTTATTAAGACCAAATTTGCATAAATATTAAATAAACGGAATGGTTTTGTGGATATCTGTAACCTCTTCTACTGGATGTAGAAAAAATTAGGACAAGACATTTTCTACGTAGCAAACAACTCGGAAAGTTTAGTGGCAAGATAAATTTTACTTAAAAACTATTGGTTTCTTATCCTAAATACGGTGATTGAGAGTTAGTTTTAATATAATATGTCCCTCTTGCTGATTTGTCAATATATTGACCAAAAATTGCTTCATTGGCACCATTCTTCACGGTTACTGTCACTTCATAGCCTATTTCATTAAAAATAGCTTCTTGAGCTGGAGATATTTTTGAAATGGATTCTATGAATAATAGCGTAGATCTGGCATGGCTACAGTTATCTGAAACAAATACATATTCAATTCAATTCTTTATTTATATTACTACAACAAAATGTTTTCATATGTCCATTAGTAGAGTGCTAGCTTTAATTTATTTTTGCTTCTGTGGTCGTCACAGTATATAAAATTGAAGCTTATACCTTAGTGAATCGGAATGCGGAGGTAATAAAGAAATAACGCGTGCAGAAGGGCAGTAAAATAGAAAAACGAGGTGTTACCACGGGCAGATAGTGCAGCAGAGGCTACAATTCCACATAAAAATCAATGCATATTTTGTATGGAATGTATTATTTATTAATTACTTCCACATCTAGTGGAAAGTAACGAAAAAAAAAAAAAATTTAAATTTTTTATTGTTCAAATAGGCTTAGAACGCCAGAAAACGAGATTTTAAGTTTAAGCGAAAAAAAATTTCTGTCTGTCTGTCGGTCTGTGTCTGTCAAAAAGTGAAAAAAAAATCCATCATTTTTCCATTATACGTCAATTTAGGGGTAGTTTTACTCCCTCTGGTTAACCCGCAGCATAAAATTTGTCCTCATTTAAGATGAACATACTGAACTAGCAAAATATCATTACAATTAGCACATTCATACCATTATTTTACAGTATTATTCACATTACCGCGAAAAACGGGGTAGCTTTTAGCATTTTTAGGTGGTGATGCACCATTTTTAGAGCCGCATAATCAGCGGCCCAAAAAACATAAAATACAAGTGGTCCCGATGAGGGGGGCATTTTGAGCGTCAAACCCCGCGTTTTACATGAACTACTAGTCGTGTTGTCGCCCACACAACCGCAGTCTGGCCCACTACTGCCATCTCGGTAACACCTGGAAAACGCCACTATACATTCATACCCTAGCCAGGATTTGAACCCGGGACCTCGTGGTAATGTTATAGAACCTCTCAAAATCGACCTAAGTCGAAGACAAAATAAAATTTCGACTTATAGTCGATGATACCTCGGAACCCAACTAGTGAATGAATTTGAATGATTTTTTTATTGGATTTCTAATGCCACAAACTAAAAAGTTTACCCACTGAAAATTACAGCAATTTCGAAAATCCGTAAATTAAAAAAAAAATTATCGTAATTTTTAAACATTTATTTTAAGGAAATAGTGATTGTTATAGTTTTCTAGGTTGTTTATAAAAAATGAAACATCTTAAAATTAATTTGAAGCGGGCAGAAGCTCCAAAAAGCGAAATAAACGAAAGAAACGTTAAATAACACAAATACGTCATTTTTTTATAGAAAATAATTTATTAATAACTTATACTAAATAATAATTATTATAAATTTTAATGATATAAATAATTATAAATTTTTATTACAAGGGTAATCATGTAAACTAATGGTCTCCGACGTTTTCGATTTCAGCCATTAATATCTAAAAATAAATTAACTACTGGACCTGATGGAATTCCATCTTTGCTACTAAGAGACTGCGCAATTATCTTCGCGTTACTGCTGACTACTATCTTTAATCTAGCTCTTAAAACAGAAACATTTCCTCAAATTTGGTGTAGGCCAAAAATTTGCCTTATATTCAAAAAAGGTGATAAGAATGCAATTGAGAACTATAGACCTATAATAGTCATCCTACGAAACTCATTTTAGCAGCGAAACAAAAAATTTTTGTTTGCATTTTTGAATATATATATTCGTAGATAATGATAATATCAACATTTATACCTACAAATTATGACCCAAGAGCTAATAAGAAGGTTCCAAATTGTCAAAATAATTTTGGCTACGAACGCGAATTTTTCAGGTAAAACTCGTATTAAAAAAAAATAGTAACCTGGGCCTTTTCGGGCCGATTTTAATCGAAAGATGGGCTCTTTAACTTTAATATATAAAAAAAATTAAGTCCCTAGTACATCTAACATAGAAGTTTACCGCAAAACAGACGACAGCGTTTTCACTGCAAGAGCGTAATTTCTCAAGTAATATGTTAATAAATAAAAAAATTGAATAGCCTGGCCCATTTTAGACCACTTTTAATAGAAGTTTGGGTTCTTTAGCTTTAATTAAAAAAAAATAATAATAAGTCCCTAGTACATCTAACATAGAAATTTACCGCGAAATTGTCGTTGACGGCGTTTCCACTGCATTTTTTTATGTTATAAAATAAAATAAGATCTGTTAACCTGGCCCTTTTCGGACCAATTTTTATCGAAAGGTGCGCTCTTTACCTTTAATTAAAAAAAAATAAAAAGTTGTTATAAATTATTTTCTATAAAAAAAATGATGTACCCTGTTTGTATTATTTAACGTTTCTTTCATTTATTTCGCTTTTTAGAGCTTCTGCCATCTTCAAATTAACTTTAAAAGGTTTCATTTTTTTACAAATTCTTTATAAACAACTTAGAAAACTATAACAATCATTATTTTCTTAAAATAAATATTTAAAATTTCCGATAGGTAATTTCTTTTTTCGTTGAGATTCCAAAGAATTTTTTTTTATTTACGGATTTTCGAAATTGTGGTAATTTTCAATGGGTAAACTTTTTAGTTTATGGCATTAGAAATCGAATTAAAAAAAAATCATTCAAATCCGTTCACTATAGCTGGGTTCCGTCATTTTTCATATATAATGACTAATTGCACTGCATTATTAGGTAAAAGGTTCATTTATAGCCATTTTTGAACGCAACGTATAAGTTTGGTATCAGAAACGAAAACTAGCAAAACAGGACTTGCATACGTTCATTTAAACGTAAGGCACAATCAGGTGAAGATTCGAAGAAAAACCGAATTTTCACTTAAGAAAATATGTTTATGTCCAGGTCATGGGAGTGAAAGTATATTGTGGTCATAGAAACATTTACTAAAAATAAAAATATACCTTTTGGTCAAAGAAAAAGAAACATTACACTTTTACGAAACACTTTAAAAAAAAACACTTTTAAAAAGGCCGTGAAGGCGAAGATACAGTCATTCTGGGTATCATTCAAAAGAATGAATATAAAGTTTTAACTATGCGACATACAAAAAGGGCTAAATCGACAAATGCGACAAAGGCGCGTAGCGTCTATAGGCAATTATTAATAAAAAATTGTAAAAGTGGACCAGGCCGATTTCTCGCATAAAACAAGTTTGGATTCATCCAGCGGCTCGTAATTTGAACGAACATATAAAAAAAAACGATCCGAAAAAGCTCGAAATGTCTAAGTTTTTTTTAAAGCGTTAAGAAACTACATTAGGTCCGACGTAATCTTCATAAACTGCCCGTATAGGGTTGAGAACAACCACCCTTAACTTCAAAGGACACGAGAGAAACAAGAAAAAACGTAAAATCCAACAGGATTTCTATTTTCATGGATGCTGTGATTGGCTGAAATTGCGTAGTACTCTAAAATAGAACCAAAAACTTACGTACCATCAACATCTTACACTGTCAACCCTCAGAGGGTGTGGAAACTACCCCTCATGTAAGATTTAACTATAAAAATTTACAGTGACTTCTATACAAATTCGAAACACCTGCGTTGTGTGGAAGTGAGAAGAAACTAGACTATGTTCGATGATATGCTTGAAAACCACACCCACGGGGTTGCGAGATACTACCCCCATATCTGTAGGATGCTGGAAAAACAGAGAGAAACTAACCGGATTTACATTTTTATGGATGCTATGATTGGCAAAAATCGTGTTGCACACTTAGAGTTTGAAACTCATGTCCTATAAATGTTGTTAAGTAACACCCCCAGAAAGGATGTAAACTACCGTAATTCAAGATGTATCGAAAAAGCTATACTGTTGCTTATTCGTTTCATTTCCATAGTTTTTTTTATAGGGGTGGCGCTCCGATTAAAGAACTTATATCTAGATACATAATGGCATTGATTTATGCTGCGGAAAGATTCACAATCTAAGGCACTTCTTTCCATAAGTTTCTGATTGGCCCATCGGCCTATTCGCGGCTGTTTTCTACACGATCGGTTCAGTTTGATTATCATAATCTCAGTTTGACAGTGTCCGCCATTAATGTCAATACATGTTTTTCGTGTTCTCCGACCAAAAAGTGATGAAAAAGTAATTTTATTTTAAGTTGTGATTTGCTGAATACCTAAGTAATATTCTCTATTCATATTTACACAGTTTAGTGAAAATTTAATGCTACATGTTGAATTGCTGTGCCGTTTGCAGAAGGCAGTTTAAAAAAGAAGAAAATCGGTCGTTTTATAAGTAAGTAGGACATAGTCGTAACATGATGGCGTTCAGTTTACAGTTGTAATAATAATATTATAAATAATATCCTTTCAATACATATTTCCTTTGAATAAAACATCTCTACCTATTATATTTTTTAAATCCGCGGTTATGTTCATAGAGGTTAACCAACAATTATTACATAAAATATGTACAATATTGTACATTTTCCCTTCTACACATACCCGCCACTGTTGCCTATGGGATGTGATGTTCATCTATCCATTTTAATGGACATATAATGTGACTATGTTAGGAGCAAATAAGGTATATAAAGAAAAGATAGCCATGATGTATCTAGATATAAGTTCTTTAATCGGAGGGGTGGCGTCTCCAGAGTCCAGACAACCCCGTGGGGGTGGTTTTCAAGCACAGCGTCGAACATAGTCTAGTTTCTTCTCTCTTCCTCACAACGCAGGTGTTTAGAATTTTCATAGAAGTCACTGTAAGTTTTTATAGTCAAACCTTAGGTAGTTTTCACACCCTCTGAGGGTTGACACTGTAGAATGTTAATGGCACGTAAGTTTCTAGTTCTATTTTAGAGTACTACGCAATTTCAGCGAATCATAGCATCCATGAAAATAGAAATCCTGTTACATTTTACGTTTTTTCTTGTTTCTCTCGTGTCCTTTGAACTTGGGGGTGGTTGTTCTCAACTCTATAGGGGCAGTTTATGAAGATTACGTTGAACCTGATGCAGTTTCTTATCACTTTAACAAAACTTAGACATTTTGAGCTTTTTCAGCAGTCATTGCTATTTTGGATCAATTTTTTTTATATATGGGGGCTAGTTTTCGCCCCTCCCTGGGTGTGTTTCATATCTATTGTATGTACGCTGCTGTTTAACCTTATAATTCCATTGATTAAAATGTAACAACTATTCTCGTAGCTTAATATTCTTTTTACCCCATTTCAGGGGTGTTTTTTGGCTCTATCTAGCTAATGATTTTGGGGGTGTACGATTTTTTTTAACCCCGGATTCGGATTCAGCGACCGAAAATACATAGGAATACATGGGTCTGGCTCGCTGTTTTGAACTTTTTTTTTGTGGAGCTGTGTAATCAATAGAAAACGATAGTAGGAAAATCAAATGCAGGTATTTCCAAATAACAAAGTTATAGAGAAAACCGCCTTGTGCATAAATGAGTCAAAAAACAGTTTTGCCAAAAAGTCGCTCGAAAGCGAGTCATTTTTCCTATATTGTACCTGCATGGGGACCAGTAAGTCGTGAGATTGACCGAAAGCTATCCAACATATGTATTAGTCGAACGCACTTTTGAACTCTGTTCTTGTAAATTATATAACATACGAGCAGTGGCGGCCCGTCAGGGGTGGCAGGGTGGGGCAGTGCCCACCAAATTATCTAAGCGCGCCAAGGCTAAACGGTAGTTAGTCATAAAATTTTGCCGTTAATTAATTTTAATATTAAAATTATAGAATTAAGTAAACTTTATTTAATAATAATAATAATAATAATAATATTTATTCATCTCGTATAACATTTACAAATACATAACATTTAATGTTGATATCCTTAAATTTACGGGAAAAAAATACAATAAGAAATGTATATAGAAAACGACAAATAAACAGAAGTAGACCCACAAAGGAAACCCTACCCTGCGCGTGGGTAATTTATGATAATATTTTTATTATTTTATTGCATATTAATCCGCCTCCGCCAAGTTTACATACGAATCCGCTTAATCTTAATACCGAGTCGCTTAAGCCGGATAAGCATGACGAGTCGGCCCCCAAATGGCAACTTATATCGAAACTTATGTTTTAATATCGACTTGATGTATGAACGTGATTTATATGTGTTTTGCCTCCGTACTCCGCTTTGACCTTGAGATATTGAAAAAAATGAGCGCATGCATGACTATCGTTCAAGGAGACATATCTCGAAAACTAATTGAGCTAGAGAGGTAAAACCAACGGGAGGTTTCAGGTAACCTTAATGAATATATTCTGTATTTTTTTTGAATTTTTAGAATAATTACACACATCATTAAAAAATAAATAAAAAATATAATTATTAATATTTCCGTGTTCTCTGTGACTTCCAATCACTGAAATAATATATGTTGTAATACTTTATATGCACTATTACTCATAAAAGTTGCGTTAGAAAAAAGTTGGTGCAACACTTCGAAAAAAATAAAATTCGACGCGCACTACATCATATAAGGATACAGATTTGACATGGGACACATAAATATTTTATGAATTGGAATTATTGTTAGAAGATAAATTAAATGAAAATATAAATAATTGTCACGTTAATATCTATTTCATACGGCACAGTGGCACAAATTGTAATTTTTTCTTTCAAAATTATTTAGAGCACTTCGCAACCGATTGGGATAATTTTTTTTAAATACTCGTTATTTAATTCCAAAAAAAAACGTAAGAGAGTCGATTTTTTAATTATGCTAACCAAAATTGTTGAGCTTCGCCAAAATGTCCATTTTGTATTTAAATCTTAATAAAACTTACAAAAAAAAAATTGTTCTTATCCAATTTACATAAATCTTGTTACTCGGGGGGTTTTTGAGGTCGCTGATTACGAATCTGATATCCAAATTGTCATAAACCAACCTGCAAAAGGGCGGCTATAAAATGTCAAAAAATTATGAAAAATTAAATATTTTTGTTAAAGTTTATGCCGAGAAGTTTTGAATATTTCTGATAAGTATTTTTAAGTTAAAATGGACTAAATTTTAAGTTCCAGGAAGAAATTCAAGATGGCGGATCCAGTATGGCGGCAATAAGATGATAAAACTAACTTAAAAATAAATGTCTAAACATTTTTGCACTAAGTTAGGTTTAAAGTTCACGGTTTAAAACTCTTGCCTTAGGTTATGTTAGGTATAGAGTTCTTGGTTTAAGGTTCTATTAGGCTTAGGTTATGTTAGATTTAATATTCTTGTTTTAAAGTTCTTGGTGTTAGGTGTTTATTATATTATTAGCAGATAAAAAAAAATATTAATATGACCTACTTAGGGTTATGTTTAAAATTAATGGAGGACTGAATCGCATATTTATTATTGATAATTAATGTATGGCAGCCATATTGGATATATTTGAAAATTTCAGAAAATTTGTTCCTTCTTAAATATTTTAATAATTCTTAGGAATAGCCTTTTTAGTTTAATGCGTTTAATTTAATTTTAAGTTAGTTTTGTCATCTTATTGCCGCCATATTGGATCTGCCACCTTGAATTTCTTCCTGGAACTTGTACTTATAAAAAATATTCAAAACTTCTCGGCATAAACTTAGACCGAAAATATTTAATTTTTCGTAATTTTTTAGCACTTTATAGCCACCATTGATTCCGCCATCTTGTAGGTTGGTTTGTGACAATTTGGATATCAAATTCGTAATCAGCGACCTAAAAACTCCCCCAGTAACAAGATTTATGTAAATTGGTTTAGAGAAAAAAATTTTCTTTATAAGTTTTATTAAGATTTAAATAAAAAATGGACATTTTGGTTAAGCTCAATAATTTTGGTTAGCATTATTCAAAAATCAGCTCTCTTTCGTTTTTTTGAAATTAAATAACGAGTATTTAAAAAAAAATTATCCCAATCGGTTGCGAAGTGCTCTAGATAATTTTGAACGAAAAAACTACGGTTCGTGCCACTGTGCGCCGTATGAAATAGATATTTACGTGACAACTATATATATTTTCATTCAATTTCTCTTCTAACAATAATTCCAATTCATAAAATATTTATATGTGTGTCCCGTGTCAAGTTTGTATCCTTATCGAATTTTATTTTTTTTCGAAGTGTTGCACCAACTTTTTTCTAACGCAACTTTTATGAGTAATGGTGCATATAAAGTATTACAACATATATTATTTCAGTGACTGTAAGTCACAGAAAACATGGAAATATTAATTATTATATTTTTTATTTATTTTTTAATGATGTGCGTAATTATTCTACAAATTCAAAAAAATATAAAATATACTCTTTAAGGTTACCTGAAACCTCTCTAGCTCAATTAGTTTTCGAGATATGTCTCTTTGAACGATAGTCATGCATACGCTCATTTTTTTTTCCATATCTCAAGGTCAAAGCGGAGTACGGCGTCAAAACAGATATAAATCACGTTCATACATCAAGTCGATGTTAAAACATAAGTTTCGATATAGGTTGCCATTTGGGGGCCGACTCGTCATGCTTATCCGGCTAAACCCTTTTGATTAGAAGTGTCATGCCCATGCGCCTAGACTCTAACCACTGGTATCCAGGGTGGCAGTACACACTCAACTCGTGTTATACTACGTCTACGCATCTACGCATATGTTGGTCATTCTCTTCGATCTTACGCCTGCATACGTATCAGAACTGGACGTACTTACACTTAATAAACTTACGAATCATGAATATTGAATTATTGAATAGAATATTTTTACATTTAATAATATATCAAAATCAAACTGGAAAATGAAAAATGATTAATTAATAAATGTGTTAAAATCGATTAAATGAATAATTAATATCTTAATCGCATGAGAATATTGAGAATATCAAATGCCTAGAATATTAATTATGTAATTTCTAATTTGATATTTGATAAGAATTTAAAAAAAAATAGGAAGTTATTGTAACATTAATTGAATTAGTGTTAATTAAACTAGTGCCCACCCACAGCTAAAAGCCACGGGCCGCCACTGCATACGAGTACCTTAAAGCTAATCATAAGCGAACCAACATTATTTACATAAAATATTTTTTTATATTATTTTCAGTCAGCCACAATTATAAACCTAAAAGCTTGCGTCAAATTCGGGGGAAGTTGCACGAATCTTTTCTCTCATATAAAAGATAGAAGAATATTTAAAATTTCTAATACAGCATTCCAGTCACGCTTTTAGAGGATTTGCATCTACAATGAGCTTTTATTACTCTCTGTTTTTACCAAAGAGAGTATAGGCACAATATAGAATGTAGCACAATTACAATCTTTAACTTACCGTCTTCCTCTCTAGAAGGACATCCAGGTTGATATTGCCCTCCGTTCGGATAAAAATCTACGTGGCCAATGGGAGCCGTGTATCCGAAAAATTGTATGTCTGTATGGATCACATCGACGAAATCTGCATCGGTAGCACAAAGTCTCGAATCACATTTCATTAAGTCCTCGAATTTTGGACCTGCTGGATCCAAGGCTGTTATTCTACCCAATTTTCTTCCGCGGAGCTGGAGTGTTGATTTACCGACAAAAGATGCCAAATGAGATCCTAGAGAATGGCCTGTCAACAGAAATTGATAGCACTATAGACTAGATAGCTTTAATAATCTCCAGATAATGCCAACATGATTGGCAGTGTAGTTTTCAAGCGTTTTGGTGTTGTGGAAACCACTTCAGAGGCAGCATCACACCGAAGATTGCAGCTCCCTCCAGGGCTTGACAAATACTAAACAAAATCAAATGCGCTGCTTCAGTATTTCATTTTAATGGCGAATGATTTCAGAGATAGTCAGTGGTGATATTAGGAAAGTTTTGAGACTAGCTAAAAATTAGTCCTTACAGAATTTCCTCAGGAATCCGAAAAAAATAGTGTTGACCACTCAAAACGGCGCGGCGGCTTTAATTGTTATTTAAATTTTTCCAAACAAAATTAATTTTGCAACTTAGTTTTTTGCTTATATCTTCGCTTCTGAAGATCGTAGAAAAACGTTCAACCCGTTAATTTCTTCGTCATGAGCTCCCCTATAAAGTAGGTATACGCAAAGAACGAATCATTTCATGGCAAAAAACAAATATAAACTGTATGTTAACAATATTATGAGAATCATTACATATTTTTACCCTTAATAAAATGCACTTTGTCCCGTTGCAAAATATTAATTATTTTTTTTTGCGTTTAATTTATAAAAAAAAATCAAACTGTTAAATTAAAAGATCAAATTAATATTTTACAGTTCTGTTTCAATAAATACATTTTATTTGGCGTACATTTATATAATCAAAAAGAATATTGCAAAAAAATTTTAATTTGCGCCTTTTTTACGCAAAAAATCAATTTTGCAACTTAAGCAAATGTAAATATCTCAGTGGATTTTACATAAAATTTACTGCAACTAACGGCATTTCAATTGTCATAAAAAACACGAATTTAAAAAAAAATTGTGGTCCGATGCTTTGGAGCCGAGATATGAAGAATTTACGCGAAATTTGAAAATATTTTTTCTTGAAAATTTAACTGAATATACCCAAAGTGTGTTGCAAAAACTGCCATGTCTATTTATATAAATGGCACATGGAGATCAAATCGAGAAAATTGTATCTTTGGCGCTATTTTTTTCTCAGCTTTCCAATTATTCCATTATTTTTCAAACATTCAATTACGTTGCTTCATAAAATAAATATGTAAAAATTACAACAATTTATTTGATAAGACATTGATGAGTGAAAAGTTTTTACTCTTATTGGGGATAAAAAAAGGTATACATTTTGTATTTAAAAATTAATTTATTGAATATGCAAAATAAAGATTATTTTTCTGTCCTCGTTTTTTTGTGGGGGTGGATGAAGTAAAAAAAACATTGAGGCCTTTGATTCTTGTATACACACTAAACCACAATTTTATTTTTATCACCCCCTTTAATAATGGGGTGGAGGTGGTAATGGGGGTGACTAAAGCCAAAAAATTTTTTGGGACTTTACCTTCTCTTGTATATACTAAGTACCAATTTTATGGACTCTTACTTGCTTAATTTACCCCCATTTACCCCCCAAATCAATGGAAAAAGATTAAAATATAATCTAATTCCAGATCTCGTTAACATACTTGCATGTGGCAAATTTCAAGTCAATATCTTAAACGGTTCAAGAGAAATCGTGCGCACAAAAAAAGTTACAGACACCGACCGACGTAACGACAGACTTTGAACAATAAAAATGTTTATAAAAATGTTTACAATTTTTTTTTGCATTACTATACTTCCACTGGATGTGGAAGTAATTATAAGATGTTTGATTATAAACTAGTGAAATTGTTTTAATAAAATAATAAAGACCCTGTATTACACGTTATTTTTGCGGAGCAACGTAATTGAATAATTGAAAAACAATTGAAGAGTCGGAAAGCTGAGAAAAAAATAAGTTGAATTAAAAAAAAATCCATCTAGCCACTCCTGAAGCCGAGAAAAAGAGAAATAAAGCTGCTGCCGCGCCGCGGTAAAACTGTCCAAATACGCCAATAGCAGTGAAGATGGGAGGGGGATCTGGCGTCTAGCTTGAGCGCGAGCACCAAAAATGAAATTTCCTCAATTTTTTTTCCATAGCCCATTTATATATATATAGACATGGCAGTTTTTGTAAGTGATAACACACTTTGACCTATATTCAGTTAAATATTCAAGTAAAAATATTTTCAAATTTCACCGTACTCGCAGAAATCGTGAATTCTCGGCTCCAAAGCATCGGAGCACAATTTTCTTTTTTTAATTCGTGTTTTCTAATGACAAATAAAATGCCTAGAGAATATTATTTAGGTATTATGCAAATCACAACTTACACACTTTTTATTTATTATGAAAATACTTCGTCAGTATTAGCTAGAAGAGTAGTTGTTTTGATTGTTTTTCTAATAATGAGTGTTTTAAAGTGTTTTCCTAAGTAGTATATTAGCGTGACCAGATTAAGGTACCAGGTATACAGAAAGTAGACAATTTCATATTAAATAAAAAAAAAAAGTGTGAATGACTAAATGTAAATAAATCATTTAAATATTTTCAGTATTTTTTCTTTAAAATGCTAAGAATCCTATCATGTAATTCAATACTTCGTCAGTATTAGCTAGAAGAGTAGTTGTTTTGATTGGTTCTCCAATAATGAGTGTTTTAAAGTATTTACCTAACTAGTATATTAGCGTGCCCAGATTAGGGCAACAATATACAGAAAGTAGGTATTTTCATAATAAATAAAAAGTGTGTAAGTTGTGATTTGCATAATACCTAAATAATATTCTCTAATCATGATAAAAGCAAATAAATAAAAATAATTAATTGTAAAAAATAAAAAATAAAATGCCGTTAGATGCAATAAATTTTATGCAAAATCTACTGTCATTTTACATTTGCTTAAGTTGCAAAATTGATTTTTTGCGTAAAAAAGTCGCAATTTTTTTTCAATATTCTTTTTGATCATATAAATGAATGTATTTACCGAAATAGAACTGTAAAATATTAATCTGATCTTTTAATATAACAGTTTGAATTTTTTTTTTTATAAATTAATTGCAATAAAAATAATTAATATTTTGCAACGGGACAAAGTGCATTCTATTAACGGTAGAAATGTGTACTATTTTTTATAATATGGTGTACATACAGATTTTATATTTGTTTCTACAGTACTTCAAATTTCGAGTATCGAAAAATTCAACTTTTTCAGTTTTTTGCCATAAAATGTTAACAATCAAACATTCGTTCTTTGTGTTTACCTACCTTATAGGAGAGCTCATGACAAAGAAATTGACGGGTTGAACGTTTTTCTACGACTTTTAGAAGCGAAGATATAAGCAAAAACTAACGTGCAAAATTCATTTTGTTTAAAAAAATTAAATAACAACTAAAGCCGCCGTTTTGAGTGGTCAACACTATTTTTTTCGGATTCCGGAGGAAATTCTGTTTATCCCCAAAACTTTCCGATAAATCGTACTGGATTAAGAGCTAATATAAAGCAGCTTGCAGAATAGATGCTTAGTTCTGCCGAAACGAGATCGTCTAGTCTCGTCTCGACTTGCCAATATGAGATTAAACTTTTTCTCGCCTCGACAAATCAATATTATGTTGCCCGACGAGGCAAAATTTTGTAAAATACGCTAAAAGTGCTCGACAGCACGAATTTTGGAAAGCATTGAAATCCGAAAATTTTTCACAATTGTACTAAAATATGAATAAATGTAACAAAATGTACAAATAGTCCAGTAGAATTGTAATTTGACATGGCAAAACTAGATAACGACGATTTTATTGTTTTAAGTTGATTGGTTGGCCTTATAGCGTGCCAACGGGGGTCGTAAAGTTGAAAAATCGTTTTTTCGCATTTAAATAGAAGGCTAGTAATCTGAGAGGAAAGTTCAAACGAGAAAGTTATAGGTATTTAATAAACCTATAAAATGAACCCCCGAACGTTAAGATAGTTTTATTAGGTCGGGAGTAAATTTTAAAAAACATTTTGAAAATAATTTATAATTTGAACAAAATTTTAGAAACATTTTTAAAATTTTACTGAAGTACGTGTAGGAAGGAATATTTGGTAAAAATTACAGATCGATATCTGCATTATTTTTCGACAAATTTAATTTTTTGAGAAAGAAAGGTCTTCGAAAAATGGCTAAAAGTACTTCACTTTCTATTAGATTTTGCTACGAGAAAAAAAAATCTATTCTTCGAGAGTTGTTCAACAATTACCAATTATTTCTATATGGTCATTATTCAGAAAAAACTGGTGAAAGTTGAACTTGAAAAAAAGAAGATTTTCTTGCATAAAAAATGTCAATTAAAGTTAAATAACGTTTGAATTGATGGCAGTGTCGAAAAATCATATGTACTATTTTGAAGGGCTATTTCTTCAGTTAACTTAAAAATAAATATATTACTTTATTACTTATATATTACTTTAGTCATAAAATGCGTTCAGGCATAATAATTGAGACAAAATATTAGCTACTTAGTTTTTATGTTTTATATTGTTAAAATGTGAAGGTAGATGTAATTATCATTTTAGAATAATTATTTTTATTTTTTATAGAATTTTTAGAAGACCCCAACCCGAAGGGGTTGGTACGCCTTCTACACCCCCTCCATACCCTTCCGCACATAGATCTGCGTCATGAAAGCTTCTAGCTTACAATCTCTTGAAAATACAAGGGAAACATGGTGGAGGGTGAACACAGTCAAAGAACCATCCCCCTAGAATGTGGCAGAGCAAATTTTTCTTGTTTTCACTGCGCAATGGTCGCAGTGTAGTATGCAGAACAGCCCTCAACTGCTTTGTCCGTACCCGTCTGGAAACCACCCCCAAATTCACGAAAAGTATTCGAAAATCTTTTAAGACCGAAAAGATGCACTCTGAACTGTTTCAATCTGAGAGAAGAGAAATCTTCCAAAGGTATTGAGTTTGCACACCAAGACCAACCATTAAAGCAGGCAAAGAACATGCCTCGATTAGTGGAAAACAGGAAGGCGCAGAGGGATGTGGGAACATCTTCTGTTATCCCATCCCTTCTCCAACCCTCGAACATTTGCTCCGTCTTGTCTGACTTAAACTTTTACCCGACCTCTGCGTTCTATGCTTTAATTGAACACACTTTTTCTAGCACACTCCTTCAAAATTTTCCATGTCTTCCTTTCATTCTCAAGAGCTTGTAAGCTAGAAGCTCTCATGACACAGATCCTATGTCCGAAGGTGTAGAAGACGTACCAACTCCTTGGGGGTTGTTACACCCTTGGCAATAATAAAAGAGAGCACGAGGGTTGCAAAGTGCATATTCATATTCCTTTCCGTAATTACACTGACATTCATAACTTTACCCCTCTTTAAGGGATATTTTTGGCTCTGTACATAAATTTAAGTGACGAATTTTTCTAACCTCGGATATGAATTCAACACCGAAAAATACATATAGTCCAGTTGCTGAGGGTGGTTCTGTATGCATTTTGATGTCCAGAAAATCAACCGGTTGCATCATGTGGGCACCACGGCCCTTATAAATTTCCACCAGGGTGTCAGCCTGGCAGAGCGGGCACAAGCTCAGAATCTGCCATTTTCAAAATGGTGCAAATGCAATTGTTAATTTTACTAAATGACTTCTAACTCGTAAACCGTGCGTTTTATTAACTTTTATATATGTGAGGCGGAAAGCAAAAAGGGACCTCTTGTCGGCGATGTCAATTTTTCAGTACAGTCGAATTAGTGGTTTGGGTCAAAATAATCGATTTTCGGACTTTTGCGATTTATTACCTTTACAAGTTGTAATTGATTACAAAACCGATATAATTGGATGAGACACTTAAAATAATCGATAAAGCAGTCGATGTTCAGCCCTGGAAAAGGTACCTCTTGTCGCTTATGGAGAAATAACATGGGATCGACAAGAGGTCTCTTTTCATAAACGCACTAGTAACTTAAAAAAAAAACATAGAGATATGATTTTTACACCAAATTGTTCAGAATTAAAGCTTAATTCATTTAATATCAATAACTAAAAACTGGAATTTGCCGACAAGAGGTCCCTTTTTGCTTTCCGCCTCACATATAAACACTTTTTGTTCTACATACTATAAGGAACAATTTTGTTCCTTTTGTAAAAGCCACAGAAACCGTTACGTAATTATTAGGACTTATTTATCAGCGAATGCCTAAAGTAAAGTTTCCAAAGAGAAGACAATGCTTATAACTCAGAAATGACATTTTTTTCGTTAAGTAAAAAATTTTCCTCGCTTTATGGAGAACAAAAAGCGTTATAAGATTTGCAGGCTCTAGGAGATACTGTTTCCGAGTTATAAGTGATTTTACACATCATTTACACCATACCATTTGTTTTCAGGAATAGCGATATTAATAAGAATCTTTTGCAAAGACAGCTGAATAAGAAAATAGATATAAAAAGTATTAGCTTGATGCGGGCTTCCACGGCACGGGGTGTAGTGAGCGATTCAAAATTTTGTGTAATCTACCAAACAGACACTAGTGCCATTCTAACTTCGACCGATAATGGCAAGTAAATCCAATCATAAGTCTATTTCGACTAAAAAGTAGCAGCCAACAGTTCAGCATGTTACTGGCTTACCACTAGAAAGATGATTCAGTATGAAAGATTTATTTACCTACCTACCTATGATATAGTAAGACCAAGAAAACTTTTTGATAATGAAGAGTTCATAATCAAAGCATAATCAGACGACAAGTCTCCTTTGAAATCAAGTTTAATGCCAAATGTTTTTGTGATTGATGTCTTGGGATATGCACGAAAACTCCCTTTGATGATTTTGCGAATGCATTTTTTGATTATATTTACCAGCTGTCTGGAAAGGATCCACAACGCATTGACTTTGCATTTGATTCATACACTGACATGTCACCGAAAAGTTATGAAAGGATTAGTCGAAATTCTGGTGGTCCGATTTATATACTTGACATTGATGTTAACACCACTTCTTATAAAGGAAACTATTTGGCCTTTCTCAGAGAACAAGATTAAATTTCAGGAGTTTCTCAGGGTAATTATTTTTAAAACTGCTGGAGGGAAATGTCCTGGTATTTCAATTTACTACAGTGCAACATCAGGAGCAAAGCTAATGACATGTATGTCAAAAAAGTAGGACTCACCAGTTGAGCATCATGATGAACTTTCTTTCTCAAACATTGAAGAACCGGATGTATGTATTATGCCACACGTTTTTCATGTAATTCAAACAGGCATCAAGCAATGTGTCATAGTGCCATCTGCCCCAGATGTATTAGTATTGGCACACTTCACTTCTTTGACACAATCTCTTCAGCCGGATTGGAAGAACTATGGATGCGACGACTTGGCTTTGCTATCACTACGAGGCGTGTTCCCCACACACATCATGGCAGAGTGTCACGGCAATGATTTATGTTGTGTTCTTCCGGCACTACACATATTAACTGGCTGCGATTAGCAAATTTGAAACCAAGAATGCTACTCTTAAATGCAATCCCACTTCTTTCCTAATGACCACAGGAAAATGTCTATACTACAAAGAATGGCTTTTAACTCAGAAACTCAGATTCCTAGCTTCGTCAGTGTATAATGACATTTCTTGTTCCTTGTGATATAGGGAACGATTTTCGTCTTTACAAAAAAAATTAAAAAGTAGACTGTTTATAAATTATAAGCATTTTTTATATTCCTAATGTTTATATTAGGCTCTCGAGGTCATAAAAGTATCATTATCTCCTAAATGCTCAACTTTAGAAGCTTTATTATAAGAACTAAAATTGTTCCTTATAGTATATAGAACAAAAAGTTTTTATATATAAAGGTTAATAAAACGCACAGTTTATGAGGTACAAGTCACAAAGTAAAATTTTGTCAATCACATTTCCGCCATTTTGAAAATGGCGGATTCTGAGCTTGTGCCCACTCTGCCATGCGGACACCCTGGTGTAAATTGATAAGGACTATGCTACCTACATTATCCAAGTGGTTGATTTTCTGAACATCAAAGTGCATACAGAACCACCCTCAGCGAGTGGACTAATAGGAATACCATGGTCAGCTATTCAGACCTTTCCTTTTTTTTGTGGGGCTGGGTTATTAATATCAATAAACTGAATATTACCAATGAGATGAATTTTCTCCAGTTGTACATCAGACTCGACCAAGAACTGTGCAATAAATTTTCCCACAGGTTTCACGTTTGCGCTGGATACATCGTAAGATTTATTTCCCGCCTTGGACCAGTTGATGTAGATAATATTATGAGGTCCCTGTTTAAAATATTCGCTCTTCAGAGGACCGTACCACGGCGAAGTGTCATCTGTGGTCCAACCATGTATAAATAGCACCGTTGGTAAGGTCTTATTAGTTACTTCTTTCCTTACATTATCCACTGTTAATATTTTCCCTTCTTCTTGTGTAGAACTGCTAAAATGTTTGTAGATGACATCTGACTCTACAGCATCTGCCAAACTAAAATCAACTTCTGGGAGGGATCTGTAAAATACTTTGGCTTTCTTCATTTCTCCAACGTTTATATACCCTGTAAGTATAAGTCAATCTTATTAGATAATCACAATAACTGACTACAGTACGGAGCAGTGCAACTTATCTTTAGATAAAGACTGTCATAAAGATTATGTTTACCTAAAAAGATGCTGAGTTAAGGTACTAACGACAAGAGATAATGGAATTTAAGTATTTATTTTAGTACTAGCCTAATAAATATTTTTTGTGACTACGTTTGCACAGCCATAACTACAAAAAAGTTCTGTAATTAATGTCTTCTACAAAAATATCGTTACCGCTGAGGCTGCCATGTTGAAAAAAATTATGGTCAAAATAGGTGTTTTTCCCTTTCTTGTTAGTTCTACGTTGAAATTACTACCAATATTATAGAAAATTAAGAAAGTTACAACTTTTCTTTAAACTATTTTTCTCTATTATTAATATTTTACGATTTAAAGCCGCCAGAATGGCGAAGATTTATACTTCGCTGCAGATTTTCGCAATTATCTCTATCCCCGTTGCTCCTATGTAGTAATTAGTTATTATTAATATTGTAGATTATAAAATTTCCCAAAACATGTGTTTAGGCTATTTCCTTCCGCGGTGAACTGTTTTAATTTTCGATACGCTGTAATTTGTAAAAAATTGATAGTGGAAGAAAATTGCTTAAACAAAAGGCTTAGGATATTTTATCATCTACTCTATCGATAATAGCTGAATATTACGTAAGAGCAATGTGGACAGAGATAATTGCAAAAGTCTGCAGTGAAGCACAAACTTTCACATTTTTGAGTGAGTGTAAATCGAAAGTATTAGCATTAGAAAAAAATTGTTGTGTTGACAGATCAGTAAAAATTAGAAAAATTCTGATAAAATTATAAGTCAATTTTATTGATTGTGCAAAATGAATACCGTGTATTAATAATGGTGGAACAAAGGAGTAGACAGTCTTTCTAAATTTAAGAAAGTTTTTTAAACCTGGAGGTGCGGTAAGTAACGATTGATAGTGAATAAAAATTGTTTAAACAAAAGTTTTGAGAAATTTTAAGATCTAAAATCTATCATCCCCTATAAATTATCAAGCCCCCGCAGAAGCTTTTGTTTGATGCATTTGCTATTAAATTTTAAAACAAAAAAATCTTATTCATATGACATTATTCCAAAGATAAAACTTTTAGTAGTGCTGGAGTCTGACGGATTTTTCGGCACGTCATCGTTTTATGAGCTTTGTGATATGTTTATCGTTTTATGGATGAGAACGATTCATAAAATCGACTGCTGGTACATCACAAACACTGTTTAAAAATCAGTGAAATTATGTATGTCATCATTACATGGCTCATATTTTGTATAGGTACACCTTTTATGCCTAAAATGAATAAAATAAGATCGCCAAGAAGTGTGCGACGTCAGGGGGCGCAGCCAGAAAAGTTCTAAGAAAACGGAGGTATAGCACCTGATCGTTACAAGTTTTTTTTAGGTCGAAAATATTTATTTAAATGTTTTAAACACAGAAAAAAAATCCCAGAAAGAAACTTCTGTCAGTATAGCCAGCCAGAAAGAAAATATTTAGAAATATTGAAGAAAATTCGTTTTTTTCGCATGTCGCATCTCAGAACTCTAAACCCATTGTTATAAGTTCTGGCTTTCTTTTAAAACGTGAATATAAACTCCTTTAGCAATAAAATAATTTCTCCCCAGAAAGTTATTACTGTCAACAAAAGTACCATACACTCTTAAACCGGCTCGGTGGCGCAGTGCTTAAGGTGTTAAGCTTGCGACCACGGGGTCCCAGGTTCGAATCCTGGCTAGGGTATGGACGTGTAGTGGCGTTTTTCATGTGTTGCCGAGATGACTCTCCTGAGTTCGAGTCTCAGCTGCGGCAGATGGCAATGTCGCAGGGAATGGGTGTTGTGATATTGTCTATGTGTGTGTGTCCGTCCTGGTTGAGTGGTAGAATAGCCTTCGGCTAAACTCCGCCAGGACATTAATATAAATAAGACGATTAAAAAAAAAATACACAAGAATTTAACATTTTCGGCTGATTTGAGTTCCTACCGCATCTCAGATGATGTATCATTATTAAGAGGTCATTCTTATATTTAAAAATTTATTATAAGTCTCCTGACTGACGAATTATGCATCTTAAGACCAAGAACAATTTCTAATATGAAAATGAAAAATCGAACGATTTTAGGTGAAATTTCCTTCGCATCTCGGAGGTTATAAATCATCGCCAAAAGTTTTGTTATTTTTTTGCTACCTTAGTACAAGTCTCATTAATAAAAAATATGCTCCACAGACCAAGATGGCCTTCAAACAAGCTTTTACGCTCAGATATAAGGTACCCCATCCTGTTCATTTCACTAAGCATTGTATTATTCCATTTTCAGTCACACGATTTCCAGCTTCTGTAGTACCTCAGATTTTATATAACATTGTTACACGTTCTGTCTCTCTTTTGTTATGTTGAAAAAAGTCCCTTTAAGAAAAAAATATACTCCCTAGAACAAGATGACATGTTTCTTTTTTTGTTGTTGTTTTCCACAGGACTTATATTACTTTCGAGATATTCAAAGAAAACTGATAGAAAACAAGGTCTAAAAATTAAATTGTTTAAATAAACAACACGCCGATCTCGCAGAAACTGCAAAACTGAACTGTACTTACAAAGACGGATTTAGCTTTCTGTCATGGGAGGGGTAAACTCCCGGATGAGTACGATTTTTAAATAAATTCAGCATAAAAAAAGCAATCATATTTGGAAAACAACTAATTAAAAACAGTACAAATTTTAATTCATACTTAGTAATATACATTAATTAAATAACAAAATCCGTTCCTCTTCTTTTGTTATTAGCAAAACATATTTTTTTTTATATCTTTGTAATTCATTACCTCTGCCCGTAAATTCACCACTGTATACTTAAGTTGACGTTAAAACTGAAAAATTGCCCTGACCAGGCAATTCACATTAAAGTCCTAATTTGACTCAACTATACTGTACTAAGTATATTATTATAAGCCAAAGTTAAATAATTCCATAGATTATAAAACTTTTCTGTACAAATAGTACAATAAACAATTAGTGTATATCATAAAATATTTATCATTGGCGAATGCTTTATCATAAATGATAAAATTACGGATTGAAATGGGTTAGTGTTACCTGTTTTGTGTTGGCCCACTGCAATACAAATTAAATTAATGTAAATTATTAAAAACAGCGACACCATTTTTGCTCTTCTTGCGGTGTCAATTATAATTATACTAAATTTATAAGTGAACAAGTAGTACCAATGAAAAGAACATTATATAGTTATCGATAAGTAATTAAAATTACTTAATTAACCTTTTTAACTGATTAGCACGTTTGACCTTTGAACATACCGAAATGCTATAAAAATAATGGACGTGATTCAAGATGGATTGCCTTTTTTGAGATAATTATGTATTTAATAATATTAAATGGGTGTATATCTAAGCAAATGGTTGATTAAAAATTAAATCAATTCAATTTATTGTTATCTGAACATTTGATTAATATAAATTCACTTAGAAATGTACATGGTGGCATACATGCTAAGGAAAATAATAATTATAGGTTGGCATTAGTGCAATTGGGAGCATTGTAAAAGATAGTTTTAGTTTTGACGTAGTTATGACGGAAAATTACATTTAGTATTTTAAGTTGTAGTATGTATATTATTACTATCAATATATACATTTATTCAGTTCTGTGCTTGAATTAAATTCCACGTTTCATAAAAGCTTATCCGAAGAGGTTATCAGCCCAGGATATTCTACATAACAAAAATCAAAACTAAGAACCATAAAAAAGTAAAAGCATAATGGCATCGATCATCAGTTTTGAAGAAACTGCACAAATAGAAAAATTAGTAGATGCAGAGCCATTCCAGATTTGCAATTTTCAGATTACAATTTTCTTTAAAGCTTATGGACTGCATGAAATCATAAAAGGCGAGCGCAAAATTACAGGATGTCACGAAAGAACAAGATATGGCAGAATGGAAAAGCATAGAAAGTAATCGTAACGTCAGTAGATAAAAAGGTGGTAATGCACATAATCACTTGTGAAACACGTGCTCAAATGCACCAAAGACTGTGTAGTGTGTACAAAAAGTACAATGAGCAGCAAAAGTGTGCTTTGCTACAAGAATTCTTCAATTTTAAGTATGAAAAAGCCAGTGATATTTCACTACATATAACTAAACTGGAGAATCTAGTTTTTCGTTTGAAAGCACTAAATCAGAAGATAGATAATGAGATGTTAATTTCGAATTAAGCACATTGCCTGATGAACATAAACATTTCCGAACAGCATGGGAATCAACTCCTTCGCAGGAACGTACCCCAACAAATTTGTCATCTAGGTTAATAGCGGAAGAAACAATGAATAAAACTAATTAAAGTGAAAAATCAGTAGCATTTAATACATCAGAAAAAGTGTGAAAAACCAGGACACATTGGAAGGTTCTGTAAATCAAAAGGAGGAGCAGGTACGAACAAAGAAATAAAGTGTTACAAGTGGGAAGGAGCTGGATATTTTGCCAAGAATTGTACAGTGAAAGAAGTGAACAAAGATATATATAAAATATGCAAAGAAACAATCATAATGAAAAACTTGCTAATTTTAGAAATAAAAACAAATAGGGAAATTCCAAACAAGAAGATAAAAAGTTTCATTCCTTACAGAACAAGTAAAAACTAAAAAACTAGGAGGTAACATGTTCCTTGTAGACTCAGGACCGTCGTCTCATATGGTAAATAATATTGACCTATTCAAAGGTATGAAAAACATAGATCCAGAGAACGATGTGGCAAAGGAACATGATACAATGAAAGCAGAAGGTAAGGGATCGGTGGAAAGTAATAGAAAAAGTTCTGTTTGTTCCTGACCTTAGTAAAAACCTGTTATCAGTTAGTGCAATAACAGAAAAATATGGTGAAGTTACGTTGAAGAAAAACAAAGTATAAATAACAATGGATAATAAAACTTTGTTGAAAGTGAGAAGAACGAAAATGGGTTATATTGTGTTGATATTAATAATAAAAATGAAGAAAATAAATAAGTAAATGATTGGCATATAAAACTAGGGCATGTAGAAAATTAAAGAGATTGTTTTGTTAGACAATGAAATGGCAGTAGGTTTAGACATAAATAAAAAAGATTGTAACTATCTTGAACTACCATGCGAAGTATGTTTGAAAGCTAAGCAAACAAGATTTCCATTTAACACCGATAGCCCAGTCGACGAAGGTATTTACCCACAAAAAGTTGCAAACTGTGTAAACTTTTTTTTAATGACTTCGTGAAAGTGTGTAGAATAATATCCTGAAAAGTTTACATTTCGCTCGGGTGCAAAACAAAAAAAAAAGTTAAAAAAAAATTTTTTTTTATCCATTTTTTCAAAATTTTGAAATTAAATCAAGCTAGAAAAAAATTAAAAATAAAAATGGATAGATCACGTATTTATGAACAAAAAATGTCTTAACAAAATTGATCGTTAAAGCCACGGTTTTCCCGGAAAAAATAGTCAAGTGTAACGTTATAACTCGGAGCGAGATCCATGCGTGCCCGCGCTTGAATACGCATGACTGTGACACCGACGCACTGAATGTCACTAGATCAGAATTTGTTCAATCTATATGAGTGTTGGTTCATTTAAAAGATGGAAATTGTGGCTTTCTGATGCTTTTTTTATTCAAACAATACAAGCAAAGGATGGATGGGAAAAATATGCTTATATAAATTAACTAACTCAATCGACGCAATAAAAAATATAGAAGAAAATAAAAGCCCTTCAAAAAAAATCTTTCTTCATTGAGAACTGTTAAAAAGTATGTACACTTCATTATTATTATGGTTTATTAAGTTTTAGTAACGTGGATTAAAAAAAAAAAGTACTTCTCAAATCATTTTAATTTAATTGCTTGATGATTTTCTTGATAAATATATAAATTGGAGGCTGTTACTTGTTGAGAAATTGACCCTTTATAAAAAATAAAATATCATTCTTTCAAAAAAAATGTATACTTTTCGAATGTTCAAACACAAATTCGTTTACTTTTATGTATTTTTTCGAAAATATGATTAATCATTATCATGATAAGAAATTGCAATCGTCACGATCTTATCCTTATAACTATGAAAATATCTTTGATTTTTTTGAATATAAATTCTGGAACTTTTCCAATACATTAACAAATGTATAAGGAATTCAATGGTTATAGCTGAAATGTGGATAGGTGTATCTGTAATAAATACAATACAGTAAAGGCACGTAAAAATTCATGCGAGCGCTACAGCGGCTATGTGTGGTGTCTGTGTATGCTTTCCTAATTATATATTTTCTCTCCAGACTCACGATTTATCCTCTTAGTCACTAAGAAAAATGTTAAAAATGTGTAATCAGAAAGAGAAAAAAGCTTTATTTTACTTGTTAGAACTGCTAAGAATTTTTAGAGGTTTTAGAGGTTCCGTAGTATGCATTTAACCGTGGGCTTGGCAGAGCACTATTTTTTCCGAGAAACCGTGGTTTTAGCGATAAATTTGATTAGGACATTTTTTGTTCAGAAACACGTGGTCTACCCACCTGTATTTTTTGTTTTTTTTTAGCCCGACTTAATTTAAAAATTTTGAAAAAATTGTTAAAAAAAATTGTTTTTCACACATCGTAAGCGATTCAGAGGTACAGAACGCAAAATATTAATACAATATTGAAATTGAAGGGAAATTGTTAACTTCCTCATTTCTTCTTACACACACGCACACGTTTTGTGATCCATGCACTATTCTAATCGGCTTCCTCGTGCTGTATGTCACGTTGCACAGAATCCCGCCATCTGTTGCGTTTACCAATTCAATAAAAAATTTAAATGGAAACGTTTTTATGAGAGTTCTCCAAATCTAAAACTGTTAGCACTAAACCAGTTATAGCGTATCGAGGTGGATAACGTCACAGCAAACTATATTTACCCGGCGGTCGACTGAGACAGAGTCTACTGTCCGCATCTGAGTATGTTGTAGCCCAGGGTCGATCCAGTCAGACCATGAACAAATTAGAGACAAGCTGAAATTTGGTATATAAGTTTGTATTGGGGTCCTTAAAATACCACCAAACCCCGCCGGTAATCCGCCGTGCCTGTCACCTCTAAACAACCCTCGAAAGCTATAGCGAAAAAATATGAAGAGACAGAAAAATTAAAGAGTATAAAATTTTCTATAAAATTACGTTTAGCAGTTATATTTTGCTTTACCAGTGGCGGAGTTATGATATTTTGAAAAAATACTCTCTAAGCATTAATTACTGACATTACATATATATATATATATATATATATATATATATATATATATATATATATATATATATATATATAACAATGTATATGGATATTTTGGTAAATACATTTAATACATTCTTACGTCAATGAATTAGAAATAAAAAGCATACCAGTGGAGTACTATATTTCTAATTTCATACATTATTTTGTATTAGCTAATAGAACTTTAACATTTTACGTGCATATTACATGTAACAATATAGTTATTTTAAATATCCGTGGAATTGCTGTTACGAAGGAGAACGAGGAGGAAAAGGAGAGGAGAGGAATTATTTTAATATTAATAATATTTAGGTCATACCTATACCGCATGTTAAGGCAGCTGTAGTAAGGCAGCTATAAGTCATAATTGTAAACCCTACACTTTTCTTTAGTAGAATACTTTGTTCAGCGTGTTCCTCCGATCAGATAAAGGAATGTTTTAAATACGAGCTAGCATCATACTCCTTCTTTGTTTGATAACGGATCATTGAGAAAGACAACTAAATCTTCTTTACTCAAAGTATTTGATAAACCGTGCCCAACCCTAGAGCATTTGTCAGAACCCGTACTACACTACGTGATTGGTGGAGGTCAACTACTACATAAAATTATATGGCAAAAACCAGCAACTTATTTGGATATTTTTTCTCAATAGTACAGCTATATTACTTACCATTATGGCCATAGTGTAGTATTTGATGGATACCAGCAATTAAGTGCAAAAACAATAGAATAAAATCGTAGATCCATGGATAGGAAAACGGCACCAACTGTAGAAATCTTTAATTCATCAGTTGTCAAATTTACACAAGAAGATTTTTTTGTCCAACACAACAAATTAGCAATGTCTTATTAAACAACTTGGAAAATCGTTGTCGAAAAAGGGAATTAAAATTGTATATTCAGATGGTGATGCGGATACGCTTATAGCAACAACTGCTGCAGCACTTACTGAGACGTGTGAAGGGGCCATGTTTGTAGTAAGTGAAGATACTGATGTAATGGTTTTATTGATTCACTACGCTAAACAAAATTTGTATATGCTACGCCCAAGAAGAAGTTCAAAACCAAATAAAATTACTAATATTTCAAAGTTGCAGCATAAGTTGGGACCTTTAAAAAATGTTCTTGCCATGCACGTTATTTCCGGATGTGATATTACATCTGGCCTGTTTAACAGGAGAGAAATTAATATGGTTAATACCGTGAAAAAGTAGAAGTTGTTTGATCTTCTTGAAGAATTTTACAATCCAAATATATCCAAAGACAGACTGAGGACCTTAATTTCGACATTTTTTATTTCCGTATACCTCAAAAATAGAACAAGTACCGATTTGAATAACGTCAGATACATTCTCTACCAGCAGTATGTAGCAAAGCAAAGTTTAAATAAAGATTTTAATCTGGCTTCACTTCCACCGACCATAAATGCAACTCAATACCATGGACATTTAGGACATTTCATCAGGTAAGTCCAGCAACCCTACATACATATCTTGTTTACATGTATGATTAACTTTTAGGTTCAAGCATGGTTGAATAATAGCTTACCACTCCAAAACTGGGGATGAATTTCTACTGATTCCGGAATCTGTCCAGTCCAGATGGATCAAGATATAGCCCCCCAATGGATCCTTAAAAGAATATTTTGCAACTTTTCATTAGGTGGTTGCAAAAATGCATGCTCATGTCGTAAAATGGGCCTAAAGTGTACCTTGGCTTGTGGACAGTGTAATGGTATTACCTATTTTAATAGGGCAGTTGAGGATTTACAGGCGGATAACGACATCTAAACATGCAGAAAAATTATATTGGATAATAAGTATAAGTTCCTTGGATGAATAAATTATTATTAATTAAAAACATGCATTACATTCCCAAATGTGTATTTTTACAAAATACACAATTATTAGAAATATCATAACTCCGCCACTGGTAAAGCAAAATATAACTGCTAAACGTGTTTTATAGAAAATTTTACGCTCTTTAATTTTGCTATCTTCATATTTTTTCGTATATAACTTTGTTTTTAAGATATTGCCAAGAAACTAAAAAAGTCCGACTTTCACCCATTTCGGTGGGGTTTGGTGATATTTTAAGGACCCCAATACAAACTTATATACCAAATTTCAGCTGGTCTCTAATTTGTTCATGGTTTCCTATATAAAGCTTCAGTTCGACTCTGGGCTATTGGCAATGTTGGTGCACTTGAGACTGTGTTATACGTTGCCGAAATAAACGCTTAAGGTGCTATCCGTCACGGTGACATCGCTGCATTTTGGAATCATTCGCGTAAACCTACGAGAACACATGCTAAGAATGCTTTTATTTTATCATACTTATATAAGGTGACTCAGAGTAAAATTCAGTTTTAAAAAAATCATAAAAAAATTAATTAAACTGCTATAAACTTTACTTTAAGATTAAGATACTACATTCATGCGGATTTTATTTTTTAAACACTATGTTATCCAAATGTCGACCATCTTGCCTACATCACTCCTCCAAACTGGTCCTTAAATTTTGGAAAACTCGTCGACACATTTCAACAGGAACATTGGTAGTGGCCTCCCGAATGTTGTTCTTTAACTGGTTCGTACTGGCCGGGGATTGATGTAAATAATACTCTTTAAGTGTCCCACAAAAAAAAATCTGGAGGCGTTAGGTTCAGTGATCTTGGGGGGGAGGGGATATCACCAAATCTGGAAATAATCACGCCTGGAAACAATTCACGTAGACTGGCCATTGACGCTGCTGTTGTGTGTGCCGTGGTACCATCCTGTTGAAACCAGGTCCAATTGGGGTCGTATCCAGGAAAGTTCTAAAGAGACAGAATAAAAAAAGTACGAATTTTGAAATACCCATTATTTTGAATTTTTAAGCTTTAACGTCAGGCACGTTATCAGAGAATCCTGAAATTTCCATATATCAAATTTCATGTAAATCTGCAATAATATTGCATTACGGCAAGCATATTGGATTCTCCATTTACTTTGAATTCTTAAATTTTGAGATCAGATTCAAAATCGGCTCCTCCTATAATACCTCCTCCTAGCTACCAATTTTAATGCAACTCTTCAACTAATAAATTTTGTTTCCAGTTTTTGTTCACTTAGCACTAGACATAGCTTGATGAAATGAATATGGGATTGTAGAGAACCTACCACACGGCGTCTGAGTGACGCGACACCAATTTGTTTATTAAGGGCGCCAGTCGCGTTCTCCCTTGTTCGTGTGTGGTTTTCCACTCCCAGGCGAGTTCAACAAGATGTATGAGATATTTGATAGCTAAAAAATAGATCAAGTGCACTTACCATAGATTACTAATGACGCACTCTCCAAAAATTGGTTTTTCTCTCCATACACTCTTTCTTATTTTATAATGGCGATGGATTTTATAGTTAAAGATCCTTGAATTGTCTTCATAAAAAAATCCCTCTCGAGCTTCCGTAATGTGACTGAGGTATTGAGATGCAAACTGTCTGAGACACCCAATTTACTCAATTCAAACGAAAACCCTGGAGGGATAAGACTTACAATCAATAGAATGCAATCGTTCAAATAGTACCATTTATTGAATAGCTTTAAAATAAGAACAATTAAAATGATCCAATGTCCTATCTAATAAATTATATAATTTGAAAAGAATCACCTTCCCAAGTAGGGCAAGGTCGACCACCTCTTCTAGAGAGCTTTTGATGCTATCATATAATGGAGGAAGTGCGCTAGCAATCGATTTGGTAGAAAAGATTCGCACAACTTCCCTAAAACCGCTGCCCAAGGAATCACTACTTCCACATCCAGATTTTTTATCTAAGTCACTCACAACGAAAAAATTTTGTATGTGGAAAAAATTGTTTATGGAACTTTAATAATATAATATTTGAAATCCTCTACCCCAAAAACCCATAAAACGATACCCCACATCGGTAGCGGGGTGTGGGTGGTGATAGGGGGTGGTAGTGGGGGTGGATGAAGTAAAAAAACATTTTGAGGTTTCTGGTTCTTGTACACACCCTAAATCACAATTGTTTTTCATCCTCTTTAATAATGGGGTGCGGGTGGTAATGGGGGTGGCTAATGCCAAAATTTTTTTTGAGACCTCAGCTTCTCTTGTTAATACCAATTTTATGCTGCTTGATTTACCTATTTTCCTCAAATTTACCCCAATTTACCCCCCAACCCTTCGACGGAGCAAGATGAAAATATAATCTAGTTCTATATCTCATTAAAGTACATATGTGTACCAAATTTCAAGTCAATATCTCAAACGGTTCCAGAGTAAACGTGCGCACAAAAAAAAAGTTACAGACAGACCGACAGACAGAAATTTTTTTTCGCTCAAACTTAAAATCTCGACGTTTCGTGACTTTCTAAGCCTATTTGAACAATAAAAATTTTTAAAAATTTTTTTGTCGTTACTATACTTTCACTGGACGTGGAAGTAAAATAAATGAAAGCATTTTAAGGTACTTTGTGGCTGACTTGAAATAATATTAAAATATATTACTTTAGAATTTTGGGATGCTAGTGATTAGATTTAAAGTTCTTTATCATGATTATATCATTCACAGCAACGAAGTTCCATTTGAGTTCAACTATATATGAGTTATTACGACTTTCTGTCAGTCTCACGACGTACCGGTCCTCATATAAGTTCAGCGTAAAGGATGTAACACGACTTCGCCTTTGAGCGACTGGTAAATGGCTCTTTGTCTTACTTATGTACAATTTTTGCCAAGTAATTGTCTATAGGCGCTACGCGCCTTTGCCACATTTTTCGGTTTCGTCCTGTCAGTACGTCGCATCGTTAAAATGTTATAATCATTCTTTTGAATGATATCCACAATGGCTGTATCTTCACTTTCATTGTGTTTCATATAGAGATTAAAAATATTCACAAATATTTTCAAAGTACATTTTGGGCGTACTTCTTAAAAAGTATATTGTTTCCTTTTCCTTGGTGTAATGAAGCAAATTCCGAGGCCCAAACAAGTACCCTATTTTTACACATTATAAATATTGTTATTTAATTTTTGTATTGCTTATTTAAACCCAACCGGCTACGAACAATTTATTACCGCGCAAAACTACATTCCCGCGTTAGACCCCCACCAGCACAGCGCCAAGAGACCATCCTAAGCACACGCTCTCTGTGGCGTCAGTCAGTCGATCCTAAGCAGTAGCAGCGAGCAGAGGTGCCCACCTGTGACCAGCCGTCAAGCGTAAGTGAATATTTCCGTAAATTATTTCAAGTCCAACTTTTCGGACCCTGTCAATATTTCTTAAAATATAATATTTTATGAAACTGTACTAAGCCCGTAAGATCCATTGTAACGAAATTTCACAAGTGCCGTCTACACTGCTCATTTCCTACGCGCATTCACTTCTCCCACTACCGGGCGGGAGAAGGGATACGAGCCTACTAGCTATTGAAAGCGACACCGACAGTTAAGTTTCTCACGAGCTTCCGAAGCAGGTAGACTTGCAAATCCAGAAGTCAGTCGGTGTACAGCCCTGTATTCAACCAGACGCACCAGGAGCAACTAGAAGATATAAGTAAGAATAATTATAATAGGTAGCGGTTTGGCTGATACTGTGAACTTTTATTTGTCTTTGTATTTATTTTCCTCGTTGTGTCCTCAAGGTATCCGTAATATTTGCTAGTGCGGGTACCCTGTGGTCATATAGTAGAGGGTCCTGAAGTCTTCGTAGTATCTGCTAATGCGGAGAAATCAGGCTCTTTAATTCTAATTACTGTCTGGTAACTTTTGTGTGCCCAGGGTGCGTGTAATATCTGCTAGTGCACGCAAACTGTGTCCATAGAGAGAGCGTTTTGGAGTCTTCATAGTATCTGCTAATGCGGAGAAAGCAAGACGCTCACCCAATTTCAGGTCCAGTGTACGAGCTCACATCCAGGTGCCAACAGTCGTGCTAGCGTGGCTGACTCCGGTGTACCCTCGTAATATGTGCTAGTGCACCTACCCTGTGGGCACAGAAAAAGCGTCTCCGAGGTCTTCGTAGTATCTGCTAATGCAGAGAAATCGGGACGTGGTCGTATTATTATTTTTAACTGTTTTCAGGTTAGGAGCTGCAGAACGCCGTCTTGTCTTAACTAATCATACATCTCTTTTCAGCTTTAGAATTCCTGGTATTAGCCAAGCCTGACACCCAGAGTAGCCATTTTTCTTATTGTTGCATTAGTTATTGTTTGCTTGCTCCTTCCTGGTATCCGACGACTCTACATAACCTAACCGCTTTTCGTCACCTGCATCGTAGTCCATCACCTTGTCATTTTCGCGCCGCTAACCATCCTTCACCGCCATACCTCGAGTCCACGTCATACTGCTGCTTCGCTCCCGCCTGCCATAAGTAACATCGCTGTAACTGCACCGTAACTGCACGATAGTCATATCGTAGCCTGGGTACTGTCTGGTATATATTAGTAGATTTAGACTAATTTAGAGTTGATATTGTAGCTTATAGGAAATAAATAGATATTATTTACCGAATTATGCGTTTTACTGTGTGTGTGTGAAAGTCTGATACATCCCAATTAACCCACTGGAATTTTCTGTTTCTCTCCACTGTAGCTACTCCAGCCCTACTGCAACAGGCTGTGCTAAGAGGCTAGTGTGGGACCTTTGCCCCACGTAAAAATTGTAAAGGTGGCGCCCGAGCAACCGAACCGTTGCTAAGGTGTCAAAAGTGACCACTTTCCGGCCTCACCGGAAAGTATACGTCACATTGCTCATGAGTCCAAATTTGGCACACTTTTGAAAAAGTGTAATGTATTTTTGTCTTTGACCAAAAATATATTTTTATTTTCGGTACACTTTTCCATGGCCATAATATACTTTAACTCTCATGGCCTGGACGAAACATATTTTTCTAGATGAAAAATTTCTGGACGCCACGTGTTGTGCCTTCTTTTTGTCTTTGTTTAGTTATGCTCCAACAAATTTTTTTTAACAAATTTTTCCTAAGTCGAAACTTTAATTCAGTCTTCGACTTAGGTCCATTCTAGGATGTTCTATAACATCTGAGAGATACCTTACAGTTTGAGAAAGAGTTCATAGAAATCGCATAAACTAATCCAAAATTATGTTTGTACATAAAACACACACGCACACACACATACGAGGCGAATTGCGAATCTCCTCGTTTTTAAAGTTTTTTGAAGTCGGCTAACAAAAATACAAATACATCTTTCATTTTTATCTACTTTATTAGATGTCAATATCATTACTATCAATATAATTCCAATCCGTTCTAATAAATGGCTTCTCGCCTGTAGTTTTTATATAATAAATTCCCCTTGCATCTAAAGGTGTTGGTGCACCCATAGGTATGTCTTTTCCATCGCAACCCCTGTCCCATAACAATTGAAATGAGGCACACTCAGATGCCATGTAGGGTTGATCCAATACTATACTTTCAGCGAATAACTTCCAACTCATTCCATGGCTGCACGCCTCCATTATCTAAAAGGAAAGTAATTTGCAAAATTTACATAATTTAGAGAATATTATTTAGGTATTCAGCAAATCTCAACCTACACACTTTTTTATTTATTATAACATTACCTACTTTCTGTACATTGTTACCCTAATCTGGGCACGCTAATATCTGGTTAGGTAAATACTTTAAAACACAGAATCAATCAAAACAACTACACTTCTAGCAAAAACTGACGAAGTAATGAATTACATGATAGGATTCCTAGCATTTTAATGCAAAAAAATATATTGAAAATACTTAAATTATTTATTTGAAAGTATCTATTATCTATTTTCTGTATATTCAATTCAATTCAATTCAATTCATTTATTCAATTATTATCATACAAATACGTTTTATAATATTACATCAAAGAAGAAGTGCCTAAACCCCGAAGACGTTTGTTTGCACTTAATTATAATTGTTTATAAATAGGTATAATAATAATCATCATAGTACATGTATCCTAGTACATGTATTAACACTAAATAATATAGGATTGTATACCTACGTACCCATACACACATGTGCATCTATGATACACACATACGTACACATTCACAAGCATACAATATAAAAAATATCTAACAATAAATGTAAAATAAATCATTGTTTGGAGAAATATCTTGAGTGATTGATGAATAATGATTATTACATATAAAATTTTTCTGGGTTATTTATAATATATTCCAGTAATTTCTTCCTAAAATGTTTTTTACTCGAAATATTTTTTAGTTCTACTGGTATTACATTATAGTACTTGGGTCCTAAGTAATCTATAAAATTTTGTTGTTGTGTTCTAATATACATTTTCACATTAAAGTTTTTATTTAATTTTGATTTTGTATTATATGCACTTGTGGAAAGGCTATACATAGTTACATTAGTTTTTACATACACTATACATTCAAGAATGTATAAATGTTTTACACTCAGGCATTTTATTTCTTTAAATAAGGATATACTCGGATATATAGTTGATTTTCGCAGAATAATTTTTAATATTGTTTTTTGAATAACTTTTACAGGATTTAGAGCATTTTCATAAGTTCCACCCCAAACAATTATGCCATACCTTATAATTGATTCTATAAGTGTTATATACTGTAAGTAGTGTTTTTCTTGATAATATGTCTCTAAGATTGTAAAATTTGTATATTAGTTTTCTTATTTTTCCTGTAATATAGAGTATATGTTCGTGCCACTTCAAATTCTTGTCCACTATTACTCCCAAATATTTAATTTTATCTGTAGACTCGAGGTTTTCAGTAGTATTAGCAATATTTATTTGTTTAATGGTAGGTACTTTAGAATTATGTATTGAAAACATGATATATTTTGTTTTTGATATATTAAGTGAAAATAAATTACTATCCAACCAATTTTTTATTTTTTCCATATCTTTGGAAACTTTTAAAGACGTCCAGTGCATGCCCTCTAACTCCTATTGACTTTAGTTTTGTAATTAGTTTTTTGTGCGATACCGTGTCAAACGCCTTTGCCAGGTCTAAGAAAACAGTTATGCATTTCTTCTTTTCATCTAGTTTTTTGTTAATAGAACTTGTTAAAGTATATATTGCATCATTAGTACTATAGTTAGCTCTAAAACCAAATTGATTATTCGATATTATCTGATTAGCATTTAAAAATTCTTCAAGTCGATTCTTCAGAGCTTTTTCAAAAATTTTTGCAAAATTATTAATGATTGAGATTAGTCTGTAGTTGGATTTTTCGGTACTGCTGCCATTTTTATATACCGGGGTAACTATTGATTCTTTAAAATTAGGTTAATAATATGTTTTAAAGGCTCAACGTGGTATATATGACACAATTTTATCAATTTTACAGTTATCTTATCCCGTCCGGTAGCACAATTATTTTTTAAACTGTTTATGTGTAAAATAATTTCGTTTTTATTAATGGGTTTTAAAAATAGACTGTTACCATTGGTGCGCATGTTTTCTTCACTTTTATTCTTTGGGTTGGTGGATTTTATTTTATCTGCTATATTTTTCCCAACATTACAGAAATAGTAATTGAATATATTGATACCTTAATCTGGTCACGTTAATATACTACTTAGGAAAACACTTTAAAACACTCATCATTGGAGAACCAATCAAAACAACTACTCCTCTGGCTAATACTGACACAGTGTTGAATTACATGATAGCATTTCAATAAATGATTTCAGTATTTTCATCATATTTTTTTAATTCAATACTTTGTCAGTATTAGCTAGAAGAGTAGTTGTTTTGATTGATTCTCCAATGATGACTGTTTTAAAGTGTTTTCCTAAGTAGTATATTGGCGTGAACTAATTAAGGTACCAATATAGAGAAAGTGGATAATTTCATATTAAAAAAAGTACGAATGTATGTTTTTTTTGCATTAAAATGCTAGGGCTCCTTACTAGAAGAGTAGTTGTTTTGATTCGTTCTACAATAACACAGCCACACAAAATAAAAAGTGGTCTGGCCTGCGGACCAGACCAGTGTATCAGTCAGAATTGTCAGATTGCTTCTTTTTTCACCCCCAACCCCCAAAAAACACCCCCCTCAAAAAAGTGGTCTGGCCTGCTGACCATACAAGTGTATAGACCACTTTTTTGTGTATGGCTATGTAATGAGCGTTTTAAAGTATCTTCCTAACTAGCCTATTAGCGTGCCCAGATTAGGACAACAATATGCAGAAAGCAGGTAATTTCATAATAAATAAAAAAGTGTGTAAGTTGTGATTTGCTTAATGCTTATTTAATATTCTCTAATAATGATGAAAGCAAATACACAAAAAATAATTAATAATTAATTAATTAATTAATAATTAAATTCTGTAAATGTACATTAATTACACATGCATTGCAATTACAAAGTCAAAATAACTGCTGAAAATGTCACTTTAAACAAAATCTGACAGGCAGTAAATTTAAAATTTTGGAAAGACTTTAAGGGAAATTACTTCACAACCGTAGAAAAAATAGTATGTAACACATATATAGCAAGCTTCAGTGTAAAACTCGTATGCAATGAAGCCCTTGCCACACTTGTATTACAATATACTCTTATGCTTTAAAAGCATATTTTTGAAAATTCTGCAATCAAATTCAAGGTATATTACATTACCTAACATTACATTACCTCTAATATTCCACAACCTGGCTGAGGAGGTCCTCCACCATTTGGGTAGAAGTCAACATGACCAATTGGTTGCTTCATTCCTAAGAATCCAGCACACGTATGAATAATATCAACAAATTCGGAATCGTTTTTATTTAATCGATCACCCTCTATTAATCCTGCGTCAAACCCAGGCAAGGCGGGATCTAAACCTGCAAATATGCAAGATGTAATATAGTAAAAGCGACAATTACATAGGTCTGCGAGGTTTTGTTGTTGGGCAGATGGGGCTAATTTCCGAAGTATTTTTTCGCGCTGAATCCGAATCTGGCTTCAGAATTGGCCCACACGTCAGGATTTTGAAATAGCTTTTTTGTCTACTTTTGAGGCTATGCATAGGATTCAAAATTTTTTTTAGCTTTCGAATGGTCATCTATGATGTTTCCTCGCAAACTTATAGCCATTTTAAGGTGACATGAATTTGAAACCATGATCCCCTACAACTCAACAATTTTAACAGATTCGAGAATTGATGAAAACGACAGAGTTTGAAAATGTTATGACGCCCATTGAATAAAAGGCCTGGATTAGCTTCAAAAATGTAGTTAAGGAGTTTTTAGGCAATAATAGAGCTAGTGATTATAAGGAACTAGTAGAAAATATGCTTCAAAACTTCAAGGCTTTAGGTTGTAATATGAGCATAAAATTGCATTATTTACACTTCCACTTAGATTGGTTTCCAGAAAATCTAGACGATGTTAGCGAAGATAAGGGGAGCGCTTCCATCAGGACATCAAAGAAATGGAAAGAAAATTTGTCAAGGAAAATTATAAAGAAAGATTATCAAGTCAGCTAGCACTTCGATGATACAAAGTCTTTGGAAAAGAAGAAAAAGAGATTTCATAAAAATTCATAAGATTCCAGGTTCAGGTTTAAGGGTTTTGAATTTTGGAAGTATGGTTTATGATTTTGAGTTTATGGTTTAGGATTTTTTCACGTTTAGGGCCAGTTTTACAAGATCGGATTAAACCGCGGAGTGCGGATTAAACTACGGCCTTAAAAAAACGCCCGTTTTAGAATGTCGTTAATTTTGTTTTTATATGTAATATGATGGATATAATCAAAATATTTGATTAGTTATTATTATTTACTGTTTAATGACGACGAAGAAATTATATTAATGTAATAGAAGGTGTTCGAAGTTCTAAGTTAAAACTGCACAGTTTAATCTAACATTGTAATACTGGCCCTTAGTGTTAAAGACTTCTCAAATGTTCTGATGGTAGAATCTTGGCGTTTAAGAGTTCTGGATCAATTTTTCTTCGGTTCCCTTTGGGGTGAAAGCTAGGTAGTTCGGTATTGTATAAGGATAATTTTCACCCTCCTAAGGGTTCGGTCTCGATACAATTTAGGGAAGCGTTGATTGATGCCCCAAAGATACATATTTTGTAATCGAAAATATGACAATTTGTCCTTTGACTCATTGGTTAAGATTGTTGCATTTTCCCTTCTGTTGTATTAAATTTTATTCGTTTAGAGTCATTTGGTTAAGAGCTCTGTATGTTTTCCCTTCTGTTTTGTTAAATCTTGATTCGTTTAGAGTCGTATATTTAAGATTGTTGGTTTATCCCTTCTGTTGTGTTAAATCTTGATTCGTTTAGAGTTGTTTGGTTAAGATTGTTGGCTTGTAGGGGATCATGGTTTCAAATTCATGTCACCTTAAAATGGCTATAACTTTGCGAGGAAACATCATAGATGACCATTTGAAAGCTCGTTTTAAAGATGATGGTACTAATTAATGTATTTATTAAAAATAAGCTGAACATTTTATTGAGTTCTATACATAACCTCAAAAGTTGCCAAAAAGCCATTTTTTAAGTAATTAACCTCAAATATTTCAAAATTCTAACGTGATGGGCATATTCGGATTCAGCGCGAAAAATTACTTCGGAAATGACCCTCAGCTGCCCAACAACATTCATATTCGCAGACCTGTGTTATTGTCTCTAAATAATAATAACACAGCCACACAAAAAAAATAAAGTGTCTTGACCCCGGAGACTGACTAGGTAGACTTTATGTTTTTCGGGTCGCTGAATCCGAATCCGGGGTCCATTTGATCCCATATCATCAGGTTTAAGGTCATTTGAAGCTCAAATTAAGATATGACCTTGAAAAATTCCGTAAAAAATTTATGTTTATGTTTTTGAGGTTGCTGAATCCGAATCCGGAGTTTATTTGATACCATCATGTCAGAATCAAGGTCAAATGAAGCTCAAACACATGAAATTCAATAATACAATCTTTTTTGACCCCAGATTCTGAAAAAGCAGAAAATTTTACGTCCAAATACATCCTGAACGGTTTATGGAACCGATTTCTTAGGTCATTTGTTGGTTATCAAGCGGTCAAATGCTTATTTTCCATTTCTTAGCTGATATATCGATTGTAAATCGAAAACTTGCGTCTATGACTAGTGACCTTTAAGTTTTTGTGGTCGCTTATCATGATCCCGGTATCCATTTGATACCATGATGTATAAACTGAGGTCAAACGAAGGTCAAACGCTATAATTCGAATGATATAATTTTTTGGACCCTGAAAGATCATCTGCAAGTCAAATACAGATTTCTTTTGAATCTTTCAACTGAATTGTGAAACCGTCAGCATTAGCGTTACCCGATGTACACCACGAGGAGGTTGCGTGAACGGATTTTGTACATCATTTAACCCTTTTAAGAGTTGTTTTCGATATGATAAATGGATCAATGAACTAAAAAACAAATTATAAATTGAATAAATAAATAAATAGATAAATTAATTAATAAATAAATAAGAATAAATAGATAAATAAATAAAAATCAATGTGCCTAGTTTCACGCAATGGCTCAATGATTCCGAACCTAACAAAGGTGAACTATGTCAGTCTATAAACAGGGAATTCTTTTCCCTCTGTAACTCAGTATCTGGTTTGATGTAAAATAAAATAAATAAATGAATAAATAAGAGTTGCTGTGCCTAGTTTCACACAGTGGATTTATGTCTTTGGACTTAAACATGTAGTTTAAAACATCTCAAAATAGTTTAATACCTCCACAGTTCGGTTCGACTCAGATCAAGACGTATTTGGACGTAAGAGTAAGATTTTTTGTTCTTTGAGAATACGGGGTTAAAAAATTTATATCATTCGAATTATGGCGTTTGACCTTCGATTGACCTTGGTTTATACGTCATGGTATCAAATGGATACCGGGATCGTGATAAGCGACCACAAAAACTTAAAGGTCACTAGTCATAGACGCAAGTTTTCGATTTACAATCGATATATCAGCTAAGAAATGGAAAATAAGCATTTGACCGCTTGATAACCAACAAATGACCTAAGAAATCGGTTCCATAAACCGATCAGGATGTATTTGGACGTAAAATTTTCTGCTTTTTCAGAATCCGGGGTCAAAAAAAATTATACTATTGAATTTCATGTGTTTGACCTTCATTTGACCGTGATTCTGACATGATGGTATCAAATAAACCCCGGATTCGGATTCAGCAACCTCAAGAAACATAGACATACATTTTTTGCGGAATTTTTCACGGTCCTATCTCAATTTGACCTTCAAATGACCTTAAACCTGATGACATGGGATCAAATGGACCACGGATTCGGATTCAGCGACCCGAAAAACATAAAGTCTATCTAGTCAGTCTCTGGGGTCAAGACATTTTATTTTTTTTGTGTGGCTGTGTAATTATAGAAGCCTTTTGTTGGAGCATTTTGTTATAAACGTCTATATTAATTTTATTCGTGAAAAAGTCACTCATCGAGATATCTTCAGATTTCAGATGATGTACCTTACGAAAATTAAGGTCTTTTAATTTCGTAAGTCTATCTGTATGTCATAGATGTTTGTACAACCTTGCTTAAAATAAAACGATCAACTGTATCAACAGTTCTGTGTAAACAGTAAGTATAGTTGTGAAGGAACGTATACGAGTTGTTTACATGTCTTTGAATGGCACAAGAGTTAAGCCGAAGTATACCGGTCAAAGTACGGCGTTTTTCGCTCTAGGATAAAACAACTAGAAACAGAAAAATGTATACCTACTCGTATTAAGATAACGTGTCAAAATACCTGTAATTCTCGCAACTTTTCCTTTCTTCAAATCGCGACCAGCAAAACCAGAAACATGGGCTCCAAGACTGTGACCAATTAGGTGGAAGTCTTTTGGATTCGCATCCATGTCATCTACCAGATAATTTAGGAATTTTGCGTAATGTTTACCAACATCTGTCGTAGCCATCATGGGAATCGGGTAGAATATATTTCCTGAAATAATTATAAACGAATAATTTATAATTTAATACGCGCTACCATCACCCCCATTCCCACTGCCGATGTATCATATCCTTTCATGGTTTCATATATCATATTATTAAAGTTCTACGAACAATTATTTCCATATATTTTTTAAAATATAACGATATTCACAATTATCCTACTTGAAAGAGAAATAACATATAAAAATGAATTCGATCACAGCTTCTATATGTCGGATCGACTATTTACACCTTTCTATTATTTAATTTTTATAGCATCCAGAAACGAAAGAGGCTCACTAGCCAGTCTTAAGGTCTTGAATCTTGTTCATCCTGTCATATCTTTTATACTCATATTAATATATACCATATACCCTTTTTGTTTCTTTGAGATCACAAGACTGGAATTAAGGAAAAGGATTGCCGAGGAGTCCATCAACGGCATAACTTTTTTCACGTTTACACACATTTCAACTGCGACTCAAACCTCGGAAAGGATTACCATCGAGAGAACATATGGTTCAATTTTTCTCAAAATCTTGTATTAAGACTTGTGATAAAAGATATGATCGGATTGTATAGTTTTTTATCCAGAGACAGAATTTCGTGTTCATCCACTAGTAATATTATTCCACTGTCAGCCTCTTTACAACTTACTACCCCCTAAACAGAAGGATATAGAATCGATACATACGTTTAAGAACAAAATATAAAGTTTGCTAATACACAATTGCATCTATACCATAAGAATTTGAAACCACTCTAATACCCCAAAGACAAAATTCGTGAAAATAAATTTAAAAACATGCCGTTAATAATTGTTCAATTGAAAAAATAAAGTGATTATTATTTATTTATTGATATGATGCAGAATTATTTAGTTACGAACTAGCATACCAATGACTAGTCCTACTGGAGGAATAATCCAGGCCAAAGACAAGCGAAAAAGTCTATAACTTGTTCGACAAAGAATGCCACAAAGCTTCTCGAACTTGAAAAGTCCGACCTAAGGCTGATCACATGCCTTCTATCTGTCCATTGCCCCTTGAGATGTCATCTCAAGAACATGGGCATGGCAGAAGATGACAAATGCAGATACTGTGAAGCTGCAACCGGGACTGAGGAACATATAATTTGAATGGAAGGTACTAATCCGCATTAGGCTAAAGTATCTAGAACAGGCGGAATTAACGCCTGAAGAAATAGGGAAATTAGCTCCTAGGAAATCACAAGCTTTTCAAAAAGTCTTGGAATCCTGGGCAACAACTAGTTTCCCAGGTTTAGGTCGAGGTAAAGAAAGGCCATCTCAGGGCCAAGCGACCCCAAAAACCTCGCTGGTATGAGATTTTTATAATAAAATAATGTTTATAATGAACTATGAATTTTAAAAAATTACTAGTACCTATGTTTATTTATCATTTTAAATATTTATGTGTTATTATAGTTTAGTATGTATTGTGTGACTTACAATTGACCATTTTAATATCGAAACAAATTTTAATAAAATGATTATGATTATGGCTATGAATGTTATACCTTATTACTATTACATATTTTCGATATTGAAGTTGGTGAAACAATGAACAAATAACGAACTCGAAAGGTGTTTCAACCGAGTGTGACTTCAATATCGATTTTAGTTAATAAGATTCAATCAATTAACTGGGGAATGGTTAAATTTCAGATTATTGTGAAAATGGACTTTTCGAAAATGTGTGTCTGTGTGTCTGCATGTGTCTGTCTACTGTCTAACCAAAAACCAGTAGTACTGTCGAGGTGCATCTATCTGAGACCAATTTTTTAAAAGTTTTTCAATTTTTTATAGAAGTTTTTAAAAATATTTAAAATTATAAAAAAGCAACCTATGAAAATATAAAGAAATGGCCGTGGCAACATTTCTAGATATAGAAGGAGCGTTCAGTAACGCGACAATATAATCTCCAACGAATGCTTTGTTAAATAGAGGAGTCCCAACAGCACCAGTGGATTAAAGTCAGCCTAGAAAAAAAGGATAATGGTATCCAAACTGGTCGAAGCTGCCATTGAAGCAAAGGTGAGTACACGCTGCCCTCAAGGAGGAGTATTATCTTCACTGCTATGGGCAACGCTTCTTGACGAACTTCTCGGAAAAATTTCGGCACAAAACTCTTCTACTGCCTAGGGTATGCTGACGATCTAGCAATAGTAGTTTCACTGAGCGATACCAGAGCGTTCGCAAAGAGCTCTAAACATTGTCGGCAGGTGCTGTAGTGAGGAAGGACTTTCCATAAATCCTCACAAAACAACAGTCGTCACCTTTACACGCCTTTTGAGGCCTAAAACTCCCAAAGCCCAATGGACTGTAAATTTCATTTGCCAGAGAGGTTAAATACCTAGGAGTAATTTTCGCCCAAAAGCTGACATGGAATTTCCATATTCAAAAAATCTGACAAAAATCAACCATTGCACTGGGAAGGTGCAGGGATATATACGGAAAAAACTGGATATTAAACTCGAACATGACCCTATAGATCAGTGGTATGGTGGACAAAGACACTGCAACTGGAAGCAATAAGGCCATGAAGGGCTTGCTTGCCTGTGTACCACTGGGGACATAAAATCTGCTCCCACGGCTGCATTTGAAGACCTTTTACACTTAATATCAATACACATATTTATTCAAGGGGAAGCTCGTTCAGTGGTACACAGGCTAATGCAAGGCACAACGCCCATAAGGCAGCAATACGGAACAGAGCACAAAAGTTATACTCAGAGCTGAAATACCCATTCTGGGAATTCCCAAGGACACTATGGTTACAAATTGTAACCTCTATAAAAAAATTCAAATTAAAATACGGACAGAGAGGACTGGAGGACGGTCTGGTATACGGACGGCTCCAAGACAGAACAAGGAGTCGCAGCTCGGGATTTACGGGATATTTCAGATTGAAGTGGCCCCTTTACAGTAGTGTGCAAAGGAAATAATAAGGCAAGGAACTGTTAACCAGTCAACTGCCATTTTTTCCGACAGAGAAACGGCGCTAAGGGCAATCTATTACATGCAGGTTGATTCAAGACTAGTGTCGGATTGTATAAATGTCCTTACAGGCCTAGGAAGTAAGAACAAAGTGACCGTGGCAAGGGTACCAGGACACGAGGGACACAGAGGCTGATGAACTAGCCTGGGAAGGCGCGTCTAAGGTCCTAGTAGGACCCGAACTCTTTTCTGATGTAGCTAAACCATGCATAAGAACATCCATTAATAAATGGGTACAAAATAAATCTCTAGAGTGGTGGAGGAATTTCCCACGACAGAGACAGACAGGCCAAGAAGTTAATTAAAAAACGATCGGCCAAATTCACAGAAGACCTACTACGCCAAAATAGAAAGGCCATTAAATAATGGTGAGTCTTCTAACTTTACACTGTAGGCTTACTACGCATGTGAGTTTAATGGTTCTGGCAGAGGATGCAACAAGCAAAATCTGTCAAGGGAAAGAGAAAACCTCTGTACATATCCTGTGCCATTGCGAAGCCCTAGCCAGACTGATATTCCAACTACTTGGCGAGGAAAAATCAAGGGTAGATAGCTCGAGGCTATGGAGTCTGATACCAAGGACCAAGCTGGAAAAGGAGCTCTGAGGATAAATTAGATTTGGAGTGCTACAATAGATCCCCAGGTCAAGGCCCATAGCAGTTCCTTTTTCAGATCTCAATCTCAACTTATGAAAATTACTAACTGATAACATTCTTACATCGATTTTTATTGAGAGAGATTTTTATGAGAAATACATTTAAAGCTGCAAAATTGTGCATATTTTTGTTTGCTTAACCGTTGATATTAAATTAACTTGACATACAGTGTATGTAAAAGACGAATATTTTTTATGTGCTATGTTCTTATAATATTAATGTGAAGTAATTACATTGCCTATTATTTGTCAGTTTAATAAAATTAGTTGTAAGTAATTCACATTCATTGTTACAAGAAATTTGTTATAAGTAAATAGCACATGAAGAAATCATTTTCTTTTACATATTTTGTAGTTATCTGATGATGGTTGAATAAATCAAAACGTAAATTAATTTGTAATTTTGATTGTAAAGGCCGAAAATCACAGGATGTACATCAAATCGTAAAGGTGCAACTGTTAAACAATTCGAATAAATGTCGTATGTTTCAGTAACTGTGCTCAACAACAAATGCAATTCGATTTAATTTGTCTACCTGAAATGGCATTCCAGTCCATAACAAAAACGTTTACGTCAGATGTGTTTAAAAATCCATTTTTGATTAAAACACACGAATTGGCCTTTCCACTGGACATCCACCCATGAGTAACGAATTTAGATTTTTTACTTTTGTCAAAATATTTTTGTAATTCTTTGACGTCGGTTACATCTCGACCCTCAGGATGATTCCTACAAATATAAAAGAAAAATCATATTCTGGCTCCTAATAAAAATTGGTAGTTAATTTTTTTTACTTTATATTATCGTACTGGCGGGATTTAACCGTAGGTATTCCACCACTCAACCAGAACATGCACACTATTGTACACGCAGACAACACAACAATTCCCTGCAACATTACCATTTACCGCAGCTGAGACTTGACCTCAGGAGAGATAACAGCGACTAGCCCTATTGTCTTACTTAACCTCGGTCTTGCCCACTGTTACCATATCAGTCATGTACACACCCACACCCATATCCTTGCCAAGATTCGAATACGCAACTCCGTGGTTTTAAGCTTAATACTAAGCATTGAGCGACATTATTAAAATGTCTCCTCCAAAGGTACCATAATTTGTTGTCGTTTAATCCTTCCAGAGAATTAATTTCAGTGACATACGCTAAACTTTTTAGGTAGCCCCAAAATTTAGTGAATTCAAAAGTGTTAAACGAACAGGCCATCTAATTCGGTCTTTTCAACTTAACCACCTTTGAGAGAAGACCAGAAGACAACATTAAGACGATCACGCATGAACCCATCGTATACAACAACATTATAAGGTACAAATCCGACCACATCATCTAAAGGCTCAGGTAAGTTGTTTGAAAAAAAAAAAGTTTTTCTAGTGATGATTTAAAATCATGCTTACAAACTGTTAGTAAAGAATAGCTCACCGTTTTAACCTCCTCTTTTTTATTCATAATTAAGACATAAACAAATTAGTGCGACAAAATAAGTTAAAAAAAATGCTAATCATCATAAGCAAGTAGTATCTTGTTAATAGCGTATGTGGTATTTGTATAGAAGATAATTTGGAACAAATTGCATTCGAGCCAGTGTTTGCAGGAAGGTTTGTCAATATTTTTAGATGAGAGGTGTCACACTTGCGTGAACTTTATCTGCATTTTTAATCTCTTCCAGGTACCTATCATTAACTCAGGTTGTGCACATAAGAACAGGCTCCTCAACATGAAGGCTTTCGGGCATTTTCAAATGTTTTATTGGTCAGTGATTGGAGAACAGTATAATGGCCATACATACAGATCGATTTTTCGTAATGCGAAAACATTGTGAACACCTGAGAATAAATCATACCAAATGACGCTTGCCCTTTAAAGGCATGATTGCTATGTGTAAATTGTAGGCCAAGAAGGAGATATACCGGCAGAGCAGAAGTCCCGAGCGACAGCATTGAACACAAGCTTGTATCGACTCCAGCCAATAGACGAGAGTCAAGTGGACATACTGCATATACGTTCGTATTTGGTTGGACCAATTTATATATGGAACTGTAATAAAAGGAACTACCATACTAATAATGCGGTCGGGAGGGTTGGACCCATGAATTGAACTGATTTCAGGAAAGCCGAATCCAAAAATGGATGATTTAATGAGAAGTGTAGAGGAGAAGCAGAGTACACTGATATTTTATGTAAGAAGGTAATCTGAAGAAAAAAGGCGAATGTGATACAGGAGAACAGTTGCTTATACAAAAAAATGTAAATGCATTTTTTGAGTAGAATTTCATGCTTTCTCGCCTTATATTAATTAACTGAAATATTCAAAGGATAAATTTAGTTTTGAGAAAATTAGCTTACCTAGTGTATAAAGTGAAATTAATATCTTTTTCTACATCATAGTCGCCAATACCAAAAATTTTTGAATCCAAGTCCTCGGGAGGCTTTAAATATCCAAATATAAATTCTCCATTCTCCCCTGGAAACAAC